>CM064552.1:33260326-33410809 GCA_032716605.1 Paralithodes platypus | reverse complement strand
GGCATCTAGCCAAAACCATCTCCAACAATTTCTCTTCGCCTCGTCTTTTCCCGTACCCCCCTTTTTCCCACTCTGATGTCACAACCCTCACTTCTTCCTCTGACCAAGCTAAACTCTTTCGCTCAAACTTTTGCTAGAAACTCCACCCTTGGATGATTCCGGTGCTATTCCCTCCATCCTCGTTCCGCCCCTCCTCTCTCGTTACTGGATGCCTAATATCCTAATACTCTTCAAAAAAATGTACTTTCCTAAAACCTCTCTGGGCTTAACACTAATAAGGCGTACGGTCCGTACGGTGTTCCTCCTGTTGTTCTCAAAAACTGTGCCTTCCGTGCTGACTCCTTCCTGCCTAGTCGAAACTCTTTGCTTCTCTGTCTATCCTCTAACACGTCCCTCCCTTCAGGGCTGGAAGTCTTGCTCCACATTCAACCTGTCTCTGTCCGCGTCTCACCCCTCCAACTATCGGTCCAAGTTGTCTCTCCTTTTCGTCTTGTCTTTCTAAAGTTTTTGGAACTATTCTTGCTTTCCAAATTTCTGTAATCATCTTCTCTTCTCATAATCTGCTCGTCAGATCGCCAGTGATGGCTTCCTTAACACCTTGAACGAGCGTCCTATGCGGTTTATTTATATGTACCCGAGGGTCACAGGCGGGGTGTTTTTAGCCAAAATAGGGCTGTTTACGTGATCATTTTCATTGCCTAAACAAGACCCAGAACGATAAACAAGTACCTATCCCTGAAAGGGCATAAAACAGAGCGTTGTCACGTGTATATGACACCCTAACTATCCTTGTAATGATGGATAGGTTTTTCTTGTCAATAACCGTGCAACGCCGTGTGCAAAAAGCAGGTAATTCGGTAGTTTCGGTACAATAATTGAGTCTGTAGCGAGTGAGAGATGGAGGTGGTAGCTTAGATTTGTGTCAGTAGGTTCGCCGCGGTGGTCTGGAGCAGTCGACGCTCGCTAGTCTCCTGCCACCACTTTCCTCTCTCCCTCAGCCACATTACGTGCTGCAATTGCCACTAGGGACTCGAAAAAAGCACACTATGTCGAAGCGCCGCCACATAGTCCAGCTTTATTTTACTCTCGACTTATGTTGCCTCGCCGCTAATTAAGGGTTAAGGGTCGCGCTAGCTGGTGATCTTCTTTCATATCATTACTAACTCTTGGTCATCCTCCTTTCGTGGGGACTTCGGACTTCGTTGAGACTTTTTCTAATTGCACTAGCCTCTCGAAAGCCTTCGATAGAGTCTGGCATAAATCTTTAATTTCTAAACTACCCTCCCTTTCGGTTTTCTATCCCTCCATCTGTGGCCTTTGTCTCTAATTTCCTTTCCGGCCGTTCCCATAGCCGCGTTTGTTTGGACGGCCATTGTTCACTTCCTAGTTCCTCACCCTATAAACTTCCGGTGTTCCTCAGGGCTCTGTCCTATCCTCCTATTTCTCTTTCTAATTTTATATAATGATCTCCTTAACCTGAACCTTAATTCCCTTCCATTCATACGCAGAACGACTCAACCTTACACTACTTTCTACTCATTACATTTTTCAGAACGTCCTCCACGCCAGCAATCCCGTCCACGATCAAACGTAATGAAGGCATAACAACTCTTAAATTCTGAATCTAAATACTAATTTCCAATTGGTGCAGATGAAAACCATTGTTAACTGTTAATGTTTCCAAAACCCAATTTTTTTTTCCTTCTCCCATCTAATCTACCCGTACAGGATCTCCCAGCAGGACTATCAACACCTTATTCTTCAACAATACAAAAATCAACCCTTACATATCTTCGCTCAATATTCTTGGTGCTCTTTTTCTTCCTTTCGCTCTCATTTTGGAAGGACCATATTACATCAGTCTTGCTAAGGCAGCCTCCAAGAAGCTGGGTCGTGCTCAACCGGCCTTAGGGGTTCTTTCTTCCCCTGCACAGCTTCTTGCTCTTGTACAGGGGCATTGTGCGCCCTTGTAATTGAGTATTGTTCCACATGTGTGGTGAAGGTTTCCTGCTCACACCCGCTCTCCTAGACAGGGTTGAAAGGAAGGCCTTTCGTATCATTGAACTCCCGTCCACATCACCAACTCTCCTGCAATCTCTCTCTCTCTGCCGCAATGTGCATCTCTCTCGCTATTCTATCGCTACTATCATAATCAGTGTTCCTCAGAGCTATCCCAGTGCATACCACCTCCTTTATGTAGGGCACATGGTACCTGTAATGCAAGTCAATCCCACCCCTACTCTGTGCAACTCTCCAAACCAAGAGTGAAACGGCACTCTCAAACTTTCTTCTACTCAACAGCTGAGCTCTGGAACTCTCTCCCAGAATCAGTTTTTTCCCCCACTTCCTATGACTTAAATTGCTTCAAACTCTGTGTGTCCAGGCATTTTGGCTCGAACGTCCCTTGATTTTGGCCCTGTCACTCTTTCAACTATGGGGAGGCACTCGCTATAGGCAGTTATGCCGTTTGCCTCCCTCCATCACATAGAAAAAAAAAAAAAAAAAAAAAAAGCAGCATCAGACTTTCTTCAGAAGATTCCTGTTCGATGCTTTAGGACTTTCATTCACTTTCTTTAATATAGGAGTGACAGTTTATTATTGTTTAGAGTAACTTTAATTATACCTTCTTCTTGTTTGCATTAAATCATTTCAGTGATTTAATTAAGCTCTCTATCTTTTTCCTTGTATACATTATTAACGTAATTGTATGTTGTTGTGATCAGGCTGTATCAGAGATCATCAGCCTGTAGTAGTAGTGCATTTATACTGAGTTAGAGGATACCCCGCTATCGCAGATTTAACTCTGGAGGGTATAGGTGTTTTTGTGCGCCGGCATTATAAGTTCGAGGGTTGGTTCTAGTGTTACCGTTGTGGCTGTGTGACTTTCTAGTCCAATGATTAAGAGCCCTTGTTTTATACGAGTCCCGGTCGTAACAAATGGCGACCTTGCTCAGGATTTTGTGAACTTAGAGAAATATTGCAGGAGTGTTGTGGTCATTTGTTTTTTGTTTAAAGGAATATAGTGGACACGGATTTGTGTTGGCAAGTAGTATAACACTTAAGATCTTCAGGCATTTTTGAGTGAATAGTGCTGCATGAGAGTTTAGGTACTTCCTTTTTTTTTTATAAACGTTGAGAATTTTCGGTGGACACTATGTCGGACGACGGATCAGTGTACAGTGAGGACACAGTACGGGAAGCAGGCTCTGAGGTGCAGCAGCGGGGTTTGTTAGAAGGCATTAGAGTTATAACTAGTGAGGAGGATGCAAAGAAGTTTCTGGAGATGCCTATTACTGTTGACCGGGTGTCGGGGATTGATCGGTATGGTCTCCAGTGTTTGGCCACGGTCATGGGTCATCTGGGCACTAGCAGCATGACGAGAGGTGACCTGGTGGCCTGGGTGCTCGGCGGGGTGCGTGGGGCTTCGGGTGGAGCGGGAGATGGGGCAATTCGGCCCAGCCCCCGTTCCACTTGACTCCTACCATGGCGCCCCCTCGGGCTCCGGAGCCGGGTACGTTCCCGCAGGCCGATAGTCACTGGCAGTGTGGTTTGCACTTGGGTGAGTCTCCAATTGTTGAATCTTCCTCCTCCTCAAGGTTTAACTGCAGATATGATCTTCCAGCTTGAGATGGCTAAAATGCAGGCTGAGCAACGAAAGCATGAGGCTGAGCTCGAGCAACGAAAGTATGAGGCTGTGCTCAAGCAACAACAGCAGCATCGGGAATTTGAGCTTAGGATTTCAGTCTGAAGAGAGAAAGACCATGTACTGTGCAGACATAGATCTTGAGAAGTCTCGGGTGGAGTCAACAGGGCAGCGTCTAGGTTCTGGGAGTCGAGGTCTTGATCAGTCTTTATCGCACCTTCTTAAGTTAGTCCCTGTATTTGACGAGTCGGGTGTCACCGAATTTTTCATGCGTTTTGAGAAGAAGTGCCGGGAGCACCAATGGCCCGAGGTTAAGTGGGCAGCCCTTGTTTCCTCTAGGTTGGTTGGCAAAGGACTCAAGGCATATGATTCGTTGCCTTTGGAGTCGTGCATAGATTATGAGGTATTGAAGGAGGCTGTCCTGCGGGGCATATGAGTTACAACCAGAGACGTACAGATTGAAGTTCCGGGGTGTAACGAAGGGTCGTGAGTGCACCTTTCTTGAGCATGCCCGGGATCTGTCCGATGCATTTAGAAACTGGCTGCGTTCTGAGAAGGCATCGACGTTTGAGGAGTTGAAACAGCTGATGCTTCTAGAACAATTTTTCAAGTGTACGGGCGGCGATCTGACGTTGAATCTTAAAGAAAAAAAAACGAAAACTCTTCAGGAGGCAGCTGAGATGGTTGACCTTCGGTTATCTTTGATTCGTGGGTGCAGTTTTGCACAGAGAAGTGATGCAGGCAATAAGGAGCGTAACCCTCCCCCTCCCCGAAACACTGATACACATAATTACACTAAGAACAAGAGCAACGACACCAAAACTGACCATAAACCTAGTACCGTCCCGTTTAGAAAGGGTCCAGGTCCTTCCTCACCTCAAGGGAAGCCCAAGGGAAGTTAGAGTGTTTTCATTGTCATGAGAAGGGGCATTTTGCAAGAGCCTGGTCCATGCAAGCTACCTAATGCAGTTGTGTCTTTGGCTCGCAACATTGGGTGTCCCGAAGGTCGTCTGAGTTTGTCCGGGTTATAACGTCAGAGGCTGGGACACAGCCAGTGGAGAAGAATCCGGAAGGCTCGCAAACCCTGTCCGTGATGTCTTTTTGCGACCATCGAGGGCGTGGCTGCGTGAAGTGGGCTGGTAAAAAGCATGGAGTTGAGCTGTTGCGAGACACGGGTGCCTCTCAGACTTTGATGAAGAACTTTACTGGTAGACCAATAAACGCGGCACGGGTGGTTGTGGTACAAGGTATCAATGCTATCAGGTCATACCCGTTGGTAAGATGGAACTGGAGGTAGATGGTGTGACACGAGAGTTGGATGTTGGAATTGTGGAGAACTTGCCTGTTGGGGGCGTCCACCTCCTTCTCGGCAACAACTTTGCGGTGCCTACTTCTGAGGTTTCACCCTTAGTCGTTGCCGAGAAGCCGGCCGACGTGAGGGTAGGGGAGGAACAGGAGTGGGTAGAGAAGTGTCAAGTACAAACCTATGGCGTGCGTTGTTACAAGATCTCTTGCATCCAAAGTGTCACAGCCTATTCCTCAGTCTTCAGACCAGCGGAGGAACGGTCGGAAGGAGCAAGCTAAAGTTGGGAGTTTTGTGAGTTTTGCTCCAGCGGCTCTCCTTAGCGGCCTAGTACTTGACTCAGAGGTGAGCTCCGGAGTGGCCTCAGAACCTGTCACCCCTAGTGACATGGTTGGGCGTGATGGCACTCCGCGACTTAGTAGTTCCCAGTTGGAGGAGAGTTGTGGGAATGGGGCTATCAAACACGAGGATGGGGACACATGTCATGTGAACCTGTGGAGGAGTTTGTGGGGCAACCACCTGAGCAGCCTACTGTCCCTGCGTTGGTCTGCAGCGGCCAAGGTGGAGAAGGAGAGGGGGGCAGTAGGGCACAGGTGGAGGAGAGTAGGGATTGTCATGTCTCGGCGGAGCAGTGGGCGGGGGACACGAGTCTGGTGGCTGTGGAAGCGCTAGAGCACCTGCCTGAGCAGCAGTGTGCAGCGCTCCAGCACCAGCTCGGTTCATACCCCACTGGTCGTGCCGAGCACCCGAGCCTCACAACTCAGGCGGTGCAAGATGTTCCGCGGGCAGGTCACTTGAATGTTGATAAACCGTTAGCCTCGTTGTTTCGGTGGTTCAAGGTGGGCGACGAGGCTTGGACATGGTTGTCAGGTCAAGGTCGACCCATGGCTGCCAAGGGTGGTGGTCAGGAGGAGGACATTGAGCAGATTGGTGAGGCTGGCTGTGGAGTGGATGTGCCCGGTCGTCTCATAGCCTCCCAATGCTGCTCTAGTCGAATGCAACAGTCCTACCATAGACCGACTGTATCTGGCCATGTCGCTAAAAGCGGTGATGCTGCGCAGGCAGATGTAGTCGTAAGGAATGCGGGGGTGCGCATGTACGGTATCGGCGAGGAAGCCTTAGCAATAATGAACTATGGGAGTGACTGCACAGGTGGTACTGACTGTCCCTCTCATGACCTGGCTGTTCTAGGGACGAAGGTGGAGAAGGAGGGAGACTACAGGTTAGAAGCTGCGGTCTCGGCTGGTTTGTGGGAGGGCACTAGGCATGTTGTTCTGCGAGATAAGTTGTTTACTAGTCTGTGGCAGTGCATCCGCATGTTTGTTGCTTCTCCAGGCCTGATGTATGGGGTAGAATCCGACTGGAGGCTGGAGACAGTGCAAGGCTCAGTTTAATTCCCTACCGTATAAATCCTGCTCAACAGCCTGTCGTGAAAACAGAGCTAGACGACATGTGGAAAAAGGGTCTGAGGGATAAGGGATATCGTCAGTGAACGTTGCCAGTGAGTTTGCAACCTGAGTTGAGTGGCAAGATCCGTGTGTATGGTGATTGCAAGAGTGTGGAAGCATTATCCCTGACAGACGCCTATCCATTACCTAGAGTTGACGATACCATAGACCGCATCGGGGCTGCCTCGCTCATCACGAAGGTAGAACTAGTGACAGGTTATAGGCAGGCCCCGTTGCCGGAAAGAGCGAAGAGAAGTGCCAGTCTTGTGATGAACTGGGCAGGTTATCAGTGTCAGGTGTTGTTGTGCTGCCGGAACACAAGTTGGATGTGTGGCATGCTAAGGGCACTGATAATGTTTTGGCTGATTGTTTGTCACGGAGGGTTTGTTTGCAGGAGAACCCTCGCCGTTCAGTCAGTGTGTGTTGAGAGTGGAGTAAAATTGGCTTGCCCCTGTAGTGCAGCTGCCATAAACATATTAAAAATGAAAATTCTATAAAAACTCTTTCTTTAATCGTTAAATTTTTTAAGTATGTTATAGCTGAAGTTCTGAGTCGAACCTGTACTTCTCTCAGAAGGCTGGGCTAGTAGAAGCTCGCTCTAGGAGCATAGCAGTATGAATTAAGCTATTGTGTTGGGAGGGGTTCTAATTTTTTGTTATGAGAACTGAGCTTTGCCTTTCTTTGTTGCGAAGTGGTTAGGGGTGGCGAGTCTTATCGGGGTTCTGCTTGTCAGATGTGGAGCTCATGGTTGAGCGTCTAATATCTTGGATGGGGTGTGACGCCTGCAGCTTAGCAGAACGCCACGTGGGCTCAGCCGATCGCTTGGCCACTCGCCAGGGCAATGAATTTGGCTACAGTCTATCTACAATGTTATACTTTCTTTCTTGCGAATCGTCATGTCATGGGCAGTATAGAAGTAGTCTTTATTTTCGCCTGTGACAATGCATTATATTTTATATCATCAGTTATAAGTTTAATGTATAAGACTGAATGATACAGCTAGAGAGGGTGAGTGAGTAAGTGCAGGAGGCAGAGGGTAGTAGTACGCGTAGTGTTACACGTTGTCTCGGTGACATCATGCCACGGCCGGGCCCTCTGAGTGGCTGGCCGCCTTACCGCCCTCCTGCCGCGTCAGGAAGTGGTCCCCCCGCACTCCCTGCTGCCTTTGTGCCTTCCTTGCTCAGAGCTTGCCTGACCAGCATACCCTTCACACATCCCTTGCCACCTGTCCCCGACGTCTACCTATAGAACACTTTCTCTCTCTCTCAACTTCTTACCTCTCATTCTTCCAATCTATTTAACATCATAACTCCCCTTTGGTTCTGCACGATTTCATATATCGGCCATCGTATTATATGCTGAAGCTCTCAGATATTCCATGTTTAGTTAGACATTTGGAGGGGTTAACATTTTGTCTGTAGAGGTTCGACCACACTCGCGGTGTCTCCCTAACCTATTTCTTGGTCGTTTGCTGGGCTATTTAATGCTAGACTGGGGTAAGGCTATTGATGTTGTGATTTCCGATGTGTACCAGGTTTTGTTGAACTTGTACAATCGCAACGGATACGTGGGAAGCCTAGGTTGTCTTTCTGACTGTGTACCTTGTGAGTTTAGCACTGTGTTGCGAGTGAGGGCTTTTTCCTCTGCCACCCAACACTGTGCTAACTCGTTTTGCTTTGACTTTGAGAGGGTCGCCAGGAGAGAACCAGATACTAGCGATCTGGATCTCTCAAGAGAGCACCCCGTCATTTAACGTAATTTGGCCGTACAGTCTTAAAGACCTCGCTAGGCTACAAGCCGCTTGCTCAGCCATTGTTTCCTAGCCTACGACATCCCAGCTAGACTTTATTTCGCCTAGCAAACACCCAATTAGGATTATAAACTCTTATGTTATGTATGCAGCATTTTTATTCACGTTGATTGTAAGCCTTGGTTGTTGTTGAGTTGCACAACCCGAGCAGGCTTTTGCGTTGCCTGAGGAAGTTCTTCTTTTGTTGTTGGAGATAATACTATTGCGCATTTATTGTTATTCCCCTGTCAGTTAACACTGTATGTCCCTACACTTGTCATATCTTGTTCCTGCTTTATATAACAGTTCAAAATCCGATTCGATCATCTTAAGCAGCATCAGACTTTCTTCAGAAGATTCCTGTTTGATGCTTTAGGACTTTCATTCACTTTCTTTAATATAGGAGTGACAGTTTATTATTGTTTAGAGTAACTTTAATTATACCTTCTTCTTGTTTGCATTAAATCATTTCAGTGATTTAATTAAGCTCTCTATCTTTTTCCTTGTATACATTATTAATGTAATTATATGTTGTTGTGATCAGGCTGTATCAGAGATTATCAGCCTGTATTAGTAGTGCATTTATACCGAGTTTGTTGTTGTTGTTGTTGTTCCCAAGCTGCCTGGCCGAACAGCCCCAAGGCCCCGAGTAAGGCCAAGGCCATAAACGAGCGCCCCCACAGAACCCTCCCTGCCGACCACAATAAAGCCTGGGTGACCGAAGTCACTCCATGGCGGGGAGCTGAGAGGGTGCGTAAACGCCCGGGAAACCAAAGCCCCACCCAGGGCCCTGTGACCCTCAGCTATTATGAAGAGAAAGTTGAGGGCAATGGAATAATGTGACACTTTAGCTTCCAATCTTGGTAGATTGGGAGGTCAATCCACGGAAGAGACGCCGTCACTTGAGATCTAGAAAATATATAAGTAAAAGGAACAGTCAGAGTAAGCTATGGTATGGCAGAGATCGCTCAGGTCTCACTCTGATAGACCAGCCCATCACCATTACCGAGTTAGAGGATACCCGCTATCGCAGATTTAACTCTGGAGGGTATAGATGTTTTTGTGCGCCGGCATTATAAGTTTCGAGGGTTGGATCTAGTGTTACCGTTGCTGCTGTGTGCCTTTCTTGTCCAATGATTAAGAGCCCTTTGTTTTATACGAGTCCCGGTCGTAACACTACAGTTACCTTATCCCAGTCTAGCATTTATAAAAGAGCAGAAACACTAAATCAATAATGGAGACACAAAGTTCTTAACCTATACTAACTAAGAACCCTCAAACCTATTCTAAGTACATGTAAATATCTCTGAGGACGGCGCATGCAATACAATGGGCCGGCTATGAAAACCGTATGCAGAACCCAAGGGAAGTGTTGTGCAGTTAATAAAGGTTAGAGTATGGAAAGAGAGAATCGAGTGAGAGAAACAGTGATAAAGGTGGTGATCGGGAGAGAGTATGCAAAGGGATGTTAGAAGCACGCGTGCCAAGCCTGTCCTGACGAGGACAGCTCCTGGGGACCCTCATGGAGGAGGTAAGTTTACACAGGAGACCGCAAAGGCGCGATGGTCGGCCAATAACGGGCCGAGACGTCACAAGACAGCAGGTGTCATAGGACACAGCCAGACACGCCGTCCAATGGCGAGCGAGAGGCAGGAATGCACCCGTACATAGACACTTACTACCTCCTCGCTCTGAAAGTCTTTCTCATTCACACGCTGGTACTATTATCACTACTGTTGATATAAAATATAACCCGTCACAGATGAAAACAAGACCACCACTGGACTGTCTGTGACAATGCGATTACTAGGAAAGAAAGAACAACATTCTCTGATAACTGTAGCCCATTTCGATGTCCCTGGCGAGCGCTAGTGGCCAACGAGAGGCAATTCTGCCAACGCTGGTAGACGTCACAAATGCCTTTTGTAAATATCTCATTACTCACCCAACTATTAGAAGATATTTTCCGTGTTCATCCTGCTTTTCTTCTTTAATAATATTAAGCTTATGTACCATACTATTTGTCTATGTTCACAGGTGTGGCATATACGTGCATGTATGCATGTGTCCACATGTGCATTACTGTATTTATATAAATGTAGGAATACCACAGTGTGTGAGGGCGAACAATCTAACTGTCGTCCTCACAATGTGTACGTACCAGCTAGAGTCCCTTAACCCTATACCGTACGGTAATACTTATATACAAAGCGTATAGCCCATATATTGGGGGTTGCCTTCCTGTATAGTTCTCTATATATGTGTATTGGCTATGTACTTTAAACTCTGAACATTGTATAATATGATACATGGCCTTCAGCAACAACGTTCCCCAAAGTGTTTGGGCTTGTACTGAGTGGTAAATAAAGAATATGAACACATAGAGGCCTCATAATTTCTTTTGAAAAATATTTTTAAATATAGTATAGCCAAGGCCTATAACTTTTAAATCGTTATTGAATTATGGAAGTAATTATACACAATGGCTATATATTATATTTTAATACATCTAGGTATATACAGTATATCAGTACCAGCAAACTGTGCCTCATTTAAACAGTATTAGATAACATAAACTGTATTTTCTGTCACCCCAAAGTCTGATAACCCATCCTCTTATCAGTTAGGAAAGTTTCGTTTAGATATAGAGTTGTAAATGTATGGAACAGCCTGCCCGAATATGTTGTAAATTCTGAAAATGTTAGGAAGTTTTTTTTTCTTGTTAAGAGACAATGAACGGAGGAAGGAAAAACACAGATAAAACACAAAGGTCCATGTGCCTAAAGGCATCCTCCATTCATAAAATGTTTGTAACAACTGGATTTAAACATTTGTAAATTGTAAGTTTGTGGAAAGCAATTCGAGGGAAGTGAATTCCAAAGAGTAGTAACTCTGGGGATAAATTAATTCTGATAAGCAGAAGTTCTGCATTGTGGAGATAAACCTTGACCGAGAATGGGAAGGGCAAGACCAAAAATGTAATTATAAAGCTCAGACACATGCAAGTAGTTAAAGCAATAGTGCACCAAGAACCTCAACAAAAAATTGAAATATCATGAGCCGGAGTTAAAGGCCCTTAAATTGGCCTTCTTCCGGAAATTTTCTACGGTATTCTGCGGAAAGTGGTGCTGGATGGGAGGAAGGACGTCGATTGACTGGGGACAGAGGTGCATGGGGGCGTTTCGTTCGTGGCCACCCCTTCGGGGATCACGGTGTCCGACAATAGATAGATAGATAGATAAATTGAAAGGTAAATCAGAACCCAAAATAATAATGATGTTAAGGGTACAATAATGATGTAGAAATTGTGAACAGCAGTGAATTCCCCTAAAGATCGAAAGTTTTTGCAACATATTTTATACAAAACCGCACCAGTAACAACATTTCCACTCTAATTGGAATGTAATGAGCATCGAACATATGGAAAACAGACTGGCAGAGATAAGAAATCACACACACCATGATAATAGTGGGAACGCCTGCAGAAGAATACACTGGACCAGCATAACTCCATGAATACATGGACATGGCGTAAAATATTGTTAAAAACAACCAAAACCAATGGAGTATCCACACTTGGGAACTATAAACCTGAACAAATAGTTCAAGAAATATAGGAAAGAAAAGTAGGCCTATGTGACATTGATGGATTGTAATCAGAGGTTTTGGATCACTGGTAAATCTATAAAATTAAATATATTAAGATAAATTCCAAACCAGCACAAAGTCTATAAATATAAAACACAAATAAGCCCTTCGATCAAGATATAGGCCTATGTGCTATACACTCATATGGGAATCAATAAATCAGAACTAGAATAAAACAAGAGTAGCTGGTGAAATGAATGAATTACCGCCATATTAATAGAAGAAAGTTGGTCCTTTATTACCAGTTCCCGTTTTCTATTTACATAGAGAATGAATTCTTGTGGTGGGAATCTTCTCCATATACTGTATATTATTTTCATAAACACAAGTATTTAGCACAAAAGTAATACAGTATTTGGGAGTATTACCAGGGAACAGGCACATAGGTACCACGTGGCAACCTCGGACGTACACTCGGCCGCAATTCCGCGTGGGCCACCTAGTCATAGGGTTTGGGTAAATCCGTTGTGTAGTTTGTTCGCTCTGAATATAGTAAGATCTCACATTCCCCTCCCTGAATCAATCGAAGATTTTGCCCCATAGATGGCGCAGCTTCATGGGAAGGGAGGGAGCTTGTCGTAGTGTTAAAAGGGTAGGACACAATGGGAGGAGGTGACGTTCTATAACATACAGTGACGAATGTTAAACTTATTTACTTCTACTTGTTCATACAATAATGTTCCCGAAACTAATTCGTAATGAACAGTAGATTCCCTCTTTCAGTAACTGAAACGTCTCTCTCTCTCTCTCTCTAGGTTATAAGAGGTATACAGAATGTTGAAAGTACACTATTATATATATCCATTTACACCTTTAATGAATCACATTATGCAATTTATTCAGCAATATGATGAGAACTTGAGAAGAATATTTTGAAGTAGCACCACGAAGTAACATTATACTGACGCGGCCATGTATAATTATCCACCTTCCTCTCCCTCTCCGAGCTCGGACTTGTTTCTATCCTCTAGTCTATTTTTTCCCAGCTGAGGGTAAATTGTCATGTTTCTATCTTTGTTACTCGGCTATAAGGTAAATTTGGTAGCGAAAGATGATGTTTATTCTGAAAACTTGGCATTAATATGACAGAGCCATAGTAATTTCATATATTTCCATTAGCCCGGGAACTGCAGGGAGACTCTTAAGAGGGAACTGCGGGGAGACTCTTAAGAGTTCCCCCGGCGGACTGCGGGAAGACTCTTAAGAGTCAGAGAAAAAAAAATCAACTTAAAACATTTGGCCCCTGGGCCATGCAAAATCTCAGTCCTCTACCTCCCCTCCTTCCCCACTTTCCTCCCCTCCCTCAGTTATCACCTATTTTCCCTGTTATTCCCTTATTCTGAGGTATATTTTCGTGCTAACATTAGCGAGTTGCAAGCAGGGCGTTGTCATCACTGATAGAAAGCGAGTGCAAGAGAGAGAGAGAGAGAGTATCGATCGACTGTGTCTAAAATGCCCCAGAACGAGAAGCCCAACACAGAAGCCATGAACGAACACCACACAGAAACACCAAAGGAAAGGTCCACAGAACGAAAGGACCAGCTGACCGAGCCCGCCATTCCAGACAGGCCCCAGCCCGCAGGGCTAAACAGCTCCAGGACACACCCATTTACCTTTTCTAAAACTGACCATTTTCCACACCTCACGTACACTAACCCCCTTTGTCCTACACTCCTAACTACAAAGATGGTGAATAAGAATATACATTCATATTAAAAAACATGCCCTGTCCCGACGTTGAGCCAATGCCAACACATCAGACAGCCATAAATATATCTATGTATGTTCTTACATCCGAGAAGTAGATGTTATATATCTTAGAAGTTCAAACACCCACGCTTGTCCCTAGACCTCGTATATCATTTTCCATGACGAGTATAGATATATGTAACCCGTGCTCAGTCGCCCCTTGCATTGCTCCTCTAGTAACTAAGTATTAATATTAACATTCCCTAACATCTTGTCTTGCCAGACTAAGCTTCTGAAGACCCATCGCCCCATAAATCTATGTATGCAATCCTTAGGTTAAGTATTTTTCTCCGCCATTGTGTTCACCTTTTTCCATTTACTTTCCACAATTGTCATACGTCTTCCCCTTGCCTCCTTCGTATCCACAGCCCACACTACGCCAATTTATTTCGTGTCATACACCTCTTACCCCAACCAGAGATTGTATAAGATAACCTGGTTACCAGTATCTGTCATAAGTACCCCGAAACAATAACTAAGTACCCCTACGAACTGCCGCTGTGGGTGGTATTTTATATTTAATAGAAAACGCAGTTCCCAGGGCCAACTAATAGTATCCATAACCCTCTGACTGATCACATAACTCTATCTTTTCCAGACTCATATACCACCCCATAGTTGCATTCCCCGGTAGCATTTGGCTAACGTATTCTACTGCCTTTTCAAACTTCCATATCAATTGTAGCCTAATGCCACGCCCACGCCCAGGGACCTTAGGGGCAAAATTTCCCTGTAGCCCTTGAACTCCCCCCCCCCCCCTCTCATTAAGACACCCGCGCTTCTCGACTCTTGTCCGACCTAGCCTCTCTCTCATACATCTTGAAGATCCTTGAATTGTCCGTTACTAACGCTCTCCAACCTTTTATATATATACTCCTATCCAGCCTACCTTCACTTAGTAGGCCAGAACAACATTAGAACTTTACTAGCCCCTTGCATGCCATCTATTCTCTTACAACACATTCACAACCCTGCACCCAATGGTCGTCGGTGCGAGGCTAGCCGCCCCGCCAGTAACTAACTTCTATTGCCATACTTCCAGATAAATGTGGCAGAGTTAGCAACCCAGTCTCCACCATATCCAGCAAACCCTACAATTAACAACCAGCCGAGTAAAACCAGCTAGCTAAGGCACCTTCGGTTTTGGTATTAAAGACACTCACATCTGTCTCATACACAGAGGGTTATTACAAACACTGGTGATATGGCAAGCCCCTAGCCACAGCCGCCGGACGACTATATCAGAGAGAGGGCGCCCAGCTCCCCCTTTTTGCCCACCCGAGGAGGGAGACCCCCACCCCCGCGGAGGTATACCTGACCCCTGTTTTGACTTTCGAGTCATTGCCAGGTAGCACAGGAATTCTTCCTATCAATGAACTAACCATGAATGACTAACACCTTTACTAACCTCTATTAACTCACAATAAACCATTTACCTTTCTTGCATGCTCTGATCACTAAATTAGCACCTCAGCTATACCATAGAATGAAGATTGAACAATCTAGAGAGACGCTCCTATCACAGCTGTCCCCATCCTCCTCGCAAAGTAGATCCAGTCTCTCTCCCCTAAATACGTCCAGTATAGCCAAAATAGTACCTCTTACTAAGGCTCAGTTATACGAAAATATAAAGGCTTCCTATCGCCCTGTGCCACAACAGTAAATACCATCTTACCTAGTCCCCATATCTATTGAGAGCTCAATTAAGTCCATAAGACTCGAGATCCCTACTGTCTACAGGGTCCAGAACAGAGCCTATAAATCTAACTCCCGCCCCCAGTCAAATCAGTTGAAAGCTAGACACCAACCTACCCTGCAGTTAATTTCTAGCTCTGCCCTTGTGTTGTTCCGGAGTGAGATCCCAGAACCGGCAGACTCCGTGGCAGATATGGATAGAAGGACCTGCCCACGTATTGAAGAACTTCACACATATGGCCCCCCTGGACGGCCGCGGAACCAGTCGTTAGCCCCCAACATCATGGACGCAAGATAACCAGGACCAGACCCATCAGATACTACCCAAGATTCCCTTTAGCAGTACTACATATTACTGTGCTGTTTTAGATTCACTAATTAATATTTCTACGAAGTGGCTAAGACTTGCCCAGTGTAATTCATACTTAACCATTCCATTTGGGACGTACTAAGCGATCAGTGCTCTTTAATTAACAGGCGACCTTGACTCTCGTAATTACTTTATTCAGATATTAAAACTCTAGTGATATCTAACGTTCGCCCACTGATTTGCGTTCTATGTATTTCTGAGACAAGGATATAAAACTTAGATCAGTACCCCCTGAGGTTACTAGAATTCCCGTGCTCTAAAAATACGTGTGTCTAATCTAGTCTGTGAACTACTACTTGTGCACCAGAGCTACCAGTAATAAATCTAACAGTGAATATGAATCTATAAGTAACATTGATGGTCTTCGGTATATAAACCTGTGAAATCAAAGCCAGTGATCAGAAGATTAATACCTGAACGTTGGAAGTGGGAGACTAGGCTCCATCCAGATCCACTTATGCTAGTGTTGTTCAATTCTATTATATTGTCTTACACAAGTATTCTGCAGTGGTATATCAATAAACGTGATCATGTAACTTGCTACCATGTGTTTCTTTGTGTTCTCTATTCCTCATATCTTGTATTGTGCATGCAGCCTTATATACCCAGTCAATTTAGAACTCACATTACCCAAGTTAAACCTGTAGAAAAACAGGGCATAACAGTGTCTCAGTGGCCTTGGGGGAAATTGGCGGGAAAGCAGGTTGCCTCACCCATACATTCTATAACTCGTGGCCTATATCTCCAATTTTGACCATCCAAACGCTGTTTTCACTCGTTTTATTGTTGTTTCATGTTAATACCTTTATAATCAACCCATAATAGGCGCGTATGGATAAGTATTAATGCTATTTATGGTAAAATGAATATTTTAGTGATGGAAACACCTCAAATACGTCAGCACAGGGGGACGTTTCGAATTACCCCCATGCGCACTTCTTAGGTTAAGTATCGAGAAATCAGCTAATAAGAGATTCAATTTACGATCAGCTGGAAAAAAATAGAGTATAGTTGTCACTAAGGGATGGAGGGACGTAAGGGTGGCGAGGTGACTAACAAGGTGGGTGGAGGTGGAGGAGTTGTGGTGGGATTGTTTAGACCGGTGGATGAATGTATAATAACTAAATTTAGGATATTTCAGTGTGTGTGTGTGTGTGTGTGTGTGTGTGTAAGCGTGCTTGCGTGTGTGTGCTTAAAGGGCGATCGGGACACGAATGCATAGAGGTTTTGTGTTCGTGGACGGGTGGAAAATTATAAAGCTTAATTTATTTATGTACTATATATTGTATCTCTTTTTATACTGGCATGGCCTTACTTACTCTTTACTTTGTATTAGTTTTGCACACATTTTCAGCATATTTCACTAATTGGCTTAAATATAGTTATGTTTATATGAATGATGCATTAGGATCCCTTTGGACAATCCCCTGTTCGCTTGTTTATGCTTCCTCTTACAACTTCGGTTAATCATTGCACACAAATCTTGATGTCATATCATATTTCGTGAACTCGCTAATCTGATTTATCTATATATATCTATCTATCTATATATCCATCTATTGCCAGACAACCTTATCTCCCGAGAGGAGGTGGACGTGAAAGTATCACCTTCATAAGCTTCTATATGCCGAGGTAACTCATTCGATTATCTAGCTTTTTTTCAATTAATTTCCAAATAAATGTGTAGCTTGATCATACAAGATTATTGCGCAATGCAATACAACAATGACAAATATTAATTGTCCTGTTGATAAACATTATTGCTGAATTTTGTGTTACCACCACTGATAAGCCATTGGGATTTTGGCAGAAAATGCCAAAAATTATCAGTGATATCTGAAACATGTTTACATACAGTGTTCTCATCGTCCAGCATATTACTGCTTCATATTCATCAGCCAACTTAAAATAGCCCTATATAATATTTAATTATCACTAGAACAATACATTATACCATGTAGGAAGTCTTCTGGAGAAATAGGGAAAATTTAGACAAAAATGCAAGATAAACTAAATCACAAATGTATGCTAGAATAGCATTGACAAATCGCTAGATAGTCACCAGACACTAAAAACTTGTATGTCACTAGAAAACATATGTTGAAGTATCTAGAATGATCTTTAACAATCGAAATATCTCTCCAATTCCTTAAAATAGGGAAACTAACTTGAATATCGCTAGAATTCATCACATCTTGATGTCGCTAGATGGAAGTGATGTAAGTGATTCGCTGGATTTAGCGGTAGCAGCTACATTGGCAACATCGTACCAAGAACCTTCATTCCGTTATAATGAACAAGGTCAGATTTCGAAATTATTTCAAAGTTCAGAGATCATCAGATTGGTTTGGAAGTTGAAGTACACAATTTCAGTTCCATTAGTTTAACAAACATTTACATAATAAATTATAATATGCTACTTAGAGGGTTTAATAAAGAAGGATTACTTTCCCGATATCGTATAAGCGTACGCAAGCTGTTGTTCTTTTGTTTTGTTTTAAGAACGTCAACAAACGCTTCGTATATTTGGGGTTCTTAGTTATACATTAGAACATATTTATAGTTTGCACACTCTTATAAGTATAAACACTTACTTGTTAAAGAGGAAATACACAAAAGCCCAATTTAGAATGATCGTGAATATCTTTATTTTGGCGTATGTTTGGGCTAATTTAAGACTACATTTAGATTGATAGAATTTTTTAACACTCGCCAATGAAATATGATGACTTGCTTACAGATATATTCTTAAAGCCCGAATCGGCTTGACTTTCACCCAGTTGTTTACATATATTGCTGCATTTTGTGTCACCCCAAAGTCTGATAACCCACTCTCATTAAAGTGTGGTGGCACAAAATGACAAGGGGCGATCCAGACTTTTAAATATATACATTATATGGACAACCTTTCCTGACTATTTTTAAGAATGAAAGTAAATATGCATTGCAGAATAATTATTACAAAGCAAATAAAGAGACAAAATAAAAGCGAAATAGCGTAATATACCAAATATCATGAGGTATGTCAGGGACTGGAATAATCGACAACAGAACATATCGGCAATAAATTCGAATATATACAATTTAAGATGTGTTGTGACATTACATATTAGGTGAAATTATAAAACATATTTATTTGTTTAATAGTAGAGCAAGAAATATTCGCATACATAGACATTTCAATAATTCTGAGGAGGAGTGACAGATTAATTACCGTGACGAACACTGATTTTCTGAACTTGACTCTTGGTCAAGGTCACGAGGCTAGATGCCCCACCCACCCCTCGATATATCTACGTTCCTACTGGCCCTCACGCAGCCGTGGTGCTTAGCGCGGTCGAACCTATATTTCACAAATGTTATGATATTTATATATGCGTGTACTGTTACTTAGTAATATTGTATTGTGTAACCTAATCAACCCGAATGATATACATTTAAGTAAGAATACACCGAAATATAATAGTGATTAGGCTCGAATGGAGTGGCACCGCGGCTGCGGCCAATGTTTATAAACAACACGCTTTAGGCCTACATATCAAGATCAATAATTAATGATCCATCATTTCGATATTATTTTGATCTAGTTGAATTTGTAAAAAATTGTGATGACTATTCCTATAATATAATCGCTTACTTTGAGGTATTATATATAATAACTCCGGTAGGTTATCGGCCTTCTATAGGATTATGACGCTTCTTTTGGAGATTCTGAGGATATAGCTAGGTACATTTATAATTATGACATCCAAATCGATTATTTATATATGGATATATACAAAAAGTCTTAAAACTGTTATCAAGTTCCGAAAGTCTGAATCGGGTTGAGTTTAGACCCTGTGGAAGAGCAGGGTTGAGTTGGCTTGATATTGGACACCCTTTTATGGCATTTGGGTGTGAAATACGACACCATTTCCAGTCTATCGGAGATTATGATGGTAAAGGAAAATGCGGTAAATGTTTGCGGTAATATGAACAATTGATGAAGGCATACTCAATTAACTTCAGTAATTATATTTATTTAATTGATATTTATTAGATAGTCATAGTAAAGTAAATAGATCAAGGGAATAATGTGTTGGGGAAAAAGTGGATTGCAATTCTCGAGGGTAATTTACTCTAGGTAAATATTTCCCCCTGTATCACATTATCTTATATTATCAGACTTGGCAATATGTAACAAACCACATGCAAAGAGTATAACATATCAGTATACATAATTATATGTGTGGAATAATATTATCTGTGTATACCCTGGTCTATTTGTGATATATATCTAATAACCTGAGTTTACATGTAGTTACTCATAGTCTCACTGTTACCAAGGTAATGCACAAATTATTTATCAATACCATATTTACTACATAAATCGATTAACACAGTGCAACTTCTCTCCCTCTCTCTCTCTCTCTCTCTCTCTCTCTCTCTCTCTCTCTCTCTCTCTCTCTGAGAAACCAGACTTGGCTCTTCCGTGATGCCAACAGATTTTTCATATAGTTTAGTAATTATTTAAAAAAAATTAGATTGGTACTATAGCTGAATAGTTAAGGTCATAGAATTTACCCTGATAAATGTTGGTAAGCCGGTCGAGTAGGAAGTGTGTATTTTCAGCAGAAGTTTTGGTAAGGAGCTCTTTATGAAGATCCATACTAATTTCAACCTAATGTCAGAGAGCAATAAAGGTGAAACGAGACTCAAACTATCCATTTGGGGGAGGAAATGGGTAGTTTACCTTGATGCACAGGAAAATCGACTTTAAATCGCCATAAACAGAGAGGAATTTGTATCTAAGTTTAAACACTGTTGCCAGCTACTCTAAATATACTGATATTCCTGAGGGAAATGCTTTATCAACAAATTTGCCTCGATGTAAATTAATTGTTAATATATAAATCAGACATGTCATACCTCTACCATTTGGCTTAATGTATCAATGTGATCATATGTAATGTTTTCTTTCTGGCCACAGGTAATTTAGAATCTTGATAATGATATTACCAATCTTAATGAATCCTGATCAATGTAATCAATAGCCCACCGACTCAGTATTAACTGTGACTCTCATGCTTGAGGTAAGTCATCCACAGATCGACATATTTTGACACTACAAAGGTAACTCATCTAAATAATAATAGTTTACTACTTCTGTTAATCTAATTTGTCGCTAGTTTGTAGTTTGCTAACAAAAGGTGTATGTTATATATTATATAGTATGACCTGCACTATTATTTTATTCATAACAATAAAGTGGGTGGAGAGAGAGAGAGAGAGAGAGAAAGTGAGAGAGAGAGAGAGAGAGTGACGTTTCAGTTACTGAAAGAGGGAGTCTACTGTTCATTACGAATTAGTTTCGGGAACATTATTGTATGAACAAGTAAAAGTAAATAAGTTTAACATTCGTCACTGCATGTTATAAAACGTCACCTCCTCCCATTGTGTCCTACCCTTTTAACACTACGACAAGCTCCCTCCCTTCCCATCAAGGTGCGCCATCTATGGGGCAAAATCTTCGATTGATTCAGGAAGGGGAGTGTGAGATCTTACTATATTCAGAGCGAACAAACTACACAACGGATTTACCCAAACCCTACGACTAGGTGGCCCACGCGGAATTGCGGCCAAGTGTACCCGTGTTGCTGTGGATCACTACAGCACTTACTGAAATGGCAGGAATACATTGCCAGACTCACGAATTCCGTATGCCTGCTTCAAATATTGCTTTTGTACACGTCATCAGCCATGGTTCTTATGTTACTATTAGGTTATATTATAAGGAAAATAATACAATTGTTATGCATGTGCATTGTTATTTATTATTACTGTGTTATTCTATCATAAAAGTGGAAAATGTTCATTACGGAAATATTTCCGTTTTTGACGCCATATCCGTAGTGCATCGTCTGCATCCGTTTAGCAGACGAATTTCCGTCCAGTGGCAGCACTGCCACTCACACAACTGTTTCACCTCAGCTCGTAAAGGAGGGATTGAAGCATTAACTAGTGTATCATAGTTTCTGAACAAGATCTCAAATTCGTTTACATTACCTTCTTATTCAGCTTGGAAACTCTTGTATTATGAATCCATATAAACGAAACCCCTGAATCACTTTCATAATCTAAATGAACCCCTGAATCACTTTCATAATCTAAATGAACCCCTGAATCACTTTCATAATCTAAATGAACCCCTGAATCACTTTCATAATCTAAATGAACCCCTGAATCACTTTCATAATCTAAATGAACCCCTGAATCACTTTCATAATCTAAATGAACCCCTGAATTACTTTCATAATCTAAATGAACCCCTGAATCACTTTCATAATCTAAATGAACCCCTGAATCACTTTCATAATCTAAATGAACCCCTGAATCACTTTCATAATCTAAATGAACCCCTGAATCACTTTCGTGATATAAACTTTTGAATTACGTGTAGCGAATCTCTGAATGAAGTAAATGAAGCTTTAATTGAATATCCATCACCAACATAATTATATATATTGATAACTATGTATTAGATATATCTTAAATACTCTATACCCCTTAACATTAAACGAAATAAAATCGTCATATAGTAGCCAGAATAAAGTTCGAAGGACGTCGCCGGTACAGAAGAGGTTAAGACCTTTCGTGCTATTTAGCCTAATTTGGGTGTCGATGTTTTCCTGGCGAACGATAGTGAGCCTGTAATTTGGGAAGAATCGGCCTTCAGCCGGGAAATGTTTCTACCTAAAAATTTAAAACTATTCTAGGAGGGGGATTTAATGAATGTTTTTTTATGCTTGATACAGGTCTCGGTAGAATACTAAAAACAGTAATAATATATATGAAGTAATCGACCAAAAACTAAATTCTTCCCCTTTAAAATCCACAACTCAAGAACCTCCTTTAAAATAATTGTCTACTTTATTCGGTAGAAGCATGTCCCGGCCGAAGACAGATTCCTCCTAAATTACAGGCTCGCCTAAATGGTACGAACGGTCTTAATATTGACAAAATAAATGGGGCGAACATCATAAAATCTGGGTGGGGGGGGGGGGAGGGGAAGGGTGCAGAAGAAGAAAAAACAACCATCTCCCCTTAAATGCGAAAAAATAAACTCAAAACATATATGATGCACGGAAGAATGAAAGCGTTATGAGCTGAGTAATTGTAAGCTAATTATTATTCAACCCTTGCATAATATCGCAGTTTTTTCCCTTGAGTTTATGTGCACGGTAGACGTTTCTCGTATTATACCGGTTTGGGTCATAACCCCTCGCGTATGTGATAGACATGCTGATTAAAGGGTCGACGGATCGAGCCCGCACTGTCAAAATGTTATAAGTAGATGTCAAGCCCGGGCAACTTGACCTAGCAATTCGTGACAAACGCCTAATGTTCATGGCCATCCTTTTTCGGGAATTACTCAGTCTGGCAAAAATAAAAAATACAAAAATAAATAAAAAATAAAACAATATGTATAAATATAAAATATAAGGAAACCTGATTACATTTTTGAAATGCTTGTAGACATACAGTAATGCAAATAACCGTCTCTTTTCTGTAAATCTATCTCTATCTATCTATTGCCTGACGCCATGATCTCCGAAGGGGTGGCCACGAACGAACCACCCCCAAGCACCTCTGTCCCCACTCAGTCGAAGCCCCTCCTCCCAACCAGCACCACCTTCATCCATATACTTCCTCACTCCATCCTTCCACATCTCCTTCGGTCTACCTCGCCCTCTCTGTCCTTCCACTTCACTCTCGTACACCCTCTTAGTCATTCTCTCGCTTCCCATACGTTCCATAAGGCCGAACCATCTCAAGTTGTTCCTTTTCACACTTTCCAGCACATCTACCTCCACACCACACCTCCTTCTTACTTCCTCATTCGTCTGTCTATCCCTCCATGTAACTCCGCACGCACTTCTCAAGTAACTCATTTCCACCGCTCTCACTCTCTCCACCTGCAACTCCCATTCATTATCGCTCATCAGAACTGTGTCATCCGCAAACAGCAGTATAGGCAGCTTCCACTCATTTCCCTCCCTTTTCAGTGATACACCAACATCCACTGCTCTTCCTAGTATTTCTTTCATGACTCCATCCATATATACAGTAAACAACCACGGGGGCATCACACACCCCTGTTTCAACCCAACACTCAGGTCAAAGAACTCGCTCTGCTCATTCTCCACACGTACTGCCGCCTTTGCACCCTCATACATGCTCTTCACTGCTTTTACCAACTTGCTGAGTACTTTCCACATGCCTTCTCTATCCACTCTGTCATAGGCCTTCTCCAAGTCCATAAAGGCAACATACACCTTTTGTTGCTTCTCCAGATATTTCTCCACAAAACAATTCAGGGTAAAAATATGATCTACACATCCTCTTCCCTTCCTAAAACCACCCTGCTCGTCGCCTATCCATTTCTCCGTTCTCACTCTCACTCTCTCAATCACTACCCTACTGTACACCTTCCCTACTACGCTTAAAAGACATATTCCTCGGTGGTTACCACACACTCCTCTTTCCCCTTTGCCCTTATATAGGGGGACTATTATGCCAGTCTTCCAGTCATCGGGTGCATTCCCCTTCTCCCATGCTAGTTTGCAAATTTTCCATACCCATTCGATCACTATCTCACCACCATACCTCAACATTTCCTCACACACTCCATCTGTTCCTGGTGCTTTCCCCAACTTCACTCTTTTCATAGCTTCCCACACTTCTGACCTCCTGATCCCCACCTCCTCCTCCACTACTTCTCCTCCTCTCCCTCCCATACCATATCCAACTATGTTTGCTGGCTCTTCATTCCTTACATTTAGCAACTCATTGAAGTACTCCTTCCATCTTTCGACTCTCTCTTGCTTCTCGGCTAGCATTCTCCCTTTCTTATCTTTCACACCCTTACTGTTTCCCTTGCTACCTTACCTAACTTTCTTGACTTCTTTCCAGAACAGTTTCTTACACTCCCTCCATTTTACACTAAGATTCCTTCCAAATTCCTCATCTACTCTTCTCTTACTTTCCTTCACTACTCTCTTCACCACTCTCTTTCTCTCCACGTACCTCGCTCGTTTCTGCATCTCCAAATCTTTAGTCCCTCTACTACCCAACCACTCTCTATATGATTTCTTTTTGTCTTCCACAGCTATTTGTACATCTTCTGTCCACCATGCTGTACCTTTCACTCCCCTCCCACTTCTCCTCACTCCACACACCTCCTCACATGTTGCACAGATCTCTTCCTTAAACACCTTGCTTATCTCCTCCACTTCCTCCATATCTTCCAGGTCGAACCCACCTAGTCGTCTTTCTACTGCTCTCCTGTGCTCTTCCCTGATTCCCTCCTCCTGTAGCCTCTCCAACCTCCTCACCATTCCACCTTCCTCTCGCCTCCCTCCAGCTCTCCTTACCCACTTCTTTTGTATCTTACCCTTAGCTACTACTACATAATGATCAGACAGACCCCCTCCAATACCCCAATATACCCTAGCATCCATCACAGATTTCTTCATTCGTTCAGCCACACATATATAATCAATCAGTGACTTTCGTTCCACCACTGTCTTATCCTTCATCGTCCACACCACTTCCCATGTGTACCTGTGTATCATTCTGTGTCGGAAGAAGGTGTTGGCTATCCACAACCTCCTCCCCACACATACGACCACAAGTGCACTACCATTCCCATTCACCTCTGACGGTACCCCTCACCCTCCCACCACTCCATCAACTTTCCTATCACCCACCTTACAATTCATATCCCCAATCAGAAATATTCTTTCGTTCTTGTCAGGCACGCCTCCACATTTACCCAGAACTCCTCTGTCTCCCTTACAAGTTTATCCTCTGTCGGAGCATACACACACACAATCACCCACGTTTGTAGTCCTACTTTCATTCTCACCCACACAATCCTTGAACCCACAGACCCATATTCTCTTGCACACTCCTTCCATTTGTTACTTACAAACAAACATGCACCTTCTCTCGCTGCTCCCTTACTCACTCCAGCACACACACCCATTCCACACTCCCACTCTCTCACATCTGTACCCTTCCATTTGGTCTCCGTTATTCCATATAGATCCAGCTTGGCATTCACTAACACTTCCAGTACCTCTCTCTCTTTTGTGCCATCATTCATGCCACTCACGTTCCATGTACCTATTCTCAGAATGTCCGTAGGCTTGTCCATAGTCGGTCAGGGTTCGTCAACACAGGGTCCGTCCGCATCCGAGGCTGGTTGTTCGTTTATCGTTGCTACATATATTTTTTTCCGGGTGTGGGTCGCAAGCCCACCGACCCAACCTCTTTAGTCGCCTCTTACGACACGCAGAAGGCACGTGGGGCATATTCTAATCCCTTACCACCAGGGGGTAAATCTAAATTATATATTCTGTATTAAATGTATCCTTTCAAGCCTTCTTTTACACTCCTTTCCATTTACTTCCCTCGCTCGACCATCTGTTGATAGGATAAGGAAGTGAGCGATGGCCGTCCACAACTGCAGCTATGGAACGGCCGGAACGGAAATTAGAGACAGAGGCACATAGGAGGGACAGAAACTGAAGGAGGGTAGTTTAGAAATTAAAGATTTGTGCCAGACTCTCTCGAAGGTCTTTTATATGTCTAGTGCAAT
This sequence comes from Paralithodes platypus, assembly GCA_032716605.1. Lineage (NCBI taxonomy): Eukaryota > Metazoa > Arthropoda > Malacostraca > Decapoda > Lithodidae > Paralithodes > Paralithodes platypus. The sequence goes on along the minus strand of CM064552.1, from coordinate 33,384,522 downwards.
AAAAAAGGTGTCATCGAAGTTCTGAAAGGAGGATGACCAAGAAAGATGATCATTAGTAGGGCGACCCTTATCCCTTGTCTATCAGGTGCCGACTTAAGTCCGTTAGAGAACCAAGGCCTAAATAGCGGGTCCCGACTTAAGTTCAATGCGATTTTGAGCACATAATCGGCTGTGAGAGAGAGTCCATGCGGTAGGAGGAGCGCAGACGGGCTCTGACCGTTTAGCATGGACATAGTCCCACCTCTGACACCACCACCACACGTCTACACCTCCCTGGTCCCGCGATACAGGGTAAAATCTGAGGAAATTACTGTATTTTAGGGTTTTTTCCCTTCGTATTGCAACATCGTTGCAAGAGAACACGTGGTCGTACAAGGATGGTTCAGGTGTCATTGGAAAGCTCAATTATCGCCCTTTCACAGATACATAATTGTATTACGCTCTGGCTCTTCTTTATGCATGAAAAAGAGCATGGAATGAAGCTCGTTTAGGGTAAATCTGCCCGCTTGGCAGGTAGTAGCGTTACAGAACCAGCCTCTAGGGAGGTGTTAAGGAAGCCATACTGTTGATCTGTGTGTAAATTATGAGAAGAGAAATGCTTAAGACATTTGGATGCAAGAATAGTTTCAAAAACTTTAGAGACACAAGACATTAGAGCAATTGGACGATAGTTGGAGGGTTGAGAGCGGTCATCCTTCTTTGGTACAGGTTGAATGAGAGCAAACTTCCAGCAAGAAGGAAAGACGTTAGAGGAGAGACAGAGACGAAAGAGTTTGCCTAGGCAGGGAGTCAGCACGGAAGCACAGTTTTTTAGTACAACAGGAGTAATACCGTCCGGACCGTACGCCTTCTTAGTATTAAGCCCAGAGAGGGTAGAAAGTACATCTTTAGAAGAGATTAGGATATTAGGCAAAAGTAGAATTCTCCCTATACCTCCATCAAGCTATATTTAATACCCCCAATCGAGATATATACCGGTATGTCCATTTGTCAGTAGAAAATGATAAGGCTACAGGCAGATTCCTCGTAAATTGCAGGCTCGTTCTCGCTCGACAGAACAATATCGACACCTAAATGGCACGAAAGTTTTAAATATTTATAAAGAAATAGAGCGAAAGGTCTTATAATCGAGACTAGTTGGGCGAACGTCTGAAAATTGGGGCTAAACAGGAGGGAGAAGGGGCTAAATAACTCCTCTCATGAAATATCTCTAAAATTAAAAGAATGACGAATCCATTAACCCTCTAACTTTTAACAAATCACCCCTTAATTGTAAAATCGTTTGGAAGGTAGTTAACGTAACAATTGGCATCATGAATAGGCTATATAGGATTAACATTCTTGTACTTAAAATGTTTTTGTTAAAGGTTTCCAAACTTCCATTTATAGTATATTTGTTCATATATAAGCAACCATTAATATCAGATAATTCGAAAATCTACACAGAAACAGAAGTTAGAGAGAGAGAGAGAGAGAGCGATTCAGAATGACATAGGTAATAATTGTTATTATAATGTTATTATAATGCGTGGATGTAGTACGAATGAGAAGCGAGAGGATATTGGAAGGTTATTTGAAAGAAGGATGTATGATGTCCTTGCACTGAATGAAACAAAGATGAAAGGAGAGGGAGAAGTGGATTTTGGAAACATGATAGGTAGAAAGTCTGGAGTAGACGAGGGAGTCAGGGGGAAAGAAGGAGTGGCTATTATTGTGAAGGAGGAGTTGAGAGAGTTTATAAAAGAGTGGAAAGAGGTGTCATCAAGGCTAATGTGGGTGAGAATGCGGTTTAAGGGTGAAAGGTGGGTTTTGTAAGTGCGTTTGGACCAGGAAGTGAAAGAGAGTTAGACGAGGTAGAGGGTTTCTGGGAGGATTTGAGAGATTGTCTACAAGGGTTTGATGAAAATGAAAATGTTATAGTTTTAGGGGACCTAAATACTAGGGTAGGAAATGAGCCTGTTGAGGGAGTCATCGGTAGTTTTGGTGTGGATGGTGTAAACGAGAGTGGAGAAAGACTGAAAAATGTATGTGAAGAGTGTAGATTGAGTGTAGGTAATACGTTCTTCAAAAAAAGGCGTATACACAAGTACACCTGGCATAGACTTGTGAGGGGAGAGATTGTAGAGAGGGCATTGATGGAATATGTGCTGGTGACAAGGGAAAGATTGTGTAGACTGCTGGATGTGAATGTGATGAGAGGTGAGGTGGAGAGTATGTCAGATCATTACCTGGTGGAGGGAAAGCTAAGAGTTAAGAGTTACAGGAGAATAAGAGACAAGCGTGAAGTAAGAGAGGTAATAAAAGTTAGTGAGTTAGAGAAGAGTGAAAAAGAGAGGGAGTACAAGGAAAGACTAAATGAAAAGTGGATGGAAGTGAGAGAAGTAGAGGTTGAATGGCAACAGTTTAAGGAAGGAGTGAAAGCAAGTGCAGAGGTAGTATGCGGCAAAAGGAAAGTAGGAGGCAGAGGTATCAGGAAGGGAAGCGAGTGGTGGAATGATACGGTGAGAAAGGCAGTTGAGGAGAAGAGACAGTGTTTTGAGAGGGTTTTACAGGATGGTAGTGTTGAGGTATGGGAGAGGTACAAGGAGAAAAGGAGAGAGGCAAAACGGAAAATTAGAGAAGCGAAAAAAGATGCAAACGAAAGGTGGGGTCAAAGGCTGAGTGAGAATTTTGAAGAACGATTGAAGATGTTCTGGAAGGAGGTAAATAAAGTAAGGAAAGGAGGACAAAAGAGGGAAGAGTCAGTGAAAGATGAAAATGGAGAATTACTAGTGGAACCAGTTGAAGTGAGGAAAAGATATGCCGAGTATTTTGAATCTTTGTTAAATACAAGAGATGGAAGAGAAGTAGTGATTGAAGCAGAGGTGGATGGAGATAGGTTACCCAGGCCACCCAGGTGGCAGGGAATGAATGAAAGGATTGAGGAAAATGAGGTGAAAGAAGCAGTGAAACAAATGAGAGCGGGAAAAGCAGAAGGTTTGGATGGTATTGCTGTGGAGTGTATAAAGAAGGGTGGAGATGTGATAATAGATTGGTTGGTGAGACTTTTCAATGTGTGCTTTGCTGTGTCAATGGTACCAATAGACTGGAAGAGTGCATGTATTGTGCCGTTGTACAAGGGGAAGGGAGATCGGCAGGAGTGTTCAAGTTATAGAGGTATTAGTTTATTGTCAGTGGTTGGAAAGCTGTATGGCAGGGTGTTGATAGAGAGGATAATAAAGTGTACGAGTTGCAATAGGAGAAGAACAGTGCGGTTTTAGGAGGGGAAGAGGGTGCGTGGATCAGATGTTTGCAGTAAGACAGTTATGCGAGAAGTATTTAGAGAAGCATAAGGAGATATTTTGGGCTTTTATGGACTTGGAAAAAGCGTATGATCGTGTGGACCGTGAAGCAATGTGGAAGGTGTTAAGGATTTATGAAATAGGAGGAAATTTGTTAGAAGCAGTTAAGAGTTTTTATGAAGGGAGCAGAGCATGTGTGAGAGTAGGAAATGGTGAGTTGAGTGAATGGTTTGAGGTAAAGGTAGGTTTGCGACAGGGTTGTGTAATGTCACCATGGCTGTTTAATATGTTTATGGATGGTGTAGTGAGGGAGGTGAAAAGGAGAACTATGGGAAGAGGATTGGGTTTAGTAGGAAAGAATGGTAGAGATTGGGAGTTGAATCAGTTGCTGTTCGCTGATGACACAGCATTGGTGGCGGATTCTGATGAGAAACTGCAGCGGGTAGTCAAAGAGTTTGGTGTGGTTTGTGGAAGGAGGAAACTGAAGGTGAACGTCAATAAAAGTAAAGTAATGGTGTGTAATAGGGGAGAGCATAGGGTGAATCTAGATGTGAGGCTGGATGGGGAAATATTGGAACAAGTAGAGTGTTTTAAATATCTAGGAGGAATGATAAGCAGGAGTGGAGGTATGGAAGTGGAGGTAAAACAGAGATTGTGTGAAGGAAGGAAGGATTTCGGAGCAATGGGAAGTATGTGGAAGACGAGAAATCTCGGAGTGAAAGTAAAAAGTGCACTGTATCAAGGAATTGTTGTACCAACAGTGATGTATGGGGCTGAGACATGGGCTCTGAAGAAAAAGGAGAAAAGAGGGCTGGATGTGATGGAGATGAGCTGCTTGAGGAGTATGTGTGGAGTTACTCGTAGAGACAGATTGAGGAATGAAGAGATACGTAGGATAGTGGGGCAGCAGGAACATTTGTCAGCCAGAGTGGACAGAAAGGTGCTGAGCTGGTATGGTCATGTTGAACGAATGGGAGATGAATGGCTTACAAAGAGAATATGTGAGTCAGGTACAAGGGGAGATAGAAGGGCAGGAAGACCCCCATTGAGATGGAGAGACTGTGTAAGAAAGGCTTTGGATGATAGAGGAATGACTATAAATCAGGCAGGGGAAGTGGGTGGTGGACAGGAGTGAATGGAGAATGCTTGTGAATAGTTGAGTGAACACGTGGTCATTTGGAGTAAGGGGTCGGGCACAAGTTGGACTAGATAATAGTCCATCAGGCGCCTGGCCCGGGGAGACGATTAATATGAAGGGTGCGCCTGGAAGTGTGGTGGGAGGGCTTGTGGCTTTGGCTCCGCTGCATGTCTGCCTGCCGAGATTGGAACCTCTCCGGGTGGTCGGGGGCCAGGGGGAGTGCTGGAGCGACCTGGGTGACCCTGGTCTCTGGGTCTTCTGGGTGACCTGGATGTGTGTGAGTTTGTGTTTTTTATCTGTGTTTATTTGTTGTTTTATGTTGTTTTTGTGTTTTCCCTGTTCTTGCTCTGTCTTGAGTCGGCTACCCCCAAAATGGGGATTGTGCCTGAGCATATAGATAGATAGATAGATAATGTTATGGGGAGGTTTTTGTTTTTTATAGACCCTCTTCTCCCTCATGCTTAACCCCCTTAGTTTTGAGATTATAAGATGTTTGTCACATTAGTTTGTCGATTTTAAGACCTGTTTTGTAATTTTGGTGTCGATTTATACCTGGCGAGCGATTGCTATCAATCTATTGGCAGAGCCTGATCACTGAAGGGTTGGACAGGAATGAATCGCATCCATGCAAAGTAAGTGCAAGGATATATATATATATATATATATATATATATATAGGCATATATATATATATTTTTTTTTTTTTTTTTTTTTTTTTTTTTTTTTTGCTAATGACGGGTTCTTTAATTACAGGTACGTACGCTGGACAGGTGTGGAAGGTCGTGGTGCTGGTGGTGGTGGTGGTGTGGTGGCAGATATGGAAGGTTTGTTTTGGTTAAGTTTATTTTTGTATAGTGTATCAGAACGTGCGGAGTGTGTGAGTGTCTTTTCTGATTACAGGTATTACAGTTCTAGAGCGAATATATATATATATATATATATATATATATATATATATATATTCTGTATATATATATATATATATATATATATATATATATATATATATATATATATATATACTGTATATATATATATATATATATTTTTTTTTTTTTTTTTTTTTTTTTTGTCTTTAATGCATACAAGGTTAAAATAAATAGCAGTTTAAGCACTCAATATTTTATTATGCAGCGTTTCAATATTTCTGATTAATTTTCGTTGGGGTTCAGTCAGCAGGTGGAGGAGGTTGGCAAAATGCATGGTGATTCGACGTTTCGCCTAGGCATCTAGCATTTTCAAGAGAACGATTAAACAGTAATGATGAATGAATGAATATAGAAAAGTTGGGTGAGGGTGAAAGATGGGAAGTTATTATTGGTTAAGTAGGTAAAATACCCTCGGTGACCGCAAAGACCATAAACACATGTATCCCCTCGCTCTCATGGATACGTCCCCTCCCCCTATACGATTTTACCAAAAGCGAAACTTAACCTCGACAGGAAAGGGTACCGACAAAACAAATATCGTAAATAATAGCAAACAGAGAAAAACAATAGGTAAACAAATTAAATCAGTGCAGATTATTTCTCGACCATATCGCAGGTATGTAGTGACGTTTTTGGATAGAAAGATCTCCCACGCAACCAAATGTGGTGAAAATTCGAACCTGAGCAGTGATGAATCAAGTTGATAGGTAAAACATGAAAATTAAAATAGATACTATATATAGGTAGCCTGGAAAGTTCGTTATTTTCCTAGAGTGCCGTATATTCCGCTAAACAGCCGACCAAAAACGGGAAAAGTGGTTAGGGCAGTGAGAATTCTGTTTCATAAGATAATTATTGAAAGTGTTACTTAAAGTTACTTAAAGTTTAAACCATAACGAGTGTAAACGAGTGGCACCCCCCCCCCACTCCCCACAAACCGCGTAACAAACACCTCCTTGTCCTCCACGTCCCCCCCCCCCCCTCTCTCTCTCTCTCTCTCTCACCCCCATGTAAGGGCGGGTGGGAAAAAACAAACAAAAACAAAAACAAAAAAACAAACAAAAATGTCTACCAGACACCTGTACGAGGTGTAATATGAATATACACGTGCATAAAGGCACCGCATGTCGGATATGCAAGCAACCATACCACTGGATTTGCATAGGATTGATACCAATAAATGAGGCGTACAATACAAGAGGGAAGAACCTCCATTTCTGCGATAGTTGATTCGATATCACATGGCAAGTCATACAGACTGTAGACAATACAGAAGTACAAGATAGACCGAAATATAGCCAAGACATAGCTATTTTTCACAGAAAATGGGGAACTATTGGGGCCTCAGGGCCCATACTAGTATCACAACCCACACACGCACACCTTCCCATGCAAAAGCCCACATTGCCTCCTGCACATCAACACACATCGCCTGCCGAACCACAACCTTTCGCACCCTACAAATCCACAAACCCTGCTACACATCTCCCCACACCTCCCCAGACCCAGAAATCCCCCACATTAATCCCATCTATGGCCACTGACCACCCTACTGCTGTTGATCAAATACAATTGCAGGATGAACATAGGATGCAACAAGCCTCCATATCAGGCTCCCCTTCCACATCGCTTCCCCCTCACCACTGCCACCTGCCCACCTAGAACCGACCCGTAACTCCACTCCCCTGCAGGCCTCACCCACCCATACACCAAGCCCACTATCACCCACAACCACACTTAGCTCACCACATAACCCCTCGCAGCCCCAGCCACACCTTACCTTTGGATACCTTTGGATGTGTTCGCCGCTCCTCTAGCGGCACCAACCTACTGGGGTTGTCTACACCAGTGTGCAGATATTATCTGGAAAGAAGGTGCTACTTTGGTCAAAAGGGCGAATATAATGGGAAGTCATGTAGATTTGCTCATCCCAAAATTTGCAACAACATAACCAGTCATGGAAAATGTAGATTTGGTGAAACCTGCAAATACCACCACCCATCCCTTTGCAAGACATCACTTGAGAACAAGACCTGCTACAATATGAAATGCCCAGCTTTTCATATTAAAGGGACTTGGAGATATGCTAGACCTAACACGAATGGTAGCCCAAAACACTCTCTAAAGGGCAGACGAAGATGAAGAGACTGAGGGAGATGGAAGAGCACATAGAACATCTCGAGCACCTGGCCTCCCAAGAGTGGCAAATACATCCCGAAGACTATTAGGTACACAAAGTACTCCAAACAATCCCTCCCCAATCTTGTTTGCAAATATCCAAGGTCTAAATAATAGAACCACGAACAAAGTACCATTTATTAGAGGCCTGCTAGAAGAAGGAAACGCTATATTTGCGGCTCTCACAGAAACTCACATTAAAGATCAGGAAGATAGTAATAATAATAATAATAATAATAATATTTATTCAGTTAGCAATTTACAGAGTTGGTACCACATAGTATGTTACAAATATGACATGTACCAGCCTTGCATAATTCCAACTAAGGATAGCCCAATAAGGCCGTTAGGCGTATTTCCATTGGGGTCCTTGTGGGATTAGGTTAGCTGGGGAAAATGGGGAGGATAAAGAAATAGATACTTTAGAGAAAGTATTTCTAGGGGGTTATTTTAAGATACCTTACATCCTATAGTAAATATCAGTAATCCGTAATCAGTAATCATTTCAGTTTGGTTTGTCTATCTCTTATGTCGCATTTAGTAGTAGACATAAGCTTGGTGCTCCCTTCTCGCAGCTGTCCGGTTCAGGTGTTCCTTCAGGCTACGTCTGAAGGAATACAGTGTTCTCTTTTCACGGACTGACTGGGGTAGGTCGTTCCAGTCTTTGATGGCAGTGAAGAAGAATGTTTGCTTACCCTGTCCTTGGATTCTCGGGACCTTAAAATTAAACATCCTGTTTCTTGTATTATGTCCACTCCTCTCATTTGCTTTAACAAAATCATTCTTTAGATACTCTGGAGCTCTGTCATAGAAAATTTTGAAGGCATTAGTGAGCCTGATTTGTTTGGCCCTGTCAGAGACATTGAGCATACCTAGTGACTGAAGTTGTTCCTGGCCAACATGTGATCTGGGTCCTAGGTTCAGCATGAACCTAACCATTTTATTTTGAGTGACCTGAAGTTTGTGCTGTGATGATTTAGATGATGCAGAGTACCAGGATGACACAGAATAGTCAAAATGACATTGAACAAGCGTTTGGCAGAGGGTCTTTTTGGTCGCCGCGGGCAAGCATCCCACCTGTCTCTACAGGTATTTTATACGTGCTCTACACTTACTCAGGATAGATTCCAAAATTGTTTCACCTGACAAACTCGCGTCCAGTTTTAGTCCGAGATATTTAACTTGTGACACTGTTGTTATAGGAATATCATTACAGTTGACCGAGAAGCCCACAATGTCTTTCAGTTTGCGTTTTGTTCCACATAAGATGGCTTCCGTCTTGCCCAGATGAAGAGATAGTCTATTGTCCACTAGCCATTCACTACATGATTCTAGTTCTTTGGAAAGTGAAGCGGCAATACTTATTGGGTCTTTTCCTGAAACCAGGAGTACGCTGTCGTCTGCATACAGTAATAATTTACATGAGACGCTCAGTTCCATGTCGTTCACATAACAGAGAAAGAGTAAGGGACCAAAGGATGCTTCCCTGCGGGACCCCACAGTTAATTGGCATAGTATCAGATATATTATCGTCAATTTTGACTCTTTGGGTTCTACCACTAAGATAAGATTTAAACCAGTTCACAGACCCTATGCCCATTGCTTGTAGTTTATTACATAGGATATCATGGTCTACTGTGTCAAACGCTTTTTGTAGATCAAGAAGAACCATACCGGTGTAGTTACCTTTAGACATTTCTTTACGAATGTGATCCGTTAAGTGGATGAGACAGGAGTCTGTCGAGTACATGCATCTGAAACCTGATTGAAACTTATAGAATAGATCATTTTGTTTGAGGTAGTGTTCAATTTGGGTGTATACCGCTCTTTCAAGGATTTTAGATACAATACATAATATGCTAACTGGTCTGTAGTTACCAACTTCTAGTTTATTTCCTTTCTTGAATATAGGGGTTACAATAGCTTCCTTCAGTTCAGCAGGTACAGTGTTGGTGTTAATTGACAAGTTGATGATGTGGGTTAGGGGGCCTGCTATACCAATGGCTCCATCTCGTAGAAATTTGGCAGGAATTTTGTCTGGTCCTGTGCTTTTATGTACATTTAGGTTAGACAGCTCGTCAAAAGTGTATTTTGGTGTAACATTTTGCAATCCAAATGTGTTTGGGTGTATGTCTTTATCTCTGTAGAAATTTCGAAAGGTGGCCGTTGTTGTCGTGTATTTATTGAGAGGTTGAGGTAGGTTCTGTGCAAGTGTGTTTGCTATGGAGGTGAAGAAGGAGTTGAAGTAGGTTGAAATTTGTCGTTTATCGTGGCAAACCTGATCATTAATGGTGAGAGCAATATTAGTGTTAGACGAATCCCTTGTCTTGTTGCTGTAGCCTGTTGTTTTTAGGTGCCTCCATAGTTTCTTTGGGTTATTCTGATATTCCTCTGCCTTATTGTGAAAATAATTAGTTTTCGCTGATTTTATTTTCCTACTTAGTGAAGTATGTGAGGTATGGATTCCTGGTTACAACCTACATAGGGCGGACAGAACGCATAGATCACATGGAGGTGTAGCCTTGTACATCCATTACTCACTGATATGTACTGAATTCCTAAATATCAGTAATGAAGTGGTGGAAATACTTGGAGTTAAAATGGAATCCATAAATTTAGCAGTTATTGTTACATACAGGCCTCCAGACTCATCCCGAGAAGAATTCAAAACCCAGCTCAACAAAATAAAAGCAGAAGTGGAAACCCAACACCAAATATTATATGGCTAGGAGACTTTAACCTACCAAACATTAAATGGAGACAACTAGAAAACCAGTTAGTGGCAAATAACACCGGAGAAGCAAATACTAATACGAGAGAGCTTTTTGAACTTTGCGATTTTTTTAGTCTTACCCAACATATTGCTGAACCCACACGGGAAAACAATATCTTAGACCTGGTCTTCACTAACAACGACTCTCTAGTACACAGCATTAACATATCGGACACAACATACTCAGATCATAAATTAATTGAGATCAAAACAACCTTAGAAAGTGTACAGACAACCTCAGAATCAAGAACAAAAACCGGCCCCTTCAGTAAATTTAACTTAAATATCAAAAACATTAGGTGGGAAGAGGTAAATCAAGAAATGGAGGAAATAGACTGGGAAGATTTAAGGAATAACCTGACACCAGCAGAATGTCTAGTCTTAATCACAGAAACCATGACCTAAATCTGTAGCCACCTGCAAGACAAACAAAACGAAGAAGCAAACAAGATCGGGAAAGGAGGAGGCTGTACAGAAGAAGAAAATTACTCACACAAAGATGCACACATCAAAATCTACAGGATAGGCAAAAGGCCGAAATGGATAGAGAAATTGTGAAAATTGAACAAAGGCTAAGAATATCATATGAACTACAACATATGGAAGAGGAGAGGAAAGCTATTGCAGGTATAAAGGAAAATTCCAAATACTTCTTTTCATACGCCAAACAAAAGGCTAAAACAGCATCAAACATCGGCCCACTAAGCAAAGGGGACGGCTCTTTCACAGGGGACAAAAAGGAAATGAGCGAACTCTTACGCAGGCAGTATGAAATGGCATTCAGTGAGCCTGATGAAACAAAAGTCATCAGAGACCAAAATATATTTTTCATGGAAACCTCCCCCACGGAAACCCCCCAGATGCTGGATATTGATTTCGGTCCAAAAGACATAGAAGAGGCCATTTCCAACATGCCATCCCACTCGGCACCAGGCCCGGACTCATGGAACTCGATCCTAAGGAAGAAATGTAAGGAAAACCTCTCAAAACCCCTTGCTATAATGTGGAGAAGGAGTCTAGACACTGGTGAAATACCAGATAGCTTGAAAAATGCAATAATTGCCCCACTGCATAAAGGAGGGAGTAAAGCACTACCAAAAAACTACCGCCCGGTAGCTCTAACCTCCCACATCATTAAAGTTTTCGAGCGAGTCCTGCGAAGCAAAATCTCAACATTCATGGAGGCAAATGAACTACACAACACCGGTCAACATGGATTCAGCGCGGGAAGATCATGTCTCTCACAACTTTTGGAACGCTATGACAAAATTCTTAAAGCGCTAGAAGAAAAGAAAAACGTGGATGTCATTTACACCGATTTTGCTAAGGCATTTGATAAATGTGACCATGGTATAATAGCCCACAAACTCAAAGCAAAAGGTATAACGGGGAAAATAGGACGGTGGATATACAATTTCCTAATAAACCAAAAACAATCAGTAGCAGTAAACCAAGTAACATCTGAGCCTTCGGATGTCAAAAGCTCAGTGCCTCAAGGAACAGTGCTAGCGCCCCTTCTGTTCCTCATACTAATTTGCGACATAGATACCAACACTAGACACAGTACGGTGTCGTCTTTTGCTGATGACACAAAATTAAGCAAGATAGTAAACACACAAGAGGACACGGGCCGACTGCAGGAAGACATGAATGTAGTGTTCCAGTGGACCAGGGAAAACAATATGCAATTCAATGAAGAAAAATTCCAATTAATACGGTACAGAGATAATAATGGCATTAAAGAAATTACAAATTACTTAACAGAATCTAACCACATAATAGAACGGAAAGACAGTGTGAAAGACCTTGGGGTATTAATGTCTGAAAATATGGGTTTCAAAGTACATAACCAGGTCAAAGTTGCGGCTGCGAAACGTCTAACGGGTTGGATTCTACGTACATTTAAAACACGCGGTGAATTACCTATGATAACGCTCTTCAAATCTCTAGTGCTACCGCGGCTTGAATACTGTAGCATATTAACATCCCCATACAAAGCAGGTGAAATAAATGACTTAGAGAGTGTACAAAGAAATTTCACTTTGCATATAAGTTCGATAAAACATCTACACTATTGGGAGCGTTTAAGAGCACTGAATCTGTACTCACTGGAACGTAGAAGAGAACGTTACCTAATAATATACACGTGGAAAATCGCAGAGGGTTTAGTACCAAACCTACATACTCCGATAGTCATGAAATTCAGTGATAGGAGAGGCTGGGAATGCGAAATCCCCCGGATAAATAACAGAGGTGCTATGGGCTCTCTGCGATTGGGCTGGTTATCACACAGAGGCCCACGTCTCTTCAACAAACTCCCACGGCGAGTAAGAGACATGAGGGACGTCTCGTTAGACAACTTCAAGAGAGCCCTCGATGTCGAACTGCAAAAAGTGCCAGACGAGCCCATCCTCGCGAGGGAGCGAGCTGTCGCATGAAACAGTCTACTACACCAAAATCACCACCCATAACGAGGGGCGCCACGCTCCTTGGTGCCGCTAGAAGAGTGGCGAACACATCAAAAGTAAGAGACAGTGATATTAGTGAGAGAAATAGGGTGTCGGGGCTTGACCCAACGTGCGTGAGTTGAATAATTGAGCTGGGGTTGAATTGTTTTAGTTGGAGAAGTTACTTTAATGAGATTCAGGATGGCTTGCCAAGAAGGGGGCAAGGGATGGGGAGCAAGTTAATTTTGGGTGGTATAAAATCAGAAGTGCTTGCTATTGGGCTTTGGATGTTTCTGGGTTGTATTTTTTGGATGGTAGTAATTCAAAAATGGTATAAAAGGGGGAGATAATTTTAGGTGGCATTGAGTCAAAAGGGGGGTAATTCTGGGGAAAAGCTGTCAGTGGCAGAACTTGTAAGAAGGCTGTACTGTTATTATATTTTGAAGTTACGTTAAAAGGTTGTTGTCTTGTAATTTGATTATAATTGGCTAAGAATTGGTGCTAGTAAGGAAATTTGGTGGGTCTGTGAAGTTATATATATTAATTGGAAGTGAATCTAGGTCAAGAGTGGTAGGGAAGTTGAACTGTGGACGAGCCGGCATGACCCATCGCCTCTACCAATTTGATTTTAAGTGAATTTAGGAATGGGTGCCTCTCTGTTGTTGGGGTGAAGGAGGTTTGACAAGGGGCGGGGGGGATCTAAAATTCTATTGAAAATTTGGATGAAGTTATCATGAAAGGTCTCAAGTTTTATAAGTTGTTTTTCTGCTAATTGCTGCCAATAAGTATTTAGAGGGGGGATGTGGGCTAGATTGTGAAGATGTTGTGCCGTCTGGAACTCATACCACTGAGTCCCGAACATCCACCTCAGTGCTTTATTTTGAATTCTTTGGTATTTTAGTTGGTTGGTAGGGGCCGAAAGTGAAATGCTGAGTGGGACGTAGCACAAAAGAGGTCTTATTAGTGCTTTGTATAAGTGAAGCTTGGTTTTTATTGAGGCATTTCTGAATCGATATATGGTTTGTAGGGATTTAGATGCGATGGCAGTGGAAGTTTTTGCTTGTTGATGAAATCGGATGTTTTTGTCGAATGTGAGGCTGAGTACTTTGTTAGTGGGAGAGACATTTATTTGTGTGTGTGTGTGTTTTTTTTTTTTTTTTTTTTTTTTTTTTTTTTTTTTAAGGAAGGGGGGAGGAAGAGAGGCACCTAAAAGAGGGTGGGGGGAAGAGAAAGTAGGAAAGATGAAATACAGTGGAAGAGAAAAGTTAGTGGGCCGTCCACCTTGCTGTTGTTGAGGGATATTTATTACTTTATTTTGTGTGTCTAGTAATTTTTTTTTAACTTTTATTCATGCTTTAATGTTGTACTTTTCTAAGTAGTTTGGAGGCAATTGATGTTTTAGTGTGTCTCTTCCTTCTTTTGTTAGTGCCCATTCTGTGTCTTCTGGGAATTTGGCAGAGTTTTTTCTTTTAACATTGTTTGGTGACAGTCTGAAGAGATCTTTGGCGAAACGTGTAGTCAGACTCCTGTTTGTAGATTGAGGAGTCAGGACAGGAGGAGTTGGGGAAGGTGTAGTTACAGGAGGTTGGTCTGGATGATCTTGTTGTTCTTCTTCATCTTCTGCGTCTTCCACTTCCTCATCTTCATCGTCTTCTTCGTATTCATCATCGTCTTCTTCGGCGTTGTCCTCCTCTTCATCATCTTCTAAGTTGATGGAGTAGTTGTCTTCTTCAATGATGTTGGGTTGGTGTTCTCGTCTCCTTCTTAGTTTCTGCCGCGTTCTTCTAGATTCCAAGACTTTTGGAGGGATGGAGATTGATGGCAAGCCGTTGTGCTAGAGTAGTTTGGGAATGATCTGACAGAGGTAAACTTTGTTATGCCTGGCAATAGCTGTGGCAGCTTGTACACAAGCGTATATTTTGGCCATAGTGTCAGTTTCCATGTGGTTTTGGGTCTTGTGTGTTTTCTCCCAGCGTTTTTGTCGAGCAAGATGTGATCCTTTCACTGAAACCCCTCCAAGACCAGTCATTTGATGGGCTTCTGGTCCTTTTCTTCCAGGTTTAACATATAAGATCACTGTCTCACCTTCCCCTAGTGATGGAAAATACTTGGGGTTGTGTTTTGATATAGATTTATGGTGTGCAAATATATCTATATTGTTGTCAGCTGTTGTTATGAATCCATAGCCACGTTTGACATTATACCACTTGACTGTTCCTGAGATGTTAAGGTTTGGCATAGTGGCTGGATTGCGATATTTTTGACCAGTTATGAAAGTTCGAGCAATGGAGGTGGTCCCACGTGGTCGGAGAGCTGTGAATCTATCGGTCAATACAAAAGAGTGGCTCGGGGGGCGATGAGGGGGCATGGTTACGGTCTCCTATTGGTTGAGGGTAGCTTGCTAGCGAGTCGCTCACTGCTTCTCGTCGGTGGTAGGTTGAAGGGGGGCGAAGTTATCGGTGATTGGCTGTTTGATGTCCTGTGTGTGGAGGCTTGCGTATTAATGTGCGTAGAGGCAGGAATAGTAGGAGGAAGGTGGGGTGCAGGCGAGGTCATCGCTGGTTGGCTGCTTGATGTCGTGAGGGCAGCAGCTTGCGCTGTGGGGTGCGTGGCGGCAGGAGGAGATGTAGAGGGGCGAGGGGCAGGGGCCGTGGTGGGGTAGTGTCTTTTAGCAGACGGTAATATTTGCAAGTCAAGTGTTTGGTTGTTTATGCTTGGAATTAAGGCTTGAATATAGAGGGCTTCAAGAATAGGTAGTCTTCTGGAATAATTTTCTTTGTCGATTATGGAGGTATGTTTATTTATATCGTCACGGGTAAGGGGGGGGGGGGGGGAGTGGTTCAAGGAGAGATAATGGTCTTTAATGGCTCCTGCCTGCAGGTGAAGAGTTAGTCGACGGGATAGACGAGTCTGAGTCATACCAATATAGGAATGAGGCCCACAGTCCTCATGTTTAAAAGTGTGTTGGTATATCACATGGTCATCATTCATCGGGCTCTTCATTTTGGTGGAGGCAGGTCTGTTATGGAGAACAAGGTTGGAGGTCTTGGGAGATTTGTAATAGATGATTAATTTAATTTTGGTGTCAGGGTTGGTGGGGACGATTTAAATAAACATACCTCCATAATCGACAAAGAAAATTATTCCAGAAGACTACCTATTCTTGAAGCCCTATATATTCAAGCCTTAATTCCAAGCATAAACAACCAAACACTTGACTTGCAAATATTTCTGTCTGCTAAAAGACACTACCCCACCACGGCCCCTGCCCCTCGCCCCTCTACATCTCCTCCTGCCGCCACGCACCCCACAGCGTAAGCTGCTGCCCTCACGACATCAAGCAGCCAACCAGCGATGACCTCGCCCACCCCCCACCTTCCTCCTACTATTCCTGCCTCTACGCACATAAATACGCAAGCCTCCACACACAGGACATCTACAGCCAATCACCGATAACTTCGCCCCCCCTCAACCTACCACCGACGAGAAGCAGTAAGCGACTCGCTAGCAAGCTACCCTCAATCAATAGGAGACAGTAGCCACGCCCTCTCATCGCCCCCCGAGCCACTCTTTTGTATATACAGTATATCCATAATTTTGTACTGTTTAATCACTGGGATGAATTTCAACACATCTTATCACAATAAGATTACACAACTGACTATGAGGGATTACACTACACGAATCTAGAACAACAAATTGAACACTTACACAACACAATCATTAATGCTGCAAACACTACCATACCCAAAACAGCTTACAAAGTCAGACACACATTCAGACCCTCCATATGATCACAAAGACTCCTTGTGTGCTATCGCCGTCGATTTGAACAGAATAAACATAACTACACCTTAGGCTGAGTATGACATGACCTCTCACACCTCAGAAACCATATCCTAGACAGCCTGCAATCTGACCATGACAGCCACTGGACACACCTCATACGCACTGCTGAACAACACAGACAAAATAAAACCCTGGGAATTTTTGGAAACATATAAAACGATTAAAAGGCTACAAAAAACCTAAAACTTCTTCACTCATTGTAAACGGTAACACCATCACTGATCCCAGGGAAATCACAGACGAGGGGTTAAAGATGCATGGGCACAAGTATACTACCCACACCCTCCCAATCACAACCACACATTCGAAACATTGAACAACACATCACTAATATTGCGGACATCTCTCACGATACACACATCAACACAAACTCACTTAACCCCGACAAATACCTCACTGCTCCCATTGTGCCTGACGAAGTTAAGCTCATTCTCTCAAAATCACGGAGGAAGGCGCCTGGTGCCTCGGGTATAAACCATCACATTGTGAAACACCTTCCAAACACATTTATAAATGTACTCACTCGCTTGTACAACGCCATCCTGGTATCAGGCTACTTACCCATCTGCTTTAACGCCTTACGAGCGGGCCCGTCAGTAGCTTCTACTACCCGCCAAGCGGGGGGGTTTTACCCTAAACGAGCTTGTTTCCATGCTCTTTTTCATGCATAAACAACAGCCAGAGCGTAATACAATTATGTATCCCTGAATGGGCGATAATTGAGCTTTCCAATGACACCAGAACCATCCTTCTACGACCACTGGTTCTCTTGCAACGATCGTGCAAGACGAGTGCAAAATCCCTAAAATGCGGTAATTTCCTTATATAAATCCCTGTGTAGTGAGGTAGAGAGTATGGATGAGTGTGAAGGGGGCCTCAGTCGTCGTGCGGGAGCCATGCCAACCGGTCAGAGGGAACCTATGCTCCTCCCACAGCTCGCCTCTCCCTCAGAGCACATTACGTGCTCAAAATTGCTACAGACTTAAGTCGGGCCCCGCTCTTTGGGCTGGTGTTCTCTAGCCCGACTTAAGTCCACCCCCGCCAGACAAGGGTTAAGACTGCGATAATCATCCTAATCCCCAAGAAAAAGAAAAATAACAAAGACCCGCTGAACTACAGACCCATTTGTCTACTTGAGACTCTTGGGAAGACTTTCGAAACAAGCATAAATCGCCGACTCAGACTGTATCTCGAAGACGAAGGACTTCTCACTGACAAACAGTTTGGCTTCAGAACACACATATCCACTCAGGAAGCACTTAACATAATCACCAACTACATTCACGTTACCAAACACTGCAGAAACAGAAACAAAACAACACTCATTACAAAAGATATAAAACGCGCTTTTGACACTGTATGGCACTTAGGCCTGAAGTACAAAATCTGCGAGAATTTCAATTTCCCTCTACCAATTAAAAAACTTCTTTGCAACTTTTTGGATAACAGATCAGCCAAAATTAAATTTTCAAATCTCTATTCAGACTCATTTTCACTCTATGCTGGCGTACCTCAGGGCTCCGTGCTCGCACCTACACTGTACATTCTCTACACTAATGATATGCCAGATCCAATCAATAATGACTCTCTCACAATTATGTACGTTGACGACGTGACACAACTTGTTAGGGCAAACACCATAGACGGTTTGACAAATAAAGCAAAGAGAGAGCTTGACTGAGTAGCACAATGGGAACAGAAATGGCGGATTCAGGCTCATCCTCGAAAATCCTTTATCACCTATATTTCCACTGGTTACCTCAGTCCTAGACCACTATTACTCAACTCCCGCTCACCTCCTCAAAACCGTATCCCAGTAACTGTTTCGCCCACTAACAAAGTACTCGGTCTAACCTTTGACAGAAAACTTCAATTCCACCGTCATGCAAGTCAAATCATCCCCATTGCTGCAAAATCCCTCCAATCAATTTTCCGCTTTCGTAATGCCTCCATCAAAACAAAAACTCATTTGTACAAAGCCCTAATAAGACCACTACTTTGCTATGCCCCACTGACTAGCACTCTTTTGGCAAACTCCCACAAAATTAAACTCCAAAGAATACAAAATAAAGCACTGAGGTGGATCCATGGAACTCAGTGGTATGAGTTCCAAACATCGGAACACTTGCATGAACTCTCTTGCATCCCCCCACTTAATATTTATAATGACTTTCTGGCTAACAAACAACTTGAAAAACTTGAGATCTTTAAAAAATGTTGTCCAAATTTGTAATAATATTACTCAACCCATCCGTCCCTGGTCAAACCCTTTACACCCCATTAACAGAGAGGCTCCCAATCCCCTATTCACTTAAATATCTTTGACACACCACAAACTCACACTAAAATTGTCACCATTATTTACTCACCCAGAAGCCAAAATTTCTCAAAAATAACATGGTACACAATGTAAAGTAAGCTCTTCACAAAACAGTGCAACCAACTTCAATTCGGCAGTTGACAGCTATGTCCAGCTAGACCATTACCATCCAAAATTGCCAGGTCACCTTTCAGATTTCCATTAAAAATTGCCACCTTTTTTTGCAAACTTTTACCACCCTAAATGAATACTCCTTTTGCCTTTACCACCCAAAATTTAGTCTCCCCTCCTTCCATGCGTGCCATCCTGAAGCTTTCCAAAAATGTAGTCTCAATAATATCAACAATAATGTCACAACCCTCCACCAACCCAAATTGAAAAACTCACGCACGTTGGGTCAAGCCCCGACAATCTTTATCCTCCTACTTTAACACTTTCTCTACTACTACACCAATAAAAACTTCCCTTCTTTCACTTTCACCCACCTTTTCTATATTCATTCATGCTTCACTGTTTAATCATTCTCTTGAAAATGCTAGATGCCTAGCGAAACGTCGAATCACCATGCATTTTGCCAACCTCTTCCACCTGCTGACTGAACCCCAACGAAAATTAATCAGAAATATTGAAACGCTGAATAATAAAATATTGAATGCTGAAACTGCTATTTCTTTTAACCTTGTATGCATTAAAGAAAATGTATTACCTGGCTTTACTAACATATATATATATATATATATATATATATATATATATATATATATATATATATATAGAGTGATGGTAATTCTAATTTTGTGAGTATGAAGAAGATATCTTGCCAATAATAACCCCCCCCCCCCATCACACACACACACAAACGTCTCCACTTCTCTCAATTTCTTGTATTTGAAATTCCTCGTCTTCAGTCTGATTTTCTCTCATTACAGTCCAACCAGTAGCCTATATTCATATTTATCGTCCTAACTTTCTCTCCCTCTCTCTCTCTCTCTCATTATAATTGGTTTGTAGGCTATTCCGCTTCGCAATCCTTTTCTTTCGTTATCCTGCAATACATGTTCTCCTACCTCCCCAAAACTGTATTATAATCTGTATCTGTTCAGTGTCTTTATATTAGAGTTAAACTATCTTCTGGATGTTGTAACGAAGTGGATCTCGGTATGGTATTTTTAATATTATTCAAACAGCATAGATCAACGTTGGAAGCTATTGAAACCTTGTTCATATATTGATGTAACTAATATGATTTTAGAGTCCTCCCTAGACCTCCATCAAGCTTTATTAATACCCCCAAGACCCCCCATTGAGATAAATATGTTCATTTATCGGTAATAAAAATGCCAAGGCCAAAGGCCGGTTCCTTTTGAATTGCAGGCTCGTTCTCGTTCGCCAGGAAAAATATTGACACCTAAATGGCACGAAAGGTCAAAATATTGACAGAGAAATGTAGCGAAAGGTCTTACAATCGACAGACTACTGGGGCGAACGTCTTAAAATGTCAAACCTAATGGGGCTAAGCAGGAGGGAGTAAGGGTTAACAAAACGGAAACCTCTTATGAAATACCTCTAAGATTAGAAGAATGAAGACTCAATTAACCATCTAAATCTTATGAAATCGCCCCTTAACCCCTGTTGTACCGACGGCGTCTTTTGTATTTGATTGTGGCTACTATTATTCGATTGTATTCAGTTTAGGAAGGATCTCAAGTAATTAAAAGGCTTCGTAGCTGTCTCAATCAACCTCTTTAGCTACCACAGATCCCTCCTAAGCTGCATAAAATCGTTTAAATATTGTAAAATAAAGTATAACAGACGGCACCGGTACAGAAGGGGTTAATTGTTAAATCGTTTGAAAGGTAGCTAGCGTAGTTCGAAGCCTTTTAATTACTGGAGCTTTTTAAGCTTATTAAGTCGTCTAATAGCCAGAATAAAGGCAAAAAGACGTCGCCGGTACAGAAAGGGTTAATAAAAGAAATTAGCCAAATCTGCTTGAATGCTGTTAGACAAGAATTAAAACAAACACGCGTGAATGATGATGAATTAAAAATTATGAAAGTTGAATGATTGAACACGAACTTAACCCCTTCAGCACGTGTTCATCTTATTCTGGTTACTGTCAGACCATATTGTTCAGCTGATAGTCTTCCTTTAGGACTCAAAGGGGTAAGTAACCACCATCTCCATAAACCCTATGAATATCATAGGTCCTTCTTAACCCTTAACTGGCGGGACCGGACTTAAGTCGGTCTAGAGAAGAAAGGACTATGTGGCGGGGACCGACTTAAGGCGGTGTGCAATTTTGAGCAATATTTGGCTCGGAGAGAGAGACGAGCGGTGGGAGGAGCGTAGGTCGGCTCTGACCGTTCGGCACGGGTCCCGCGCGGCAACTGACGTCCCCTCCACACACATCCACACTCACTGCCTCGCTACACAGGGAATTATGTAAGAATATTACCGTATTTTAGGGATTTTTCCTTCGTCTTGCACGATCGTTGCAAGAGAACGCGTTGTCGTAGAAGGATGGTTCTGGTGTCATTGGAAAGCTCAATTAACGCCCTTTCAGGGATACATAATTGTATTACACTCTGGCTCTTGTTTATGCATGAAAAAGAGCACGGAAACAAGGTCGTTTAGGGTAAAACCACCCGCTTGGCAGGTAGTAGAAGTTACCGACCTAGCCGCTCGGGAGGTGTTAAGCTACATAAAATCGATTAACTTTAGCCAGAATCAAAGTTGAAAAGACGTCATTGTGCGGAAGGGGTTAACCCTTTCATGATATTCTGCCTACCACCCTGCTATTTTATGCGGCTTAGGAAGGACCTCTTAGAGATTTGCCTGATCTCCCTCAC
The DNA here is from genome assembly GCA_032716605.1 of Paralithodes platypus. Lineage (NCBI taxonomy): Eukaryota > Metazoa > Arthropoda > Malacostraca > Decapoda > Lithodidae > Paralithodes > Paralithodes platypus. Next base: position 33,362,758 of record CM064552.1, on the reverse strand, counting down.
AAACTCTCTCCAAACTAAATAATTTCGTTTTTTATATATTTTTTATATGTGAGTAAGGGATGCAAAAGGCAGAACTGCCTATAGTGAGTGCCTCCCCCAAAGTTGAAAGAGTGACAGGGCCAAAATCAAGGGACGTTCGAGCCAAAATGCCTGGACACACAGAGTTTGAAGAAATTTTAGTCATAGGAAGAGGGAAAGACTGATTCTGGGAGAGAGTTCCAGAGCTCAGCTATTGAATAGAAGAAAGACTGAGAGTAACGTTTCACTCTTGGGTTGGAGAGTTGCACAGAGTAGGGGTGGGATTGTGTTGCAAGACGGGTACCACGTGCCCTACGTAAAGGAGGTGGTATACACTGGGAAAGCTCTGAGGAACACTAATTATTATAGTAGCGATAGAATAGCGAGAGAGATGCAACATTACAGCGAAGAGAGAGAGATTGCTGAGAGTTAGTGAGTGGACGGGAGTTAATGATACGAAAGGCCTTCCTTTCAATTTTGTCTGGGAGAGCGGTGTGAGAGGAACCTCCCCACACATGTGAACAATACTCAATACAAGGACGCACTATGCCCCTGTACAGTGTAAGAAGCTGTGCAGGGGTAAAGAACCCCAGCAAGACTGGTAATATGGTCCTTCCAACTGAGAGCAGAAGAAAAAGAGACACCAAGAATATTGAGAGAAGATGAAGGATTGATTTTTGTATTGTTGAAGAATAAGGGATAGTCCGCAGGGAGTTCCTGACGGGTAGATAGATGGAAAAATTGGGTTTTGGAAACATTAAAGGTATCAAGGTTTTCTCTGCCCCAATTGGAGATAGTAGTTAGATCAGAAGTTAAGTGTTCTACAGTATGGCTTCATTCCGTTTGGCGTTGAGGAATTGCTGGCTTGGGCGTTCTGAAAAAATAATGGAGTAGTGTAAGGTTGAGTCGTCTGCGTTTGAATGGATGGAAGTTGAGGTACAGTTGAGAAGGTCATTTATAAGAATTAGAAAAAGAATAGGAGATAGGACAGAGCCCTGCAGAACACTGGAGTTTATAGGGTGAGGAAGTGAGTGATGGCCGTCCACAATGCAGCTATGAAACGGCCGGAGAGGAAATTAGAGACAAAGGCACAGATGGAGGGATAGAAACCGACGGAGGGTAGTTTAGAAATTAATGATTTGTGCCAGACTCTATCGAAAGCTTTCGATATGTCTAGTGCAATAGAAAAAGTCTCACTGAAGTCCCGAAAGGAGGATGACCAAGAGTTAGTAAGATATGAAAGAAGATCACCAGTAGAGCGACCCTTAAAGGGACTCTTACCAGTTAAGGGTTAAGGAAGCCATACTGGAGATCTGAGAGCAGATTATGAGAAGAGAAATGCTTAAGAAATTTGGAAGCTAGAATTGTTTCAAAAACTTTAGAAATACAAGTGATGAGAGCAATTGGACGATAGTTGGAGGGTTGAGAGCGGTCACCCTTCTTTGGGACAGGTTGAATGAGAGCTAACTTCCAGCATGAAGGGAAGACGTTAGATGATAGACAGAGACGAAAGAGTTTGCCTAGGCAGGGAGTCAGCACGGAAGCACAGTTTTTGAGTACAACAGGAGGAACACCGTCCGGACCATACGTCTATTATCCCTTAACCTCTTGAGTACCAGCGACGTGTCTTGTATTATAATTCATAGCTATATTTATACGATATTATGTAGCTTAGGAAGGATCTGTGGTAGTTAAAAGGGTTGGTCGAGATAGTTTGAAGCCTTATTATTGCTAGAGGTCCTTCCTAAGCTGAATAAAATCGTCTAATAGATGCCAGACTCTGACGAAAAGGACGTCCCTGGTACTGAAGGGGTTAAAGTACTGGTGAAGTTCTTTCATTTTCATTTCGGCTACACATAGATTATTTTATGCAGATTACAAAAGGTCTATGGTAGTATAAAGAATTTTTGTATATGGTTTGCAGCCTTTTGATTGCCAAATGTCCTTCCTAAGCTGAATAAAAATGTCTATTAGTTGCCAAAACAAAATTAAAATGGCATCACCGGTACTGAATGGTTGAAGTAGTCTTAAACAAAATAAAGAAATGCCCCATAGTATAGGCCTATGGCACGGGTAGATATATGTAATTTTTCTAAACCCCCTTCTCCTTCATGCTTAGCCCCATTAGTGTTGAGATTTTAAGACATTCGCCCTATTTGTTTGTCGATTTTAAGACCTTTTGCCCCATTCTTTGTCAATAATAAGACTGTTCGCGCCATTTACATGTCGATTATCATTTTCTTCGTCTTCTTCTTATGGGGTCGGCCGGGTATTCCTATCCCAGCCACGCCTTTGTATCGGCTGCATCCCGTTTAGGAAAAACTAGGAAAACGCAGGAAGAAAGATATCAAATAACAAGAAAGAGGGAGATAATAAAGAAGTAGGATAAACATGAAAGAAAAAGCTTAACAGGAAACTCCTCTCATTCCTTACACTCTCCTCTCTCTCTCTCTCTTTTGTTTCTCACCCTCACTCTCTATAAATGCTCTTGGCGAGCAATAGCGAGCCTGTTTTTATGGAGGAACCGGTCTTTGGTTGGAATATGTTTCTACCGAATTATGTTATAAATTGAAGTTTTTTCTTTAAACTTGATGGAGAACAAGGGAGTAAACTAGAATAATTATATATAGATAAATATATAAACAAATATATAACCTTTGGCCCCTTAACCCATTCGATACTGGTGACGTCCTTTTCATTATAGTATGCCAACTATTAAACGGTTGTATATAGTTTAGGAAGGACCTCTAGCAATTAATAGATATCCAACTCTCATTCATCCCTTTTAACACTGTCTGCTTCCTCTGTTTTTAACTTACATTCCAAGAAGCATATTAATTTTGTATCATCTCTCTCTCTCTCTCATTATAATTGGCTGGTTTTCCGCTTCGCAATCCTTTTCTTTCATTTTCCTGCATTACAGTTTATCCTACCTCACCAAAACTATATTAATATCTGTATCTGTTCAGTATGTTTAAATTAGAATTTAATTTATCTTGTGTACTTCAGTACGACATTTTTTAGTTATTATTTGTAAATGTAGTTTAAAAACAGGTTATGAACGAAGTTGGAAGTTAAATATTACTTTGTTCATATATGTATGTAGTATATGTTTGTAAAATCCTCACTAGACCTCCATCTAAGGTTAATTAATACCCCCAAGACCCCCCCCCCCCCACCCATTGAGATAAATATGTGCATTTGTCGGTAGAAAAATGCCAAGGCCAAAGGCCGGTTCCTCTTAAATTGTAGGTTTGTTATCTCTTGCCTGGAAGATATCCACGCCTAAATGGTACGACAGGCTTAAATATTGACAACAAAATAGAGCGAATGGTCTTATAATCGACAGACTAGTTGGGGAAACGTGTGAACTTTTCAAAGCAAAAATGGGGTTAACAGGAGGGAGAAGGGGTTAACAAAAACTATTATGAAATATCTCTATAATTAGAAGAATGGCGACTCCATTAACCCTCTGACTCTTAACAAATCACCCCTTAATTGTATAATCGTTTGGAAGGTAGTTACCGTAACAATTGGGATCAGGTAATACGCTATATAGGATTAAGCATTATTGTGCTTAAAATGCTTTTGTTAAAGGTTTCCAAACTTGTATTTATAGTATATTTGTTCATATATAAGCAATCATAAAATCATATAATTCGAAAATCTAAATAGGACAGAGAGAGATGGTAATTCTAAGATTATGAGTAAGAGGAAGATATCTTGCCAATACTAGCCCCTCCCCCCCCCCCCCCCCCCTCAACCCTCACACACACACTCACGCACTATAACGTCTCCCCTTCTCTCAATTTATTGTTCTTGAAATTCCTCGTCTCCCGTCTGATTTCATCTTTTTTATTAGTTCGTTGTCATAATTTGAACAGTAACTTTTGAGTTCGTTTTCAAGTTTATATTTTAATTAATCTTTCTCTAACCTCCATTCCAAGCCGTATATTTATGTTATATATCAAGTCCTAACCTCTCTCTCTCTCTCTCTCTCATATTATAATTGGCTGGTTTTCTGCTTCGCAATCCTTTTCTTTCGTTATCCTGCATTACAGTTTATCCTACCTCCCAAAACTATATATTTTCTGTATCTGTTCAGTATTTTTATATTAGAATATAATTTATTTCGTGGTTTCAGCTTCATTATGTCGTGAGTGTATTTTTAAATATAATTGCAAAACAGCGCACGAACTACATTGGAAATCTTTGATTACGTACTACGTAGAAGGGTTTAATAAATCTGAAACCTCCTCTTATGAAATATATCTAAAATTAAAAGAATGACTCAATTAACTCTGACTCTCAACAAATTACCCTTAACCCCTTATATACCGTCGACGTCTTTTGTATTTTATTGTGGTTACTATTAATCGATTTTATTCAGTTTAGGATGGATCTCTAGCAATTATAAGACTTCGAACTGTCTCGGTCAACCCCTTTAGCTACCACAGATCCTTCCTAATCTGCATAAAATCTTCTCTATATTGCTAGAATAAAGTATAACAGACGGCACCAGTACAGAAGGGGTTAATTGTTAAATCGTTTGGAAGGAAGCTAACGTAACACTTGGTGTCAGGACGGTTCCTCCCAAATCGCAGGCTCGCTACCGCTCTTCAGGTGCAAATGTTTTATAATCTCATAACAAATGGGGCTGAACATGAGGGAGAAGGGATTCCGGAAAGAAAGGGGAAAATATACCATTGATAGAGGAATGAAAGCAAAACTTACACAACATACAGGCTTGAATTGTATGATAGTTGGCAGACAAATTATGGCGGATTTAAGGAAGATAAGTTTACTCTAGGCTACCTAAGACTGAAAAGGTCCGCTCATATAATGTAAATAAATAATAATACCGGGAGTGTAACTCACTTATTAAATCGCCATGAAATACAGCTAGGCAAGGTGGAAATGCTGATGGAGGTGCTGATAGATGGTAGGCAAATGGCTGTTATTCAAACACCATTGGATGTTTACCTTAAGGTGACCACGAGGATGCACCTGAACAATATTGAATAAATGAGGTTAAAGAAAGTTAACCCGTACAGCCCCAGCGACGCATCTGACGCGTCGGCGATGTATGTAACGCACAGCCCCAGCGACGCGTCTGACGCGTCACCCTAATTGCGCCGACCGTAACCTCAGGTGTAGCCACTCAAGAGGGCTCAGATTTGTATGGGAACTGTGTACGTATCCCACGCAACCGTGCCGATGGTTGAAAACTCTCAAAGTCCACGTGCGTGCGCGTGAGCACGCAATAACCTGGTTTTTTGGGGTAATTGCCTTCAATTGTTTACTCTTGTAAAATACGTTTTCGGGGGCTCTGTAGGACCATTCTTTAAGCTTTTTGAGCAGTTTTTCGTGGTTTTTCCTTCATTCCTAACCCCTTCGCTATTGTTTCTGGAATAAAACCATTTTTTGAAAACCGGCCGGGTTCTGGTGAACAAACATTACAAAACTAGCCGGGGCTCCACGGGTTAAATCATGATAATAAGGCTTAGCTATCAGTCGGTCTGTCTGTAGGATGTAGTTGAGTTTAAGTTAATGATGAGAGCTAGATGAAACCGGAACCAGGATCGCGGCGAACTAAAGAGTGGAGTTGTTGCTTGGATGAAGTATAAAAGTGCTCTGACGCGGTGCGCCACAATCCAAAACGTCATCGTCTTACGCTACGAATCTAGCGGCTACTGCTAAGTTAGTAGCGGATATCTAGCAGTAAATATCGCACCGCTTACATAATATTACAGCATGGTTTATATGATAAATCATATATGCATTCCTAAAGACACTTAAATACTCTACTTTCGTATAATAGGCCTTATCTAAGTTATTAAGCTTACATACTGTACAAACTGTATCTAGGGTATGATACATAGAACATGTAGGTTATACCACTGACTATCGGGAATCCACGATACACTCCCCCCCCCAAACACAATACCTGAACCCCACCTTATATCTAGAGTTGCCCAGAAGTAATCTTGTGGCGCCACATATCAACGGCGCCACGAGCTGCGCGTCTGGGTCTAGTTCCGATCCGAGGCGGATCCCCAACGGGTTGTGGTGGATCGGCTAAGGCAGCCTCCTCGGATCCAGCATTATCAGGTGGAGCTTCTTCTTGTGTAGAAGAGCCAAGTTCCATAGCGTACAGTCGTGCGACCGGACGAACAGTAGTCCCAGTAGCTGTCTTGAGCAGCGCTACTCGCCCTACCGAGCCTTCGCCCTCGTACACCTTCACTACGCGGCCCAACCTCCAGTACAATCTAGGACTATCATCATGGATGAACACTATCTCGCCTACAGAGGGTGCTGATGGTTGACCAGTAGTCTTAGTTGCCCTCTCACGTAGTGCCAATAAGTAGTCATTCATCCATCTCTTTTTTAAATCACCTATAACCCTAGAAATATACTGGTAACATCGTGAAACCGCAGCCTCGGTGAACATCGAAGGGTCCTCTAACTCTGCCTGTGACTGCAGATCAGTAGGAAAGGCAGTCATTGGCTTGCCGTAGAGCAAATATGCTGGTGTTAGTGGCAGTGGTTCATGCAGGTCGGTATATACGTAAGTGAGAGGACGATCGTTAACAACCGCCTCGACTTCAGTGAGCACAGTTACTAGTTCGCTCCTTTTTAACAAGGCGCGTCCTGCAACCACCCGTAAGCCTAACTTCACGATGCCTACACAACGTTCCCACATTCCACCACTTTTTAACAAGGCGTGTCCTGCAACCACCCGTAAGCCTAACTTCACGATGCCTACACAACGTTCCCACATTCCACCAAACCACGGCGCTTTGACTGGTATAAACTTCCACTCGCACCTTCGCTCTCCAAAGTAAGCAACAACCGTTGGATCATCCCTCATATCTATCAAGTACCTGGAAGCTTGAAGAAAAGTGGGAGCATTATCGCTAAGAATCAAATGAGGGAAGGAACGACGTGCACAAAATCTCCTGAATGCCAGCATAAACTCTTCACAAGACATATTGTCACAGAGTTCTATCTGAATTGCACGTGAAGTGGCACAATTAAATAGCAACACATAAACCTTGTCCAGTTCCCTAGTTCTCAGTGCGCCGGTATAGTCTAGTCCTGTAACTCTGAAGGGTTCTAGATGATTAACGCGACACTCTGGCAAGGGTGGAGCAGGTCCAGTCGTAAATGGTCTTCCTTTTAGTCTACGGCACACCACACATCTTTTGACTACTCGTCGAACTACCTGCCGAACTCTGGGTATCCACCAGTTGAGACGCAATTTAGAAATAACGTGGTGGACCCCGTAGTGCATTACTTCCTCGTGTGTGCGTTGTACCAGTAGATCGGTGACATGGTGTATTGCAGGCATCAGGATAGGATTGTTGGCACAGTCGTCTACACCTGACCACTTTAGACATCCCTCACATCTAATTAAGTTATTCTTCAGGTGTAGCCTTAGTTGACGCACAATGTTAGGCATTTTATTCTTACCAGAACTTCGTATGGATTCTAATTCCTGACTGAAGGATTCCCTTTGAACCCATCTAATTAGTGTTACCTCAGCTGCTTTTATTTCTACTGCATTTAAGCTTTGACCCAGATTGCAGAGTCGTCCTTGTAGCCTGGCCTTTATGTTGGTGATATAACGCAACACCCAAGCTACGACTCTGACTAATTTATTGTACCCACCGATCCTTACCCACACTAACATAGGATTCGGTGTTGATGTCGGTTGAATGACAGCTGTCACCGTTTCTAATGGCAAAGCTAACTCAACCTCGGCATTCCATATAGCCCAATCCCCTTCGTGGAGCAGACATTTTGGGCCTTGCCACCACAGGTCGGACTTAATCAGTTTGGACGCCGTTACTCCCCTACTTATTAGGTCACTGGGGTTGTCTTTGGTTGGTACATAATGATAGAAGGCGTTTGGTAGTAGGGATCGTATTTCATCCACCCTATTGCGCACATAGACGGGCAATGTCCTTTGACTATGCACCCAGCTTAGTGCAATTTGGCTATCACACCATACGTGTACCGCCCTTAATTGCAGTTCCTTATCGTATGAAATGCGTACATGATTAACCAAACGTCCCAATAGCAGCATGGCAGTTAGTTCCAATTTGGGAATCGTGACCCCCTTTACCGGTGCAACCTTAGCCCGGGCGGTGAGTAAATTAATCCCAAACGAGGTAACACAATAAATAACTACTCCATACACTGTAGCACTCGCATCACAGAATGCATGTAAAGACATGGGTCCAAATGCCGCCACTTGGCGCGGTAACTCTAATGTACATAGGGTGTTATAATCTTCTAGTAAGGACCTACCCTGCTCACTAAGACCATCGGGTAAATTTTCGTCCCACCCTACGTTGCGTCTCCATATTTCTTGTAATAGAATCCTAGCTCTGATGGTAACAGGTAATGCTAAACCTAATGGATCAAAAAATTGCGCGACCTTACTCAACAGACTACGTTTTATGTGCGTCCCTGCCTGTTCAGTATCATCTTTGTTCCGGTACATCAGTATGTCTTTCCCTGGTTGCCATATCATCCCCAAGATTCTGGCATATTCTTGGTTATCAGGAGCTACCCCCATCTATTATGAGACCATCCCGAAGCAACACAGAATTCGAAACCCACTCGCGGAGAAACAGATGAGCCTCAGTGAACAACCTACTAGCCTGCCTATAGCTTGCAACTAGTTCCTTTTCACTATCCTGTAAATTGTCTATATATAATCCGTGAGCGAGTTCAGTCGTGTCTTCTTTAGAATCCTCAAGATGTTTCTTAATGGTCGCGTTTAATAGAAACTGTGAACAAGTTGCGCCAAACAAGACTACCTTAAACCGATAAGTTAGTATGGGACTCTCGGGGTCGTCAATGTCCTTGAACCAGAGGAACCGGGTGACGTCTCTATCTCCCTTCTGTAGTTTCACCATCAAGATGGCCTTTTCAATATCGCTGGTGAATGCGTATCGGCCCAGTCTAAATCGCAGCAATTGCTGAGATAGATCCGACACCATTGAAGGGCCGGTCAACAAACAGTCATTTAGACGGGGACTATGGCCTAGGTGGGCTGAGCAGTCATATACCACATGGATGGGAGTGGTAACACTACCTTCTTTACCCCATGATGTGCGAGGTAATGGACCTTCCCGGCACTCCCTGGTTCATCCACATCGACGGCCTCGATACACCCTCGGTCGAGATCATTTTTAAAAACCTCGTCATAAGCCTTGTAGGTGCTAGGTTCTTGGGTTAGTTTACACTGCAAGGCGCGTAACCTACCCAACGCTAAACCATAATTAGTGGGTAAACTGATATTATCATGTTTCCAGGGTAGACAAACTTCGTATTGCTTTTCCGTGGTCAAGTAATGCACAGATTCCAAGAACTTCACGATCGCGAAATTTGATTCCTGGTCGTTCTTCACAGGTTGAATTCCTATGTGGTCTAGTTTCCACAGTCTTTCAAGATTGAACTCGGCAGCTAACTTTGGGTCCTCAATGTGAGTATCATCTTCGGTGAACTCTTCTGCCGCGGTCGTGCTCATTCTCAACACGGATACCGTGTCAACCAGAACATTTGACTGGGTAGTTTGGACTGTACCGCTCATGCAGTAGCCAAACTTAGTGGGGATCAAGATCACTCCACTCTCTCTTTTAAAACCCGGGTGTACTACATCATAATAATAATCTGCTCCTAACAGTATGTGCACCTCCTTCAAGTCACCTACGGGGTCAGACAGGTAAATACATTTCCTACAAAGTGCATGCTCTACTTTGTTAATTCCTACAGATTGATAGTCTGGGAGTTTAATCTACCACTACACACTGGAAGAAGTGTTTCTTCTTACGGTAGATGTAAGCAACTTCAACAACTTCGTATTCTCTACTGTCGGTCACTCCTGTAAAACCTTGCAACCTAAGGGTCTCACTATCTACTACACGGTATTTTAGACCGTCCAGCACCGATCTCTTTATAAAGGATCGTTGTGAGCCCTGGTCTAGGAGTAGCCGACAGCCTTGTGTCCTGCCATAACCCTCTATAGGTATCTTGATTGTGGGTAAAATGGTGGTGTCCTTCCTACTGCCTAGCATTAATGTTGCAGTACCCCCTACTTTTTCCTCCTTGACTGGACTACCTGTGGGGCATAACTTGTCAAAGTGATGACCCTCACAGTTGCGACAGGGCCTCAAATAGGAAGCAGTACATTTACCCTGCATACCATGGTCCTTACTCAGACAACCCTTGCACAATTTTAGCTTCCTTGCTTGAGCTAATTTGGCTTCATTGGTTTGATATTTGGTACAGCTTAGCCATTTATGCTTGGGATTGTTGCATAGCCTACATGACATTTGTGGTTTCTTTCGTGATTCTTCAACCTTCTCTTTAGAACCTACCATCATATTAATTGAACCCCTTGCTGTTGTCCCTTCTGACCCTCCCACCGTCCTACCATTGTTCAATTGTATGTTGCTAATCTCCTTGCTAAATTCCTCTTTGAACTCCTCCAAGTTAAAGGTACGAACCTTATCTAGAATAGCTAGAGGTAATTTCTGTCTTAAAATTATGACCAGCATTTCTTGTGAGGTTACCCCCAACGCATCTAATGATCTTGTATGACACTCCATATCTGCCCTGAACTTTGTCAGTTCATCAACCCTGTACTTAGGCTGTGCTAGGTTCAACAGGGCGTTCACGTGGGCTACTTTGAGCTGGTCAGTGTCTCCATACGTAGCCTGTAACAACCTCACAACACTATCACAATTTTCACCTACAATGGAAAAACCTTCTACCAAATGTAAAGCTTCATCCTCGAGTTGGCCTTTCAGATAATGGAACTTTCGTACATCGTCCAGTTTTGAATAATGCACTGTGGATTTAAAGACGTCCCAAAATGCTAACCACTCGGTCAAGTTTCCCCTGAACTTCGGTAAATTTAATTTGGGCAAGTTGACTTCACGACGGGGGTCTGTTTGCCTGGCAGCGCTGCTAGTCGAGGTTATCTCTACCTTCTTCACCGCCCTTCGCAGTAAATGTATTGCCTCTAAATGGGCGATATCATGGACAGCGCGCTGCTCGTACTCCGCCTGAATATCTAACTCTTCCTCCAAACCTGATACTATACTTTCATTCAGGGTAGCTATCCGATCATAGGTAGTTTGTAGGTATTCCAACTTACCCTCTAGCTGTGCAGGAGTTGCACTAGCTACCAAGTCTTCCAAATCGGACGTTAGCCTAGTGATAAGACCCCTCAAACCCCCTCTCTGGTTTTTAAAGACTGTGATAGACATAATTATCATTTTTTTATCTTCTGGTTTACTAGCCAATAAATTAATTACACGAATTAGCCTAACCCTTCGTCAGCCAATACGGACCTCTATAATGTCTCAATCGTGAAATATAAGCACACCTTTTAGTAATTGTCATATGAAGCTAACCTTCTTGCAGATATTTTCTCCACCAACTCAACCTTAGATGAAATAAATCAAGATGTCCCTGTACTTAATTTTAATTCACCTGAAATTCCCTCACTTAAGATCCACACCAGACATGTCAAAACTATTTTGCAGAATCTCTCAGTAGATAAGGCTCCTGGTCCAGATGAAATTCCTCCAATAGTACTTAAGAATTGCTCCTTGGTGCTCGCTCCTGTATTGGCAAAAATTTTCCGTCTGTGTACTCATACCTCATGCTTCCCAGTACCCTGGAAAGAAGCAAACATCCATCCAGTTCCTAAAAAAGGTGCCTCTTCAGATCCATCAAACTACAGACCAATAGCTATAACTTCCACTCTTGGCAAAGTTTTTGAAATTATATTAAATAATCACATAATTAAGCATCTTGAGAATAATAAATTAATCAGTGATAGGCAATATGGTTTTAGACGATGTCGATCAACTGCAGACATTCTTTGCCTTCTTACGCATCAAATCAACCAAGCTACAGACCAACATGGTGAAACACATACAATAGCACTGGATATATCAAAGGCATTTGATAGAGTCTGGCATCAATCCTTATTGTCGAAGATGTCACACTACGGCCTTGCATCATTAGTTCCACTAATTTCTTCTTATCTTCATAACAGAAAAATACGTGTAATGGTAGATGGCCTTTATTCTCAATTTCACTCAATAAATGCTGGTGTTCCCCAGGGATCAGTTTTGGCCCCAACTCTGTTCCTCATTCATATCAATGATCTCATATCTACCACTCATAATCCAATACATTCCTACGCAGATGACTCAACACTCCACAGTTCCTTCACATTTACCAATTCTTTCACCCAACCCGATCTTATAAATTCAAAAATAAACACTGCAATTTCTCTGAACCAGGACCATTCTAGAATTAATGAATGGGGACAAGAGAATCTAGTTTCCTTTAATGCACAGAAAACCAAGTACATTCAATTTTCTAACCGACAGAATCTCACTGACTCCCATATATTTTTTAATGATGTAAATATTCCCACTTCCCCTAGTATTGACATTCTCGGTGTAACATTAACTACTAACTTGAGCTGGACACATTATGTTAGAAGCATTGCTAAGAATGCCTCTAAAAAACTGGGACTCCTGTACAGAGTTCGAGAATTCTTCACTGACGAGCAGTTGGCCGTAATATATAAAAGTCATGTGCGCTCTCAGATGGATTACTGTTCACCTCTGTGGGGTGGAAGTGGAGTGGTTGCATTGAGGCAGTTGGACAAAATTCAAAATAAAGCTATTAGATTAATCAATAACCCTGCAATCACACAGGACCTTCCTACATTAGCCATACGAAGAAACGTTGCATCCCTTGCATTATTCTACAGATATTTTCACAGCAATTGTTCCGAGGAACTTGCTTCAAATGTGCCGCCTCTCCACATCTTTCCCCGTAGAACTAGGGCAGCTGAGAGCGCCCATGAATTTACACTTTCTCCTCCACAATGCAGAACTTCTGCTTATCAGAATTAATTTATCCCCAGAGCTACTACTCTTTGGAATTCACTTCCCTCGAATTGCTTTCCACAAACTTACAATCAACAAATGTTTAAATCCAGTTGTTACAAACATTTTAAGAATGGAGGATGCCTTTAGGCACATGGACCTTTTTGTTTTATGTGTTTTTCCTTCCTCCGTTCATTGTCTCTTTAAAAAAAAAAAAAAAAAAAAAAAATGTACTTACAATTTCAGTCCACATATGCAATATTACATCACATTAGCCTACCCTTTATAGAATAATGTAATTAAAGTAAAGAGGTAGAAATGACTATATAAACCGCTTACCTTACACAATACAGTACCACGAGAGATTGGGATATGAGTAAACAATGAAGGAAATATGAGATGGAAGGTCAGTCTTTAAGTCAAAAAGTAAATAATAATGAAATTAGGGAAACAAATGTAGGGTTAACAAAAAAATAAAGAAAAGAAAAAAGAAAAAAGGATAAGTTACTGGGGGAAGGTGATGGGCGGGATACAGAACTTAGGGAGTCGCAGGCTTATTACTCCGGCATCACGCTCTAGCCATCGTTTAGTCATGGCCGTGATCTTGTCATGCAGGATCTTGTTAGTGTCGAGGTCTAGATGGACACCGTCGATGTCAAGATCCTGCGGTTTAGACGAAACCGACAAAAAGCGATGGCGCGTTACGTCTAACCTAGAGCGCAATGACCGGTTAACCGAATTCCTGATTTTATTATACTGCGCTGCTGGCATTCCCCATACTCTAGAGCGGTATTCTAGGGAAATCAGGATGCATTTCCCTTCCGTGTCCCTTTCGACAGCCAGAGCCAGGTCCCCTAATGCCGCAGCCAGAGCACGGGGTTCGGTGTCGGGGGTTATGTCGTTGCCCCCGATGAGTAAATAGGTGTAGAGGGGCCGGTATAATACCAGCTTACCCCACTCATCGGAGGACTTAAGACTTGTGATATTAGCCCCCGGCACCCCAAAGTAGCGGAATTGAAATTTCCGATCCCCGATCGCTCCCCTGTAGTCAACAGGGCCCTGATCTGCTGCCCTCAGTCGGGTTGCGTATGAGTGGCCGAAGATCGCTATGCGATCTACCTCGGCCACTACTTGCACCGGTTTATACCTCAGACCTACACCCCCCCCCCGGATCCTTTGATCTACAACCTCCCTTAACATTGCCCTTGCTCATGCCTAACTTAGGAAATTTAATTGTGGGTCAAAGTCCCGAGGTCTGGGCACCAATATGGCGGATTTAAGGAAGATAAGTTTACTCTAGGCTACCTAAGACTGAAAAGGTCCTCTCATATAATGTAAATAAATAATACTACCGGGAGTGTAACTCACTTATTAAATCACCATAAAATACAGCTAGGCAAGGTGGAAATACTGATGGAGGTGCTGAGAGATGGTAGGCAAATGGCTGTTATTCAAACACCATTGGATGTTTACCTTAAGGTGACCACGAGGATGCACCTGAACAATATTGAATAAGTGAGGTTAAAGAAAGTTAAATCATGATAATAAGGCTTAGCTGTCAGTCGGTCTGTCTGTAGGATGTAGTTGAGTTTAAGTTAATGATGAGAGCTAGATGAAACCGGAACCAGGGTCGCGGCGAACTAAAGAGTGGAGTTGTTGCTTGGATGAAGTATAAAAGTGCTCTGACGCGGTGGCCACAATCCAAGACGTCATCGTCTTTCGCTACGAATCTAGCGCCTACTGCTAAGTTAGTAGCGGATATCTAGCGGTAAATATCGCACCGCTTACATAATATTACAGCATGGTTTATATGATAAATCATATATGCATTCCTAAAGACACTTAAATACTATACTTTCGTATAATAGGCCTTATCTAACTTATTAAGCTTACATACTGTACACACTGTATCTAGGGTATGATACATAGAAAATGTAGGTTATACCACTGACTATCATGAATCCACGATACAAATCAATAAGAATAATGCAGAAAATGCATGTGAATTTAAACCCTGTGAAGATACGATGACGCATTTCATTTATTCTTTCTGGCTATTATTAGACGATTTTATTCATTTTAGGAAGGGTATATTGACATAGTCCTTACCCATGTAACTCCCACAGATCCTTCTTAATCCGTTTATAATCGTTTTATAATAGAAAGAAAGCAGAAAAGAAATGTGGCATAGTGTCTTCACAGGGTTAAAACTCATATACAATCTGTCCATTTGTCTTTAATCTAATTGAAAATTGGTTGTTTCCATAGCCAGAATAAACTGTCAAAACGCGTCATGATCCTCAAGGGATTAACCCCTTCTGTACCGGCGACGTCTATTTAATATTTATTCTAGCTATATTTAGATGGTTTTGTGCAATTTCAAAAGGATCCGTGGTAGCAAAAATGGTTAAGTGAGATAGTTCGAAGCCTGTTAATTTCTAGAGTCCCTTTTTTTAACTTAATAAATCGTCTCATAGTAGCCAGAATAAAGGCAAAGAGACGTCCCCGGTACAAAAGTGGTTATTATAAGAAATTAGCCAAATCTGATGTAATGCTGTTAGACAAGAATGAACACAAACACGCGTGAATGATGATGAATTAAACACTATAAAAGTTGAATGATTGAAACCGAACTTAACCCCTTCAGCACGATGACATAATGTTCATCTTTTTCTGGTTACTGTTAGACGATATTGTTCAGCTGATAGTCTTCCTCTAGGACTCAATGGGGTAAGTAACCACCATCTCCATAAAACCTATGAATATCATAGGTCATTCCTAAGCTGCATAATATCGTTTAATTTTAGTCAGAATCAAAGTTGAAAAGACGTCATCGTGCTGAAGGGGTTAACCCTTTCATGATATTCTGCCTACCACCATGCTATTTTAAGCAGCTTTGGAAGGACCTCTAGCAATCCAAGAGATACGCCTGATCTCTCTCCCCCACAAACCCTCTCTAAACTAAATAATTTCGTCTATTATCCCTTAACCTCCTGAGTACCAGCGTGTCTTGTATTATAATATAGCAATATTTAGACGATATTATACAGCTTAGGAAGGATCTGTGGTAGTTAAACGGCTTGGTTGAGATAGTTTGAAGCCTTATTATTGCTAGAGGTCCTTCCTAAGCTGAATAATACCGTCTAATAGATGCCAGAATCTGATGATAAGGACGTCCCTGGTACTGAAGGGGTAAAAGTACTGGTGAAGTTCTTTCATTTTTATTTCGGCTACATATAGATGATTTTATGCAGCTTAGAAAAGGCCTATGGTAGTAATACTAATTATTGTATATAGTGTTCAGCCTTTTGATTGTCAAATGTCCTTCCTAAGCTGAATAAAACTGTCTATTAGTTGCCAAAACAAAATGAAAATGGCATCACATGTACTAAATGGGTTAATTAGTCTAAATAAAATCAAGAAATGCCCCATAGTATATAGGCCAATGGCACGGGTAGAGATGTGTAATTTTTATAGACCCCCTTCTCCTTCATGTTTAGCCCCATTTGCTTTGACATTTTAAGACATTTGCCCTACTAGTTTGTCGATTTTGAAACCTTTCGGCCGATATTTGTGTTAATCTTAAGACCTTTCATCCCATTTAGCTGTCGATTATTTCCTAGCGAACGATAGCGAGGCTGGATTTTTGGAGGAACCGGCTTTAGGCTGGGACATTATCTACCAATTTTTTTACAAATTAATGCCAAAGGGGTATCTTGAAGAGTCTTTAAAGTTTGATAGAGGCCTAGAAGGAAACTAATTAAATAACAAACACACATATATAGATTGAGTTAGTGAGCATGTGAAGAATATTGAATGAAGATGAAAATAATGCAATACTGTATATAATCAAATTATATTTTAAATAAAGGTATATATATATATATATATATATATATATATATATATATATAGAGAGAGAGAGAGAGAGAGAGAGATTGTAATTCTAAGATGCTGAATAAGAGGATAACATCTTGCCAATACTGCCCCCCCCCCCCCCCCCCCCCACAACCTCACACACGAACGTCTCCACTTCTCTCAATTTCTTGTACTTAAAATTCCCCGTCTCTCGTCTGATTTCATTTTTCTCTAACCTACATTCCAAGACTTACATTCATGTTTATCAAGATCTAACTTCACTTTCTCTCTATCTCTCTCTCTCTCTCTCTCTCTCTCATTACTATGACTTAAATTGCTTCAAACTCTGTGTGTTCAGGCATTTTGGCTGGAACATGACGGAACATCCCTTGATTTTAGCCCTGTCACTCTTTCAACTCTGGGAGAGGCGCTCGCTACAGTCATTTCTGCCTTTTGTCTCCCTCACTCACATAGCAAATAAATGGCTGGTTTTCCGCCTCGCAATCCTTTCCTTCCTTGTCCTACATTAGTTTTACTGACTAACTCCCCGAAACCATATTATTGATTGTAGGCTATCTGTTCAGCATATGTATATTAGAGTTCAATTGAAGTTACTGTATCTGTTTAGTATATACAGTATATATCAGAGTTCAATTGAAGTTACTGTATCTGTTTAGTATATACAGTATATATTAGAGTTCAATTGAAGTTACTGTATCTGTTTAGTATATACAGTATATATCAGAGTTCAAATGAAGTTACTGTATCTGTTCAGTATATACAGTATATATGAGAGTCTAAATGGCACGATAGGTCTAAATATTTATAAATAAATGGGGCGAAATGTAAACAAAAATACCAAACTAATGGGGCGAACGTCTTAAAATCTCGAAAGTAATATGGAAGTTTGTGTTTAGTAGTAGTAATATATATATATATATATATATATATGTGTTATTGTCTTTTTCCTAAACCTGCATCAAATATCTAAAATATACCCGCAAGACCCCCCTTCCTCCCCCACACCCCCTTTTCAGATAAATTTGAGCATTATTTGAATACACCCATATACTGTATATACATAAAATGCCCGGCCGATGACCAGTTCCTCCCAAATTACAGGCTCGCTATCGGATTCAGGAAAGAATAGACACTTTAATGGCACGAAATGTCTTAAAATCGCCAAACTTATGGGACGAATGTCTTAAATTTTGAAAATATGGGCATAATTAAGAATGAGTGAGAAAGGGTTACGGAAAGAAAAAAATGTGTTTTTATTTTATTTGTCCGTCTCAACCTCGGGACAGTTGACTGTTCAGTAACCTGTAACTCTTAAGAGGCCCCGAGATTATCGATTGAAGCTTCGAGATGTTGTCTGCTTCATATGTGTCGCACTTGGTGTCAGAGGAGCATCAAGGTGTTGGTTGCTTCCTTTCAGCCACCCTACATGAAGCCACCTTATTTATGCACGTCAATTGATTTGGACAGAGCAGCTATACGGTCATTCACAGCATCTTTGAATATGGTCGGGCATCTTCTATGCCGTGAATTGGTGAAGATATACAATTAATTATTGAATGAATGCAAATCGTACAACAAACATACATGATTGAATGTCATTGTAGTTGGCAATCAAATAAAAACAAATTGACTCTAGATGCAAGTAAATTTCAATAAGAATAATTAATATTGAAGAAAACGCATATGAGCTGTTAACCTGTGAAGATACGATGCCGCATTTCTGTTTTGCTTTCTGGCTATTATTAGACGATTTGTTTAATCATAGGAAGGGTAGCCTATATGGCAGTCAGAAAGTTGATTGAAATATTCCTCACCCTTTTAACTCCCACAGATCCATCCTAAGCCGTAAAAAAATCACCTAATGATGGTTAGAATATACCGCCAACACGCGTCATGATCCCCAAGAGGTTAATAATATAAATTAGTCAAATCTGGTTGAGTGCTGTTACACGGGCATTAATACAAACACGCGTGATGAGAATGCACGGAAGAATTAACCCCTTCTGTACCGACGACTTATCTTCATTCTAGCTATACTTAGACGGGTTTATGCAGATTAGGAAGGATCTGTGGAAGTAAGAGAGAGAGAGAGAGCGCGGGCGAAAGAGAGAGATAGAAATGGTAATTATAAGATACAGAATAAGTGGTAGATATCTTGTCAATGCTAGCTCCCCCCCCCCCAATCTCTCTCCACACACACATGAACGTCTCCACTTTTCTCTATTTCTTATAGGCCTACTTACTTGAAATTCCTCGTTTTACCGTCTGATTTCATCTCTCAATTACATTCCAAGCCGTATATTCATGATGTATCCAGTTGTAATGTCTCTCACTCACTCTCTCTCTCTCTCTCCCTCTTTTCTTATTTTCTATTGATTGTAATTGCTTTATTAACTCTGTTTTGTTAAAGTTTATGACTTGGTTACCATATAAAGTTGCTGGAAGTGCCACTGATTTCCAGTAAGCTTTACCTATCATTAATTTATTACAACTCTTTGCAATTATTGACGGTACTTGGTTAGCTAGTGTTGTGCTCTATCATATATTCCTTATGACATTTAAAAAGTGTCTTTTTATCTGTTATATTGAAGCCTAAGTAATTAATTCTATTTGTAACCTTCATTCCACATATTTCTTTGGGTTTATCTATTTTGTTAAATATTATAATATTGTTTTTATTTTTATTTGCTTCAAGTCCGTACTCCTTAACTACTTGTTGTATTGCTTGTATGTTTGATTCAGTTTCTTCTATTGTCTGCGTTATGTGCAATCCGTCGTCAGCAAAGAACAAAGTGTTGAAATAAAAATATAGATCCCTAAATCCAATTCCTGTATCTTCGAGATGTATTATAATTAAATAAGTCTATCTATTGCCTGACGCCGTGATCCCCGAAGGGGTGACCACGTACGAACCGCCCCCATGCACCTCAGTCGACGCCCCTCCTCCCAACCAGCACCGCCTTCATCCATATAGGCCTAGGCCTACTTCACAAGTTTGAATAATTATGTGTGTGTCCATGCATTTTAGCTCGAACGTCCCTTGATGTTGGCCCTGTCACTCTTTCAACTCTGGTGGAGGCACCCGCTACAGACAGTTCTGCCTTCTGTCTCCCTCACTCACATAGACAAAACATGTCTGGTTTTCCGCTTCGCAATCCTTTTCTTCCTTGTCCTACATTACAGTTATCCTGACTACCTCACAGAAACCATATTTGATTATCTGTTCAGTATAGGCCTATTACTATTAGAGTTCATTGTAACTTCATAGTCAAGGGACTGGAGTTCTTGCAGAGAGGCTCCAGTCCTAACGTTATTCTTGACTTACAGTGTGCTGGCTTAATAATCCAATAGGGTTAATAGCCTCTGAAGTCCTATTTTAACTAACTTCATAGTAGTAGCGTCGGCGTACTGTCAGTGTCATTGAGATTTTTACAATATTATTTTTGGAATTATTCATTAATCGAGTTTAGGAGTAAAGTTGGTCGGTAGAGAGAACATAATTATTATATTACAGCTTGTGAACGAATTTGGAAGGTAATGATTACTGTCTCCATTTAAGTATTAATAAATACTTTCATAGTCGTCCCTAGAGCGAAAAATATATTTTCAAGCTTTAATTAATACCTCCAAGACCCCCCCCCCCCCCATCGCGATGAAGATGTCAATATGTGTCGGTAGAAAAATGCCAAGGCCAAAGGCCGATTCCTCTTAGATTACAGGCTCATTCTCGCTCGCCAGGAAAATATTGACACCTTAATGACACGAAAGGTCTAAATATTGACAAAGATATGGAGCGAAAGGTTTAAAAATCGCCAAACTTATGAGATGAATGTCTTAAGTTTCGAATCTAAGCGTGAGTGTGAAGGGATTACAAAAAGAAAACAATTTGTTTTTGTTTTTTCTTATTCTGTCTCAACCTCGGGACAGTTAGCTGTTCAGTAGCATGTAACTCATACGAGGCCCCGAGATTATCGATTGAAGCTTCGAGATGTTGGGTGCTTCATATGTGTCGCACTTGGTGTCAGTGGAGCTTCAAGGTGTTGTTTGCTTCCTTTCTGCCACACTAGATGACGATACCGTATTTATACACGTTACTTTATTTGGAGAGAGCAACTATTCGGTCATTAACAGCATCTCTGAATATTTTCTATCCTATGAATTGGTGAAAATACACCATTAATAGAGGAATGAAAGCAAAATGTACAACAAATATGCAGGATTCATTTATATTATAGGAAGCAGACAAATCATATAAAATAGGCAATGTAAGCAAGCAATGTCCATTACGAATAAAGAATAATGAAGAAAACGCATATGAGTTATATCCATGTGCAGATACAATGCTATAATTTCTGTTGTTTTCTGGCTGTTATTAGACGATTTTATTCATTATATGGAAGGGTGTATGGCAGTCAGAAAGATGATTGAAATATTCCTTACCCTTTTAACTCCCACAGATCCATCCTAAGCCGTATACAAATCACCTAATACTAGCCAGAATAAACCGTCTATACGCGTCATGATCCCCAAGAGGTTAAGGGAGCCACTTCGCATTTTTTATCTTTCTCTCCCTCTCTCTTTGGCTTGTATTCATTCGGCCCCATTCAGCCTACTGTTTTAAGACGTTTACCCCCATCCAGGTGTCAATATTTTCCTGGCGAGTGGTAGCGAACCAGCATATATATTTTTGTTGTTTGACAGCAAGCTAAATTTGTACATTTTTCGATAGAAAAATGTCTCCAGCGAAGCCGGATTTCTCCATACAATGCTGGCTCGCTATCGCTCGCCAGGAAGATATCGACACCTGGATGGGGATAAACGTCTTAAAGCAGTTGGCTGAATAGGGTCGAATGGATACAAGCCAGGGAAAGAGAGAAAAGGAGAGAGAGATACAAAAATCCGGTGATTGAATGCTATTACACGGAAATGAACACAAACTGATAGATAGAAAGTACGAATATAAGCGTTAACCCTTCAGCCGATATCACACGAGAGCTTTTATAGTCAACATTCGATGGTCAACATTTGTCTGGCAACATTTCTGGAATATTTTGCACTGGTATCGGAAACTAGACTGATAATAGATGAATTTAGGTGACCGAAATTTTATAAATGTGAATCTCATAAGCTGCCAGACCAGTGTTCAGTATAAATGTTGAGGGGAAAAGCGCTCGTGTGATACCGTCTTTACTGTACTTTGTTATAACAATCGGGAACTTTTAGACTATTTTGTTCAGCTTAGGAAGGATTTCTATCCATTAAAAGACTACAGACTGCCTCGATTAATCCTTTTAGCTACCATATATTCTTCCTAAGCTTTATAAAATCTCCTAAATGTAGCTGGAATCCAATAAAAGAGACGTCGCCGGTACACAAGGGGTAGTTTTTGTGTTTTGGTATATATATTTATTTATTAATATATATTTTGTTTATATTTTCCTCGATAGATCTCCATCAAGCTTAGAAAAACACCCCCTAGACCCCCTTTCAAGATAAATGTTTACATTTTTCGGTAGAAAAATGTTCCGGCTGATGGCCGATTCCTTCCAATATTAGGCTACCATAGTGCGGTGGGAGAATGAACATGATTAGATTAATATCCAGTATTCGAGAATGGATAATAAGTCGTAGGCGTGTGCATAAACCTTTTACCGTCTTGGTGGTGTAATGGTTAAGGTGTCTAAAAACCTGTGGGTGATAACCCAGGTTCGAATCCCGGTGGATCATATATATGCTTTCATAAATTTCATTGGAGGTGTATGGTGGTGTGGTGATATTAATAAAAAATAGATTAGAGGCTCACTTCTTGTATTGCTCTTAACCCGTCCAGCCCCAGCGACGCGTCTGACGCGTCGGCGATGTATGTAACGCACAGCCCCAGAGACGCGCCTGACACGTCACCCTAATTGCGCCGACCGTAACCTCAGGTGTAGCCACTCAAGAGGGCTCAGATTTGTATGGGAACTGTATACGTATCCCACGCAACCGTGCCGATGGTTGAAAACTCTCAAAGTCCACGTGCGTGCGCGCGAGTGAGCAATAACCTGTTTTTTTGGGATAATTGCCTTCAATTTTTTACTCTTGTAAAATCTGTTTTCGGGGCTCTGTAGGACCATTTTTTAAGCTTTTTGTGCGGTTTTTCGTGGTTTTTCCTTCATTCCTAACCCATTCGCTATTGTTTCTGGAATAAAACCATTTTTTGAAAACCGGCCGGGTTCTGGTGCGCAAATATTACAAAACTAGCCGGGGCTCCACGGGTTAAATGTTCATATGTTCATATTTAAAATAAAATAGGCGCATAAGGATAAGTAATAATGGTATACAGTAATATTATGGTAAATATGACGATTTCAGTCAGAAATGAACCAAATGCCTTCGCCTGGCGGGCCCTTTGAAATACCATAGCTTCGCCATTCTTGGGTTTAGATATTATATGTTAACGTCTATTTCTTAGTTTAAAATAGAAAATGTTTTCTTGTAAAAAATATGGACGCAAGTTAATGTAAAGGATTATGCATTGCTTAAATATTTTTACTTAAATTGTCTTGATAGCGTAATGCATAAGTGCGCGGAATTGCAATGTGAGTATCCTAGGTTCGAGTCCTTGGAGTGCCACATATATTTGTTGATTTCATTAATTAAGTTTAGATGTGAAGTTGGTTGGTGAAAAAGCATAATAATGTTTCTAGATTTTAATGTCCTCTAGCTTCACATGGCAGGGAATATTGGTCAACCAAGGCTCAGGTTTTAATTATTGCAAATGGTTATAGGCAAGTAACTAGTGGTTAAATGAAGAAACAATGACTATTGACAATGACTAATGATTTGGGGAGTGGTCAAAATATATACATATAATATTCGGAAGGGGCAAGTCAAAAACGGGAATTGTCCCAATTGTACAATCAAAGATGACCGTCCTTGGCGCAACACTATACTGTATATATACAATTTGCAGAAAACGTAACAATCTCTCTCTCTCTCTTTCTCTCAAGGGATTGGAGTTCTCGAAAAGAGGCTCCAGTCCTGTCGCGATTCTTGACTTACAGTGTGCTGGCTTAATAATCAAATAGGGTTGATAGCCTCTGAAGTCCTATTTTAACTAAATCTCTCTCTCTCTCTCTCTCCCTCTCTCTCTCTCCCTCTCTGTCTCTCTCTCGTTCGTTGTGTGGGACAGTTCATCATAGTGGAAGCAATAACACCCACAGGACCTCAACACAATAACACTCTCCCATCTCAAACCAACTCTTGCAGTCCTTGTTTAATTGATTTACTTCTTTTACATTCCCGATCTATCTATTATTAAGGGGGGATGGTTCACTTTTTGGGCGATTTTTGCATGTATTCATTATTTTTCTAGTTTCCTCCCTAGACCTCCATCAAATTTAAACAAAACATCCATTAGATCCCCCTTCTAGATTAATTTGTACTTTTTTCGGTCGAAAAATTTCCCGGCCAAAGGCCGGTTCTTCCAACATTACAGTCTCACTATCGTTCGCCAGGGAAAAAATCGACACTTAAATAGGACAAAAGGTCTAAATATTGACGAAGAAATGAGGCGAAAGGTCTTAAAATCAACTAACTAAATGGAGCAGTTGGCCGTAATATATAAAAGTCATGTGCGCTCTCAGATGGATTACTGTTCACCTCTGTGGGGTGGAAGTGGAGTGGTTGCATTGAGGCAGTTGGACAAAATTCAAAATAAAGCTATTAGATTAATCAATAACCCTGCAATCACACAGGACCTTCCTTCATTATCCATACGAAGAAACGTTGCATCCCTTGCATTATTCTACAGATATTTTCACAGCAATTGTTCCGAGGAACTTGCTTCAATTGTGCCGCCTCTCCACATCTTTCCCCGTAGAACTAGGGCAGCTGAGAGCGCCCATGAATTTACACTTTCTCCTCCACAATGCAGAACTTCTGCTTATCAGAATTCATTTATCCCCAGAGCTACTACTCTTTGGAATTCACTTCCCTCGAATTGCTTTCCACAAACTTACAATCTACAAATGTTTAAATCCAGTTGTTACAAACATTTTATGAATGGAGGATGCCTTTAGGCACATGGACCTTTTTGTTTTATCTGTGTTTTTCCTTCCTCCGTTCATTGTCTCTTTAAAAAAAAAAAAAAAAAAAAATCCTAGCATCTGAAAACTAATGGGGCTAAACATGAGGGAGAAAGTGGTCCAGAAAACCGGCCCATGTTCCCTTATTGCATTATATCAGGCAGCTGTTGGTCAGTAAGTTATCATTAGTGTCATATGTTAGGAGTACATCAACCCAGATTATCCTTAACCCTTTCAGCACGATGACGACATTTTCATAATTTTCTGGTTACCATTAGACGATTTTTTTTAGCTTATGATCTACCTCTAGAATGGTAAATACGACTTCAATAAGACCTCTGAAATAATACAGGTCCTTTCCGTCAACTGCATAAAATCGTCTAATGTTAGCCTAAGTCAAAAGTAAAAAAGGTGTCATCGTGCTGAAGGGGTTAACGGATAGGTGTTTTATATTTGTGTATATATTGATTTGTGTGTTGTTGTTTTAGTTTCCTCCCCAAGCCTCAATCAAGCTTAAAAAAAAAAAAAAAAAAAAAAAAATCCCCCTTCGACATAATTTTTTTTTTTTTTTTTTTTTTTTTTTTTTTAGATAAATGTCTAAGCCTAAAGCCATTACAGGCTCGCTATCGTTCGCCAGGAAATAATCGACATCGAAATGGCATTAAAGGTCTTAAGATTGACAACAACAAAAACATATCGGGCGAAAGGACTTGAAATCGATGGACTTAGAACAAATGGGGCTAAGCATGATGGAGAATTAAGGGGGTCAAGAAAAACGAAATAGCTCCCCCTTAAACCCTTCCGTAACGGGAATGTTTGTGGTTATATTTCAGCTCTATGTAAACGATTGTGTGCAGTTTAAGAAGGATCTGTAGTAGTAAGAAGGGTTAGGCGAGATAGTTCGAAGGCTGTAAATTGCTGGAGGCCCTTTTAAATTGAATGTACTCTTCTAATAGTACGCAGAATAA
This sequence comes from Paralithodes platypus, assembly GCA_032716605.1. NCBI lineage: Eukaryota > Metazoa > Arthropoda > Malacostraca > Decapoda > Lithodidae > Paralithodes > Paralithodes platypus. Next base: position 33,336,895 of record CM064552.1, on the reverse strand, counting down.
AGTACAAAAGACGTCACCGGTACAGAAGGGGCTAACCCGTGTATGGCGCATTTCTTCATTTTATTATGGCTATTTAACCCCTTCAGTACCAGGTGATGCCATTTTAATTTTGTGTTGGCAAGAAACAAACAATTTTATTCAGCTTTGGAAGGACATTGGTCAATCAAAAGGCTGCAAACTATATACAATAATTCTTAGAATCAACCCTAGGCTTTCCTAATCAGCATAAAATTATCTAAATGTAGCAGCAATATAATGAAAGGACTTCGCCGGACTTCAGCCTATGCCCGAGAGGGAGTTTGGAATATAGAAAAAAAAAAAAAAAAAAAAAAAAATGTAAGGGTTAATAGACGAAATGATTAAGGGGACACTGGACTGCTTTATTGGCCTATAGGTTCATTCATAAATTATTAGTTTCCTCGCTAGACATCCCTCAAACTTAAAACAAACATCCCCTAGACCCCTCCCCCCCCCCCCCTTCTCAAAATAAATGTGTACATTTTTCGGTAGAAAAATTTCCCGGCCGAAGGCCGGTTCCTCTTACAATTACAGGCTCGCTATAGCTCGCCAAGAAAAAATGGACACCTAAATGGCACTATAGGTCTTAAAATGTATAACGAAATGTGACGAAAGGTCTTAAGCTGCACAAAATCGTCTAAATATAGCTAGAATAAAACAACACACGTCGCTGGTACTCAAGGGCTAAGGAATCTGTTTATCCTAGTTAAAAATACTAATAGGGCCTAGGCATATATGACACCAAATTGTCTACTTAGTTATCTTTTACTAATAGTGATATCATATGTTTTAGCATAATGCTAAAATATACAAGATACATTTCCTCTTCTCGTCCCTATGCATAAGCTACTCAGAAACGAAGACATGAAATCTGTGGTTTGTCTTAATATTAGTAAATAAACCTCAGAATTATCAGTATTATTATATAATTATCTTTCAAATTCGTATTAATTACTAGCGTATTATACATCTTCTAATTTGTTGTTTAAAAGGTTAAGGGGAGACAGACCCTTTTTCTGGACCCCCATCATCTTAATGATGAGGCCCACTAGTTATGAGATTATAAGACATTCGGCCCATTAGTTTAGCGACTTTAACACCTTTCGCCCCATTTCGTTGTCAATTTTAAGACCTTTCGTGCCATGTAGGTGGCGATTATTTCCTAGCGAGCGATAGCGTGCCTGCAATTTTAAGAGGAACCGGCCTTCGGCCTTGGACATTTTTCTACCGAAAAATGTATACATTTATCTTGAAAGGGGGTCTAGGGGGTGTTTTTCTAAGCTTGATGGAGGTCTAGGGAGTAAACTAAAACAAAAATATGAATAAATTAATTAACAGACCTTACAAACGGCCAGTATCCCCTTAACTTGAATAAGCATGTTGAGTAGAGTGTTGCTAGTAAGCGTAATTTATTAGGTAGAATGCATTTGGTTCTGTCTACTGAAGCAAAGTACAATTAACCTTTTGAGTACCAGTGACGTCTGTTATATTTTATCTATCTATCTATCTATTGCCTGACGCCGTGATCCCCGAAGGGGTGGCCACGAACGAACCGCCCCTGTGCACCTCTGTCCCCAGTCAGTCGACGCCCCTCCTCCCAACCAGCACTTCATCCATATACTTCCTCACTCCATCCTTCCACCTCTTCCTCGGTGCACCTCTCTCTCTCTCTGTCCTTCCACCTCGCTCTAGTACACCCTCTTAGTCATTCTCTCGCTTTCCATACGTTCTATATGGCCGAACCATCTCAAGTTGTTCCTTTTCACACTTGCCAGCACATCTACCTCCACACCACACCTTCTTACTTCCTCATTCGTCTGTCTATCCCTCCATGTAACTCCGCACGCACTTCTCAAGTAACTCATTTCCACCGCTCTCACTCTTGGTCTGAGTCTCTAGCTATATTTAGCAATTTTTTGTGCAATTTAAGAAGGATCTGTGGTAGCTAAAGGGGTTGCTTGAGATAGTTTGAAGCCTTGTTATTGCCACAGGTACTTCTAAAGCTGAATCAAATTGTCTTATAGTTGCCAGAATATAATGAAAAGGACGTCCCTGGTATTGTATGGGTTAAGATAGAAGTAGATTAACCATTGAAACACTGCCTAGTATCTGTATTCTTATTGACTATCTAAACGGTTGTATTAACCCTCTCTGGACCGACGCCATCCTTTCCATTGTATTCTGCCAACTATTAGACGATTTATTTCAGCTTGGGAACGACGGCTATCAATAAAAGGGCAACACACTATCTCAGATATCCATTTCAGCTACTGTATATCCTTCATAAGCTTCATAAAATCGTGTACATGCAGGTGAAATATAACCAATAAGGCGTGACCGGTACAAAAGGGGTTAATTTGAGGAAGGGGCTGTGAGAGTAAAAGGTTGAATTGGATAGTTTGTGCTCAACTTCATTTTTAGGGGACCCCACCTCGTTTTTTTTTCTCTTTCTCTCCCTCTCTCTTTGGCTTGTATCTATTCGGCCCCATTCAGCCTATTGTTTGAATACGTTTACCCATATCCAGGTGTCCATATTTTCCTGGCGAGCGGTAGCAAGCCAAAATATATTTGTTTGTTTTGACAGTAAGCTAAATGTGTACATTTTTCGCCGGCGAAGCCGGATTTCTCCATACAATGCTGGCTCGCTATCGCTCGCAAGGAAGAGGTTGCCGACACCTGAATGGGGATAAACGTCTTAAAACAGTTGGCTGAATGGGGCCGAATGGATACAAGCCAAAGAGAGAGAGGGAGAGAAAGAGAAAAAAAGCAGGTCACCCCCCTTAACCCCTTCTGTACCGACGACGTCTGATTAACCTTTCACCTATGCATAGCCTCCGATAGCGCAGTTGGGATATTGTACATGCTAAGATTGGTATGCAGGATTCGAAACTGCATAATAAATTGTAAGCTTGTGCAGTCATCTTTAACTGTCTTCGTGGTGCAGTGCATAGTGTGTTGATTTTCGGTGTGAGCATCCTGGGTTCGAATCCCCGGACTGCCACATGTGGTTGTTAATTTCATTAATCGATTTTAGGAGTAGAGTTAGTTGGTGGAGAGAACATAATAATCTTATTCTTGCTATATACAGTATAGACAATGTTGAGCATTAACCCGTACAGCCCCAGCGACGCGCCTGACGCGTCGGCGATGTATGTAACGCACAGCCCCAGAGACGCGCCTGGCGCGTCACCCTAATTGCGCCGACCGTAACCTCAGGTGTAGCCACTCAAGAGGGCTCAGATTTGTATGGGAACTGTGTACGTATCCCACGCAACCGTGCCGATGGTTGAAAACTCTCAAAGTCCACGTGCGTGCGCGCGAGCGCGCAATAACCTGTTTTTTTGGGATAATTGCCTTCAATTTTTTACTCTTATAAAATCCATTTTCGGGGGCTCTGTAGGACCATTTTTCAAGCTTTTTGAGCGGTTTTTCGTGGTTTTTCCTTCATTCCTAACCCATTCGCTATTGTTTCTGGAATAAAACCATTTTTTGAAAACCGGCCGGGTTCTGGTGCGCAAACATTACAAAACTAGCCGGGGCTCCACGGGTTAAGAAGGATCTGTGGTAGTAATAAAGATTAAATTAGGTACTTCGAAACCTATTAATTGCTGGAGGCCCTTTCTAAACTGAATAAAATGGTACAATCCAGAATGATAAAAAGGACGGCACCGGTACTAAAAGGGTTAAAATATTTCTCTCACACACACACACACACATATATATATACTGTATATATAATTTGCATACGACTTTGACAAAACTCTCACTAATTCAGTCTCTTGGTATAACTTATTTATTTATTTAATTCAAGGTAAGTCTGTTCAACAACAAAGAAATTTTTTAACTCTTCTACCTATCACGGAGAAGTAATTTGATCCGCAATTTATGATCATACCGCATGTAACATTTGTATGCGATATAAAGAAAGCAATTAAGGGAGCGTACCTCGCTTTTTTCGCTCTCCCTGTCTCTTTTGCTTGTATCCATTCGGCCCCATTCAGCCTACTGTTTTAAGACGTTTACCCCCATCCAGGTGTCAATATTTTACTGGCAAGTGGTATGGAGCCAGCATATATATATATATTTGTTTTGACAGCAAGCTAAATTTGTACATTTTTCGATAGAAACATTTCTCCAGCGAAGCCGGATTTCTCCATACTGTGTTTGCTCGCTATAGCTCGCCAGGAAGAAATTGACACCTGGATGGGGATAAACGTCTTAAAACAGTTGGCTGAATGGGGCCGAATGGATACAAGCCAGAGAGTTTAGGAGAAAGAGCTATGTCAACCATTTGGGACCAGTCGGTCAGGGAATAGGTGTCGATCTTTACAGCCCATTTGCTCTAGCCCCTTTTAAGTTACAGAGGTCAGGATTCACGATGTTTAGCCAACTCGTGTATGTGTGTGAGAGAGAGAGAGAGAGAGAGAGAGATAAGAGCGAGTGTGAGAGCGAGATGTTAATTTACCAAGTCCTGATGTGATCGGCCCACTGCTCGTGTGTGGGATGTCGTACAATTGCCCACTTGCGAGTTCGTTCTATAAGGAAGTTGGAGTTGTAGACATCGATATTTAGCAGAATTACCAGCTAAAATAAGGTTATAGTTCATTTATAAATACAGAAAATGCAATTCAACATACTCTTTAGCCATTAGAAACCTACATTAGGCCAATTATTGCATTTTTGTTTACTATCGATGTCCACAGCTCCAACTTCCTTATAGCCTGAAACTCGCGAGTGGTCAACTACCCACACTGCAGCGAGTGTTACCAGTCATGTTTTTTTTTTATGTGGATGAGGGAGACAAAAGGCAAAACTGCCTTTGACGAATGCCTCCCCCAAAGTTAAAAGAGACACGGCCAAAATCAAGGAATTTTCGAGCCAAAATGTCTGGCCACTCGGAATTTGAAACAATTTCAGTCACAGGATGAGGGAATGATGTATTCAGGGAGAGAGTTCCAGACCTCAGCTGTTGAATAGAAGAATGATTGGGAGTAACGTTTCACTCTTGAGTTGGAGAGTTGTACAGAGTAGGGGTGGGATTGTGTTGCAAGACAGATACATCGTACCCTACATAGAGGAGGCGCTATGCACTGAGAGAGCTCTGAGGAACACTGAGTATTGTAGTTGCGATAGAATAGCGAGAGAGATGCAAGGGGACGTATGTGTTTTTTCTGGACCCCCTTCTCCCTCCTGTTTAGCCCCATTAGTTTTCACTTTATAAGGCGTTCGACCAATTAGTTTGGCGATTTTAAGACCTTTCGCCTCACTTCTTTGTCCATATTACGACTTTTCGTAACATTTAGGTGTCGATTTGTTTCCTGGCGAGCGATAGCGAGCCTGTAATTTAGGAGAAACCGGCCTTCGGCCAGGAAAATTTTCTATCGAAAAATGTAGGCTACTAATTTATCTTTACGGAGGGCCTTGTGCGGGTTTTTTTTTTTTTAGTTTGGTGGAGGTCTAAGAATGAAACTACCAAAACCAAAATATAAATATACATAAATGAGCAAATATATAGCCTACGCCCTTCCCCCCTTAACGTACAATATATAGCCTACGCCCTTCCCCCCTTAACGTACAATATATAGCCTACGCCCTTCCCCCCTTAACGTACAATATATAGCCTACGCCCTTCCCCCCTTAACGTACAATATATAGCCTACGCCCTTCCCCCCTTAACGTACAATACATAGCCTACGCCCTTCCCCCCTTAACGTACAATACATAGCCTACGCCCTTCCCTCCTTAACGTACAATACATAGACTATGCTCTTCCTCCCTTAACGAACAAAACATAGCCTACGCCCTTCCCCCCTTAACGTACAATACATAGCCTACGCCCTTCCCCCCTTAACGTACAATACATAGCCTACGCCCTTCCCCCCTTAACGTACAATACATAGCCTACGCCCTTCCCCCCTTAACGTACAATACATAGCCTACGCCCTTCCCCCCTTAACGTACAATACATAGCCTACGCCCTTCCCCCCTTAACGTACAATACATAGCCTACGCCCTTCCCCCCTTAACGTACAATACATAGCCTACGCCCTTACCCCCTTAACGTACAATATATAGCCTACGCCCTTCCCCCCTTAACGAACAATACATAGCCTACGCCCTTCCCCCCTTAACGTACAATATATAGCCTACGCCCTTCCCCCCTTAACGTACAATACATAGCCTACGCCCTTCCCCCCTTAACGTACAATATATAGCCTACGCCCTTCCCCCCTTAACGTACAATATATAGCCTACGCCCTTCCCCCCTTAACGTACAATATATAGCCTACGCCCTTCCCCCCTTAACGTACAATATAGCCTACGCCCTCCCCCCCTTAACGTACAATATATAGCCTACGCCCTTCCCCCTTAACGTACAATACCTACGCCTACGCCCTTCCCCCCTTAACGTACAATACATAGCCTACGCCCTTCCCCCCTTAACGTACAATATATAGCCTACGCCCTTCCCCCCTTAACGTACAATATATAGCCTACGCCCTTCCCCCCTTAACGTACAATACATAGCCTACGCCCTTCCCCCCTTAACGTACAATACATAGCCTACGCCCATCCCACATTAACGTACAATATATAGCCTACGCCCTTCCCCCCTTAACGTACAATATATAGCCTACGCCCTTCCCCCCTTAACGTACAATACATAGCCTACGCCCTTCCCCCCTTAACGTACAATATATAGCCTACGCCCTTCCCCCCTTAACGTACAATATATAGCCTACGCCCTTCCCCCCTTAACGTACAATACATAGCCTACGCCCTTTCCCCCTTAACGTACAATATATAGCCTACGCCCTTCCCCCCTTAACGTACAATACATAGCCTACGCCCTTCCCCCCTTAACGTACAATACATAGCCTACGCCCTTCCCCCCTTAACGTACAATATATAGCCTACGCCCTTCCCCCCTTAACGTACAATATATAGCCTACGCCCTTCCCCCCTTAACGTACAATACATAGCCTACGCCCTTCCCCCCTTAACGTACAATACATAGCCTACGCCCTTCCCCCCTTAACGTACAATATATAGCCTACGCCCTTCCCCCCTTAACGTACAATATATAGCCTACGCCCTTCCCCCCTTAACGTACAATACATAGCCTACGCCCTTCCCCCCTTAACGTACAATATATAGCCTACGCCCTTCCCCCCTTAACGTACAATATATAGCCTACGCCCTTCCCCCCTTAACGTACAATACATAGCCTACGCCCTTCCCCCCTTAACGTACAATACATAGCCTACGCCCTTCCCCCCTTAACGTACAATATATAGCCTACGCCCTTCCCCCCTTAACGTACAATATATAGCCTACGCCCTTCCCCCCTTAACGTACAATATATAGCCTACGCCCTTCCCCCCTTAACGTACAATATATAGCCTACGCCCTTCCCCCCTTAACGTACAATACATAGCCTACGCCCTTCCCCCCTTAACGTACAATACATAGCCTACGCCCTTCCCCCCTTAACGTACAATATATAGCCTACGCCCTTCCCCCTTAACGTACAATATATAGCCTACGCCCTTCCCCCCTTAACGTACAATATATAGCCTACGCCCTTCCCCCCTTAACGTACAATATATAGCCTACGCCCTTCCCCCTTAACGTACAATATATAGCCTACGCCCTTCCCCCCTTAACGTACAATATATAGCCTACGCCCTTCCCCCCTTAACGTACAATATATAGCCTACGCCCCTCCCCCCTTTACGTACAATATATAGCCTACGCCCTTCCCCCCTTAACGCACAATATATAGCCTACGCCCTTCCCCCCTTAACGTACAATATATAGCCTACGCCCTTCCCCCCTTAACGTACAATATATAGCCTACGCCCTTCCCCCCTTAACGTACAATATATAGCCTACGCCCTTCCCCCCTTAACGTACAATATATAGCCTTCGCCCTTCCCCCCTTAACGTACAATATATAGCCTACGCCCTTCCCCCCTTAACGTACAATATATAGCCTACGCCCTTCCCCCCTTAACGTACAATATATAGCCTACGCCCTTACCCCCTTAACGTACAATATATAGCCTTCGCCCTTCCCCCCTTAACGTACAATATATAGCCTACGCCCTTCCCCCCTTAACGTACAATATATAGCCTACGCCCTTCCCCCCTTAACGTACAATATATAGCCTACGCCCTTCCCCCCTTAACGTACAATACATAGCCTACGCCCTTCCCCCCTTAACGTACAATATATAGCCTACGCCCTTCCCCCCTTAACGTACAATATATAGCCTACGCCCTTCCCCCCTTAACGTACAATATATAGCCTACGCCCTTCCCCCCTTAACGTACAATATATAGCCTACGCCCTTCCCCCCTTAACGTACAATATATAGCCTACGCCCTTCCCCCCTTAACGTACAATATATAGCCTACGCCCTTCCCCCCTTAACGTACAATATATAGCCTACGCCCTTCCCCCCTTAACGTACAATATATAGCCTACGCCCTTCCCCCCTTAACGTACAATATATAGCCTACGCCCTTCCCCCCTTAACGTACAATACTAAGAAATAAAGGAATACATTAATTAATAGAAAAAAACAAAACAAACGGCCCGTCTCTCCTTAACCCCTTCTGTACCGGCGACGTGTGCTATATTATAGTCTAGCTATATTTAGACAGTGTTATGCAGTTTAGGAAGGATCTGTGGTAGTGAAAAGGGTTGGTTGAGATAGTTTGAAGCCTTATTATTGCTAGAGTCCCTTCCTAAGCTAAATATAATCGTCTAACAGTTGCCAGAATATGAGAAAATGGACGTTCATGGTACAGAATAGGTTAAGGGAGCTCACCTCGCTTTTTTTTTTTTTTTTATCTTTCTCTCATTCTCTCTTTGGCTTGTATACATTCGGCCCCATTCAGCCTACTGTTTTAAGACGTTTACCCCAGCCAGGTGTCAATATATTCTTGGCGAGCGGTAGCGAGCCAAGAATATATACAGGTAGGTTATAGGATTACAGGAAAAGGCAGTTATAGGATTGAGGTAGATAAAAGGCAGTTATATGATTGAGGTAGACAAATGACATGGATGTATGAGGTAGACCAAGAAGCAGATGGATGGATGAGATTAGAAACTTATGGATGTAATGGGTGATGTTGCTGATGATGATGAATGCACTTGTGTTTGGGTAGTGTGCTATTCCACCATATGAATGATTGAATGACATGAATTCATGAGGTAGTTTGAAATAGATGAATGAATGATTGCATGAACTTATGAATGATTGGCAAGAGGTCTAGAGGAGGAGGAGGTCTTGGAAGAGGTCTAGAAGTGTTCCAGTGTGTGGTACTCGGTGTAACATGGAGAAGCGCATAGTCCCACATTGCAGTAACTACACATGAACGTGGTTTCCTTCCTGATTTGGTTCCTCCTTGTTGTGTGTCTGCAGACGTGGCACTGCTTCAGTCCGTGCATCCGGTTGGCTGCGATTTGTGATGCTGAGCGGGGGCAAAACACAAGCATGTGGGTCGAGAAGTAGTCCCGGCTCTCAAGGCGGGCAGGCATATTCACGATCGGCCTCGGAGGTGGTAGCATACGTGTGGTTCCGTGCTTCCTGAAGATGGAGTCGATGATTTCCTTTGCGAACAGCCTTACCGAGCTCTTCTTTCCTGTCCGTGTCATCCACAGGTTGTACGCGTTCAGGATAGTGACATCAAGAAGATGGAGTACCACCTTCTTATACCACTTACACGTCTTCCTGAGGCAGTCAACAGCAGTGATTTGCATGTCACTCTTATCCACCAACCGCATGTTTATGTTGTAGTCCATAACAAGGTCAGGTTTGGAGATAGTTACTAGATGCTTCTCGCGGGTGACAGGGTCCATGTGGTATCTCTTCTTCCCGCTATCTCGCATTGTGGACTTGTGGAAGGTGGAGAGGACATTGACTGGCTTTGTGTCATGCCAACAAATAGCCAGTATACTGTCACTGCTGCTCTTCTTCCGGAAGATGTCTCCTTTCTGTGTAGCATGAAACTTGGGCCAGTGTTTCCTGTTTGCCCTGACAGTTCCACAGCTTCCCGTGCTCCTTGCAAGGAGATACCTGGCAAGGAGAGGAGAGGTGTAGAAATTGTCGCTGTACAAGATACGGTTGGCATCCAGATACGGCTCCATCAGTGTCTTCACAACCGCCCCTGAAAGACCCAGTGGGTCGTTTGGAATGTCCACATCAGTAGCGGTGTAGATGATGAGGTCCAGCACGTATCCTGTCTCGCAGTCACACAGTACAAAGAACTTGATCCCGAAGCGGTGACGCTTCGACGGAATGTACTGCCTGAAAGAGAGACGTCCACGGAAGAGGATCAAGGACTCATCGATCACAACATTCTGAAAAGGTTTGAAAAACCGGCGATACCTGGTCAGGAGGGAGTTCAGGAATGGCCGGATTTTCCAAAGCTTGTCAGCTCCGTGTGCGGCAGTGTTGTCGACAAAGTGCAAGCACTTGAGAATTTGTCGGTATTGGTCCCTGGGCATGTACATGTTGAAGACTGGCGTTGATCTAATGTCATGCATCAGCCAATAATCCAGCATGTTGTGCTTTCTCATGTGGGGCATTAGCATGGTGAGGGCCAAAAACACGAGGAGCTCAGGGATATCGATGGGCGTCCATCTCCTCATGTGGGGCGAGGCCATCTCTTCGGAGTGCTGGCTTGCGTAGAGGTTTGTCTCCCTTACCATGTCCCCGAGCAATTAATCGTCAAAGAATGCTCGGAAGTAGTCATAAGGGGTGTCATTTTCGGAACAGGGAAAGGCAGGCTGGACGCCATTTGTCCCCTTATCAAAATTGGGTGGAACCCCAGGCATATCCCGAGGCTCGCAGTGCTCCCACTGAAAGATAGGTGGCTCGTCCGGCCTCCTGCCCCTCCCGACCACTCGTGGGGCACCTCCTGGGGCACCTGCCGGGGCACCTCCTGGGGCACCTCCTGGGGCACCTCCCGGGGCACCTCCTGGGGCACCTCCCAGGGCACCTCCTGGGGCACCTCCCCGAGCACGTACCCGAGCACCTCTTCCGGCCCTTCCTCGGGCCCTTCCTCGGGCCCTTCCCCGGGCACCTTGCTGTGGCTGTCCCTGTTGTGGCGGTCCCTGCTGTGGCTGTGGCTGTGCCTGTTGTGGCGGTCCCTGCTGTGGCTGTGGCTGTGCCTGCCCGCCATTAGAATCGCTTGCTGGCGTGGGGGATATCCTGGCTTCAGGCGAATCGGGAGAGCTTGAGCCGGTGCCGGCATCACTCTCAGACATCGTCAGCCGACGCCTGGTCCTCCTGATCCTCCTCATCCGCTGCAGCCCGGGTGGCGTTGACAACCTGGGAGGAGCAACAACAGCTGGTGTTGACGTCGCTGGTCCTGGTTGTCCATGGGCGGGGGTTAGTGGTAGCTGCACTACCCCCGAGATGTTTCCTAGCTCACCGGGCATCACTGGAGGCTCTGACGAAGCTCGCTGCCTGGATGTGGATGGGCGTGGCTGTGGGGATGACGATCTTCGTCGTTTGGCCTGTCTTGTGTTGCCTATAAAAATTGTGGGAATGGTATTTCGTATGAGGGATGTGCAGACTCAAACTTGACAACTAAGACATGATTGATTTGAGAGAGAGAGAGAGAGAGAGAGAGAGAGAGAGAGAGAGAGAGAGAGAGAGAGAGAGTCCTAGCAATTTCAAGGTCACCTGCGTAAGGAAACAAATGTACCGTATACATATATACTGTATATTGGTGTATATTGCTTGCAATCATTTGATAGGCGTATATATCACGTGTACAGTACATCTCTTTCATTACGAAAAGAGAGAGAAGAGTCCTAGTAATTTCAAGGTCACCTTCGTAAGGAAACAAATGTACCGTATACCGTGATATACGCCTATCAAATGAATGAAAACTCGCAAACACGAAATAATAATATCAATACCATCATTTGATAGGCGTATATATCACGGTGTAGGGTTGATTTCATACTATGAAATCAACCCTACACCGTGATATATACGCCTATACAAAATGATGATATCAATATACGGTATATATATATATATATATATATATATATATATATATATATATATATATATATATATATATATATATATTATATTATATATATATATATCAAATGAATGAAAACTCGCAAACACTAAATAATAATATCAATACCATCATTTGATAGGCGTATATATCACGGTGTAGGGTTGATTTCATACTATGAAATCAACCCTACACCGTGATATACGCCTATCAAATGAATGAAAACTCGCAAACACTAAATAATTATATCAATACCATCATTTGATAGGCGTATATATCACGGTGTAGGGTTGATTTCATACCATGAAATCAACCCTACACCGTGATATACGCCTATCAAATGATTGCAAGCAACATGGAGTCACGCGAATAAATGAATAAATACATGAATACATGAGGGTAGAGAAAGAATATACTACATGATGGTAGTGCCCGGGGCTAATTGTCAAAAGGGTATTCTGGGGATTGACCTGGTAAACAGTGAGTCACACAAACAGATGGGAAGAAGGAAAGAGAAAAAGAAAGAGAGAGAGAGAGAGAGAGAGAGAGAGAGAGAGTAAATTTCTCCAAAATATCATATATAGAACAATAAATATACGTATATATATATATATATATATATATATATATATATATATATATATATATATATACCGTATATTGATATCATCATTTTTTATAGGCGTCTATATCACGGTGTAGGGTTGATTTCATACTATGAAATCAACCCTACACCGTGATATACGCCTATCAAATGAATGAAAACTCGCAAACACGAAATAATAATATCAATACCATCATTTGATAGGCGTATATATCACGGTGTAGGGTTGATTTCATACTACGAAATCAACACTACACCGTGATATACGCCTATCAAATGAATGAAAACTCGCAAACACGAAATAATAATATCAATACCATCATTTGATAGGCGTATATATCACGGTGTAGGGTTGATTTCATACTACGAAATCAACCCTACACCGTGATATACGCCTATCAAATGAATGAAAACTCGCAAACACGAAATAATAATATCAATACCATCATTTGATAGGCGTCTATATCACGGTGTAGGGTTGATTTCATACTATGAAATCAACCCTACACCGTGATATACGCCTATCAAATGATGGTATTGATATAATTATTTCGTGTTTGCGAGTTTTCATTCATTTGATAGGCGTATATCACGGTGTAGGGTTGATTTCGTAGTATGAAATCAACCCTACACCGTGATATATACGCCTATCAAATGAATGAAAACTCGCAAACACGAAATAATAATATCAATACCATCATTTGATAGGCGTCTATATCACGGAGTAGGGTTGATTTCATACTATGAAATCAACCCTACACCGTGATATACGACTATCAAATGAATGAAAACTCGCAAACACGAAATAATTATATCAATACCATCATTTGATAGGCGTATATATCCCGGTGTAGGGTTGATTTCATACTATGAAATCAACCCTACACCGTGATATACGCCTATCAAATGAATGAAAACTCGCAAACACGAAATAATAATATCAATACCATCATTTGATAGGCGTATATATCACGGTGTAGGGTTGATTTCATACTATGAAATCAACCCTACACCGTGATATACGCCTATCAAATGAATGAAAACTCGCAAACACTAAATAATAATATCAATATCATCATTTGATAGGCGTTTATATCACGGTGTAGGGTTGATTTCATACTATGAAATCAACCCTACACCGTGATATACGCCTATCAAATGATTGAAAACTCGCAAACACTAAATAATAATATCAATACCATCATTTGATAGGAGTATATATCACGGTGTAGGGTTGATTTCATACTATGAAATCAACCCTACACCGTGATATACGCCTATCAAATGAATGGAAACGTAATATATGAAGACCAACACCACAATCTTCAATCGCTTGCAATCAAACTTGCAAGCAATTTCAGTCACATGCGTAAGGAATGTATTCTACTGTACACCGATATACAGTATATGTATTATATGATATATAGCCTACGCCTAAGATAATGAATGGAAACGTAATATATGAAGACCAGCACCACAATCTTCAATCGCTTGCAATCAAACTTGCAAGCAATTTCAGTCACATGCGTAAGGAATGTATTCTACTGTACGCCGATATATATAATATATATAATCTCTATCAATCTCTCAAATAATATAAATGTACATTGTACTTACCAACACCCACACCAGTGTGTTCACCAAGCTCCTCGTCACTATCTTCACCATCTTCGCCCCGCAAGTTATGGCGTCTGTGAAAACCGATGACAGGGTTATCTTCCAGTTCTTCTTCCTCCTCACTTCCCCCACTCTCACCAAGCCCTTCCATGCTTTCATTCAATGATATTCTAGATACCGCTGAAGAGTTCATCAGCAGAACTAACTCCTCGGCTGAGAGCGGGGCCCTACGCCTTGGCTGGCGCGACGTACTGGGGCCGGGCACCGAATCGAACACTGGCAAATCTTGTCTCTCCATTGTGGCGGCTAGAGCGGTACTGAGCCAAGCTCACGCGGTGGGGATGTGTGGGTGGGACTTAGTAGTACACTGGCTGACCACTAGATTTTGCTTTCCACTTAAATTACGGCGGGAAATACCAACTCGACCTATGTAGCGCGCCGCCAGATAGTCCAGATTTATTATACTCGACTTATGTTGCGCGCCGCCATTTAAGGGTTAATGAAGGTTGCCATACACTATTACCTATACAATAACACAACATCGAAATAATGGACTCGGTTTTCGTTTGACAACCTGAACAAGAATAGGCGATAAGAAAAGCGAGACGAGTAATAATTTTGATCACGTCATGTGTTCGTCCTTCTGTCCTTCTCAGCAAAGAGACCCTCAAAAAAAGATTCAACTCAAGCATGTTGGGACAAGCCAGTACGCCTCAAGCTCCCTTCCAAACCCATAACTACTTCCTCTATCCTCCTAGCGTCGAGGCATAGTGATACAAATTATACTTGTTTCACGTTTCTTATATTAATTTCGTGTCATTACGTTACTGGGAGGTAAACATTATTGACTAATGATAGAAAAACATGAAAACGTTATCGCACAGACTTAATCAGGAATATTAAAAAGCAAGCCTAGCAATATCCAATAACCTTTCCAACGTTATCAGAATGAGGTCCCCCCCCCCCCCTCCCCCCTTCCTGCTAGTTTTCTCTCTCTCTCTCTCTCTCATTCATTTCATTTCATTTAATTTCATTTTCTATTGAGCTCGTCCTGGAATCTTTACGACTCTATACAGGACTGTCCACTTGTATCGGCACTAGCTCAGAGAAGAGTGTTGAGAGTGGAGAAGGGGTGTTGGAGAGAGAGGAAGCTGTTGGAGTGGCTTTGTTATGTGTGTTTAGTCTGTATACGTCGTCAGGATGTCCCCCTGACTGGGTGCGAGCATGTGAAACATGCTAGGACGTACTACCACACCCACTAAATGTCCGCCTCCTGGCATCTAAATTTATGTTATGTTAAGACAGCCACGATGACCGATTTTTAGAGTACCGTTTTAAAACTATTACATATTTGTGTGGGAATATAATCTAACACGTTCTTTGTATTAAAAGAATTAAAAAATCATGTCACCGTCACCCCTACTGTCACCATCATCACTACCATCATCACCATTACAACTGTGACCATCATCATACTGCTACTGTCATTCGTTAGTTAAAACAGGACTTCATAGGCTATCAACCCTATTGGATTATTAAGCCACCACACTGTAAGTCTTCTTCTTCTTTTTCTATAGAGCTTGCTTGTGGACCCGTCTCTTCAGTCTTGATCCACAGGGCTGACTAACGTCAGCACTGGAGCCTGGAGCCTGGAGTTCCTGTAGTTCCCAGCGTCGCTTCATGACCTCCTCCGGACTTAACTTCACCTTTGAAAAATCTAACAATGGACAACTCCCCTTCCTCGACATCCTCGTAGCTCTGAACGACCATGGGTTCAAAACCACCGTCTACATTAAACCTACTAACACAGGACAATGCCTCAACGGCGATAGTGAATGCCCCCGCCGTTATCTTCTATCCTCCATCTCCGCCTATGTTAGGAGAGCCCTCACGCACTGCTCTACCTGGGCCGACACCCACCAGGAACTAGAAAGACTATCCCAAGTTTTAGTAAATAACGGATACTCCAACTCCGACATCTCCAGCACCATCAACCACCATCTTGAAAAATGGTACACCCAAAGCCCTCCCAACATTGACCCCCCCCAATGAAATTAAGATCTTCTACCGCAATTACATGTCCTCTGAACACAAAAATGACGAGGCCGTCTTAAAAGAAATAATCTCCAAGCATGTCCACCCAACCAACCCGGAAAACAAAATCAAATTAATAATTTATTACAAATCCCCCAAGACCTCCAACCTCGTTTTTCCGCAACAAACCAGCCTCCACCAAGATAAAGAGCCCGATGACCGACGATCACGTCATTTACCAACATACCTGTAATTATGAGGACTGTGGACCTCATTCCTATATTGGTATGACGCAGACTCGTCTTTCACGTCGGTTAACTCTTCACCTTCAGGCTGGAGCCATCAAAGACCACTATCTCACCCCTAACCACCCTCACCTCACACGCAACGAGTTAGAGAAACACACCACCATACTCGATAAAGAAAGTGACCCAAGGAGATTACCTATACTCGAAGCTTTATATATCCAAGCCTTACATCCCAACATCAACAACCAAACTCTGGACCTTCAGATCCTTCCTTCTGCCAAAAGGCACTACCCTACAGGACCTAACACCCCTCCTCGCCCCCCGGTGCCCTTGACGCAGCCCCCCGCGCTACCTCCTTCAGCTTCGTCTTCTGCAGGCGCCACACAACTTAGGCCACGCCCCTCGACACGCAGCCAATCAGCTTCGACCCCACCTACTGACCACCATCCCGCATCCAGTGCGCATGCGTGAAGCGGTTAACCCCTTTCTCTCTCCTAATTTACGCTTCCACCAATAGCAGACTTTTGCCCCCTGTTTTCCGCCTCCTCTGATCCTCCACCCTCTATATATACCCTTCCTGTTTACCTTTTATATCATTCCTTCCTTACTTGATAATGCTGGTTGTCCAGTGAAACGCGTCGTATATCCTGTATCATCATGTACATTTATGTAACCCTGTACCACCATGAATTTTGTTCATCTCCTTCATCTACTTCCTGCCACCCAGCGAAAACTCATCAGAGACCTGGAAACTTTGAATAATAAAATTTCCAACGCAGAAATTGCCATTTCTTTCAACCTCGTATGTATTAAAGAAAATTTATTACCTGGCTTTACTAACATATATATATATATATATATATATATATATATATATTAGGTTAATAATTATACGGATATTTATCCATATTACCATTTAGACAAAAAAATATAATTATGAAACAAAAATCAAGTAGGGTCTAATAATGAAAACCATTTTTAATAAAGTTGAAGTCGAGTCGAAATTAGCTAGAATAGAACATACAATGAGAGAGAGAGAGAGAGAGAGAGAGAGAGAGAGAGAGAGAGAGAGAGAGAGAGAGAGAGAGAGAGAGAGATTGGGGAAACGGAGACAGGAAGCGAAAGAAGAAATAAGGAAAGGAAGCAAAAACAGATAATTAAAGACAACGTGTGCGCGCGTGCACGAGTGACGCAGATAGGTAAGTAAGAGACACAGCGGAGTCATGAAGTAATTGAGGAAGATAGTCTATTGTAATATCGTATGGTGTCAAACTCTTGCAATTTTGTTTGAAAACTTGAATGAATATGTGAATGAATTCATATTTTGTCACCAACCAACTTTACTTCTAAACTCAATTAATGAAATCAACAAATACTGTACATGTGTCTAACTATTACACCATCAAAACAGTTAACCCTTTGAGTACCAGCGATCGACGTGTTATATACCTTGCTTTAGCTATATTTAGACGATATTATGCAGCTTAGGAAAGCCCTGTGGTAGTTAAGAGGGTTGGTTGAGATAGTTTGCAGCCTTATTATTGCTAGACGTCCTTCCAAAGCTGAATAAAATCGTCAAATAGTTGCCAAAATATACTGAAAAGGACATCTCCGGTACTGTACGGGTTAAGGACATCTCCGGTACTGTACGGGTTAAGGACATCTCCGGTACTGTACGGGTTAAGGACATCTCCGGTACTGTACGGGTTAAGGGGGGGATGTTAAGGGGAGATGGTTCACTTTTGGGGGGATTTTGCATGTATTGATTATTTTACTAGTTTCCTCCCTAGACCTCCATCAATTTTAAGAAAAACATCCATTAGATCCCCCTTCTAGATTAATTTGTACATTTTTCGGTAGAAAAAATGTCCCGGCCGAAAGCCGGTTCTTCCAACATTACAGGCTCATTATCGTTCGCCAGAGAAAAAATCGACACCTAAATAGCACGAAAAGTCTATATATTGACGACGAAATGGGGCGAAAGGTCTTAAAATCCGCTAACTAATGGGGAAAACATCTTTACATCTGAAAATTAATGGCGCTAAACATGAGGGAGAAGGAGGTTCAGAAAAACGGCCTGCCTCCCCTTAATCTAAATAAAATCGTCTAATGATAGCCAGAATAAACTGTCAAAATGCTTCATATCTTCAGAGGGTTAAGGGAGCCCACCTCGATTTTTGTTCTCTTTTTCTCCCTCTCTCTTTGGCTCGTATCCACTTGGCCCCATTCAGGCTACTGATCCTCATCTTGTATACTACCTTGATGGTGTAATGGTTAGAGTTTTTAAAATCTGAATGTGGTAACCCAGGTTTGAATCCCGGTGGATCAAATGCTTTCTTTCATTCATTTATTTGGGAGGTGTTTGGTGGTGGAGTGAAATTAATAACAAATAAATACGATCTCAACAAACCCTCTTAATAAGTAACACCCCGTTCTTTAACATTAATAAGTAACACCCCGTTCTTTAACATTAATAAGTAACACTCCGTTCTTTAACATTAATAAGTAACACTCCGTTCCTTAACATTAATAAGTAACACTCCGTTCCTTAACATTAATAAGTAACACTCCGTTCTTTAACATTAATAAGTAACACTCCGTTCTTTAACATTAATATCAAATACAAACCCCAATGTACTTGAATAAACTAATGAAAGCATATGGCCCTCCCGGGATTGGAACTCGGGACACCACACCCAGAACATAAACATCTAAATAACATAGGTCCTTCTTAGAGTGCATTAAGGGGGGTGACCCTATTTTTCTCTTTCTCTCCTTTTCTCTCTTTCCCTGGTGCGTATCCATTCGGCCCCATTCAGCCATCTGTTTTAAGACGTTTATCCCCATCCAGGTGTCGATTTCTTCTTGGCGAACGATAGCGAGCCAGCATTGTATGGAGAAATCCGGCTTCGCCGGATTTTTTTTGTTATCGAAAAATGTACAAAGTTAGCTTGCTGTCAAAACAAACAGTATATATATGCTGGCTCGCTACCGCTCGCCAGGAAAATATTGACACCTGGATGGGGGTAAACGTCTTAAAACAGTAGGCTGAATGGGGCCGAATAGATACAAGCCAGATAAAGAGAGAAAAGGAGATAGACAAAGCAGCTCACCCCCCTTAAATCGTCTAACTGGAGCCATAATCAAAGGTCAAAATACGTCATCGTGCTGAAGGGGTTGATCGCAAAACTAATGGGTAGAACAGGTTAAGGGGACCGTCTGGCTGTTTTTCTCTGGGTTGTATCCATTCGGCCCCATTAGCCTACACTTTAAAGACGTTTATCTCCATCCAGGTGTCAATTAATACCTGGCAAGCGATAGCGAGCCAGCATATTTTGTGTTGGGAGTTATAGATTTGAGTGGTCTATGTTTGGCATGACTATAATGAACAGACTTTGGTTGGAGACTTTATCACATACAGATGTCACATGTGCGACGATCTTAGTTCGAGGATCATATTTCATCTGCAAGTTTGCTAGATTGGAATAAATAATGTTTCTAGAGATAGATGACAAACATTCTCCATGTTTTTATAAATAATATATACCAAGAGACTTATTTATTAAAGGGTTATCGTCAAAGTTTGTATATGAATTATATACAGTATGTGTGTGTGTGTGTGTGAGAGAGAGAGAGAGAGAGAGAGAGAGAGAAAGAGAGAGAGAGAGAGATATTTTAACCGTTTTAGTACCGATGCCGTCCTTTCAACTTCATTCTGAATTACACGATTATATTCAGTTTAGAAAGGGCCTCCAGCAATTAATAGGCTTCGAAGTACTTTACCTAATTTAACCTGTATTACTACCACAGATCCTTCTTAAATATTGCACACAATTATCTAAACATGGCAAGAATAAGATTAATCAGACGTACCCGGTGCAGAAGGGGTTAAGGGGGGTGACCTGCTTTTTTTTCTCTTACTCTCCTTTTCTCTCTTTCTCTGCCTTGTTTCCATTCGACCCCATTCAGCCAACTGTTTTAAGACGTTTATCTCCATCCAGGTGTCAATTTCTTCCTGGCGAGTGATAGCGAGCCAACATTTTATGGATAAATCTGGCTTCGCCGGAGACATTTTTCTATCACAAAATGTACAAATTTAGCTTGCTGTCAAAACAAAAATATATATATGCTGGCTCGCTACCACTCGCTAGGAAAATATTGACACCTGGATGGGGGTACACGTCTTAAACCAGTAGGCTGAATGGATGCAAGCCATGTCACATGTCATGTCGCATGTCACGTGCGAGATGATCATAAATTGAAGATCAAATTATTTCCACAAGATTGATAGATGTGAATTAATATTTTGCTTTATATAAATGCTCGGTATTGATGATGATGACTATCATGATGATGATCATGATCATCATGCTGATGATCGTGATGGTGATGATAATCATCATCATCAGTACGGAGCATTTATTTAAAGCAAAATTTTAAGTTGCATTTGTCAACAATACAAACCCAGAATTGAATAAATAAATTATGCCAAGAGACTGAATTAGTGAGAGTTCGTCAGCCTTATGCAAATTATATCCAAACCAGACCAGATGGCTGGAGTAAAGTAGGAAAGAAGAGCAATTGGACAGAGGAAGATCGAGCGGAGAAGTGAGAAGTAAAGTAGAAGATTGAAAGTTCTCAGTACTGTACATATATATATATATATATATATATATATATTAACAATGAAGCATCTTGGTTGAGACCGAGAACTTTTAATCTCCTACTTTACTTCGCATTTCTCCACTTTATCTTCCTCTCTCCAAACTCTTCTACATTCCAACTTTACTCCAGCCATCAATCAATCACAGTATAATTATATATTATTATTATGTTACCTCCACCAACCGACTTTACTCCTAAACTCAATTAATGAAATCAACAAATATATATATATATATATATATGTGTGTGTGTGTGTGTGTGTGAGAGAGAGAGAGAGAGAGATTTTAACCCTTTTAGTACCGGTGCCGTCCTTTTAACTTCATTCTGAA
This sequence comes from Paralithodes platypus, assembly GCA_032716605.1. Classification (NCBI taxonomy): domain Eukaryota; kingdom Metazoa; phylum Arthropoda; class Malacostraca; order Decapoda; family Lithodidae; genus Paralithodes; species Paralithodes platypus. The sequence continues at coordinate 33,315,326 of CM064552.1, read as the reverse complement.
TATGGTTAAGGTGTCAACAAATCAGTGTGTGATAACCTGGGTTCGAATCCTGGTGGATCGCACATGTGCTTTCATTAATTTCATTGGAGGTGTTTGGTGTTGTGATGAGGTTAATAAAAACTAGATTACACGATTGTATTCAGTTCAGAAAGGGCCTCTAGCAATGAATAGGTTTCGAAGTACCTAATTTAACCTGTATTACTACCACAGATCCTTCTTAAATATTGCACACAATTATCTAAACATGGCAAGAATAAGATTAATCAGACGTACCCGGTGCAGAAGGGGTTAAGGGGGGTGACCTGCTTTTTTTTTCTCTTACTCTCCTTTTCTCTCTTTCTCTAGCTTGCATCCATTCGGCCCCATTCAGCCAACTGTTTTAAGACGTTTATCCCCATCCAGATGTTAATTTCTTAGTGGCGAGCGATAGCGAGCCAGCATTGTATGGAGAAATCCGGCCTCGCCAGACATTTTTCAATCGAAAAATGTACACATTTAGCTTGCTGTCAAAAACAAAGATATATACATGCTGGCTCGCTACCGCTCGCCAAGAATATATTGACACCTGGCTGGGGTAAACGTCTTAAAACAGTAGGCTGAATGGGGCCGAATGTATACAAGCCAAAGAGAGAATGAGAGAAAGATAAAAAAAAAAAAAAAAGCGAGGTGAGCTCCCTTAACCCATTCTGTACCATGAACGTCCATTTTCTCATATTCTGGCAACTGTTAGACGATTATATTTAGCTTAGGAAGGGACTCTAGCAATAATAAGGCTTCAAACTATCTCAACCAACCCTTTTCACTACCACAGATCCTTCCTAAACTGCATAACACTGTCTAAATATAGCTAGACTATAATATAGCACACGTCGCCGGTACAGAAGGGGTTAAGGAGAGACGGGCCGTTTGTTTTGTTTTTTTCTATTAATTAATGTATTCCTTTATTTCTTAGTATTGTACGTTAAGGGGGAAGGACGTAGGCTATATATTGTACGTTAAGGGGGGAAGGGCGTAGGCTATATATTGTACGTTAAGGGGGGAAGGGCGTAGGCTATATATTGTACGTTAAGGGGGGAAGGGCGTAGGCTATATATTGTACGTTAAGGGGGGAAGGGCGTAGGCTATATATTGTACGTTAAGGGGGGAAGGGCGTAGGCTATATATTGTACGTTAAGGGGGAAGGGCGTAGGCTATATATTGTACGTTAAGGGGGGAAGGGCGTATGCTATATATACGTTAAGGGGGAAGGGCGTAGGCTATATATTGTACGTTAAGGGGGGAAGGGCGTAGGCTATATATTGTACGTTAAGGGGGGAAGGGCGTAGGCTATATATTGTACGTTAAGGGGGGAAGGGCGTAGGCTATATATTGTACGTTAAGGGGGGAAGGGCGTAGGCTATATATTGTACGTTAAGGGGGGAAGGGCGTAGGATATATATTGTACGTTAAGTGCGTAGGCTATATATTGTACGTTAAGGGGGGAAGGGCGTAGGCTATATATTGTACGTTAAGGGCGTAGGCTATATATTGTACGTTAAGGGGGGAAGGGCGTAGGCTATATATTGTACGTTAAGGGGGGAAGGGCGTAGGCTATATATTGTACGTTAAGGGGGGAAGGGCGTAGGCTATATATTGTACGTTAAGGGGGGAAGGGCGTAGGCTATGTATTGTACGTTAAGGGGGGAAGGGCGTAGGCTATATATTGTACGTTAAGGGGGGAAGGGCGTAGGCTATATATTGTACGTTAAGGGCGTAGGCTATATATTGTACGTTAAGGGGGGAAGGGCGTAGGCTATATATTGTACGTTAAGGGCGTAGGCTATATATTGTACGTTCACGGTGGAAGGGCCTAGGCTATTTATTGTTCGTTAAGGGGGGAAGGGCGTAGGCTATATATTGTACGTTAAGGGGGGAAGGGCGTAGGCTATATATTGTACGTTAAGGGGGGAAGGGCGTAGGCTATATATTGTACGTTAAGGGCGTAGGCTATATATTGTACGTTAAGGGGGGAAGGGCGTAGGCTATATTGTACGTTAAGGGGGGAAGGGCGTAGGCTATATTGTACGTTAGGCGTAGGCTATATATTGTACGTTAAGGGGGGGGCGTAGGCTATATTGTACGTTAAGGGGGGAAGTGCGTAGGCTATATATTGTACGGTAAGGGGGGAAGGGCGTAGGCTATATACGTTGCTATATATTTGCTCATTTATGTATATTTATATTTTGGTTTTGGTAGTTTCATTCTTAGACCTCCACCAAACTAAAAAAAAAAAAACCCGCACAAGGCCCTCCGTAAAGATAAATTAGTAGCCTACATTTTTCGATAGAAAATTTTCCTGGCCGAAGGCCGGTTTCTCCTAAATTACAGGCTCGCTATCGCTCGCCAGGAAACAAATCGACACCTAAATGTTACGAAAAGTCGTAATATGGACAAAGAAGTGAGGCGAAAGGTCTTAAAATCGCCAAACTAATTGGTCGAACGCCTTATAAAGTGAAAACTAATGGGGCTAAACAGGAGGGAGAAGGGGGTCCAGAATAAACACATACGTCCCCTTGCATCTCTCTCGCTATTCTATCGCAACTACAATACTCAGTGTTCCTCAGAGCTCTCTCAGTGCATAGCGCCTCCTCTATGTAGGGTACGATGTATCTGTCTTGCAACACAATCCCACCCCTACTCTGTACAACTCTCCAACTCAAGAGTGAAACGTTACTCCCAATCATTCTTCTATTCAACAGCTGAGGTCTGGAACTCTCTCCCTGAATACATCATTCCCTCATCCTGTGACTGAAATTGTTTCAAATTCCGAGTGGCCAGACATTTTGGCTCGAAAATTCCTTGATTTTGGCTGTGTCTCTTTTAACTTTGGGGGAGGCATTCGTCAAAGGCAGTTTTGCCTTTTGTCTCCCTCATCCACATAAAAAAAAAACATGACTGGTAACACTCGCTGCAGTGTGGGTAGTTGACCACTCGCGAGTTTCAGGCTATAAGGAAGTTGGAGCTGTGGACATCGATAGTAAACAAAAATGCAATAATTGGCCTAATGTAGGTTTCTAATGGCTAAAGAGTATGTTGAATTGCATTTTCTGTATTTATAAATGAACTATAACCTTATTTTAGCTGGTAATTCTGCTAAATATCGATGTCTACAACTCCAACTTCCTTATAGAACGAACTCGCAAGTGGGCAATTGTACGACATCCCACACACGAGCAGTGGGCCGATCACATCAGGACTTGGTAAATTAACATCTCGCTCTCACACTCGCTCTTATCTCTCTCTCTCTCTCTCTCTCTCTCTCACACACATACACGAGTTGGCTAAACATCGTGAATCCTGACCTCTGTAACTTAAAAGGGGCTAGAGCAAATGGGCTGTAAAGATCGACACCTATTCCCTGACCGACTGGTCCCAAATGGTTGACATAGCTCTTTCTCCTAAACTCTCTGGCTTGTATCCATTCGGCCCCATTCAGCCAACTGTTTTAAGACGTTTATCCCCATCCAGGTGTCAATTTCTTCCTGGCGAGCTATAGCGAGCAAACACAGTATGGAGAAATCCGGCTTCGCTGGAGAAATGTTTCTATCGAAAAATGTACAAATTTAGCTTGCTGTCAAAACAAATATATATATATGCTGGCTCCATACCACTTGCCAGTAAAATATTGACACCTGGATGGGGGTAAACGTCTTAAAACAGTAGGCTGAATGGGGCCGAATGGATACAAGCAAAAGAGACAGGGAGAGCGAAAAAAGCGAGGTACGCTCCCTTAATTGCTTTCTTTATATCGCATACAAATGTTACATGCGGTATGATCATAAATTGCGGATCAAATTACTTCTCCGTGATAGGTAGAAGAGTTAAAAAATTTCTTTGTTGTTGAACATACCTACCTTGAATTAAATAAATAAATAAGTTATACCAAGAGACTGAATTAGTGAGAGTTTTGTCAAAGTCGTATGCAAATTATATATACAGTATATATATATGTGTGTGTGTGTGTGTGAGAGAAATATTTTAACCCTTTTAGTACCGGTGCCGTCCTTTTTATCATTCTGGATTGTACCATTTTATTCAGTTTAGAAAGGGCCTCCAGCAATTAATAGGTTTCGAAGTACCTAATTTAATCTTTATTACTACCACAGATCCTTCTTAATGCTCAACATTGTCTATACTGTATATAGCAAGAATAAGATTATTATGTTCTCTCCACCAACTAACTCTACTCCTAAAATCGATTAATGAAATTAACAACCACATGTGGCAGTCCGGGGATTCGAACCCAGGATGCTCACACCGAAAATCAACACACTATGCACTGCACCACGAAGACAGTTAAAGATGACTGCACAAGCTTACAATTTATTATGCAGTTTCGAATCCTGCATACCAATCTTAGCATGTACAATATCCCAACTGCGCTATCGGAGGCTATGCATAGGTGAAAGGTTAATCAGACGTCGTCGGTACAGAAGGGGTTAAGGGGGGTGACCTGCTTTTTTTCTCTTTCTCTCCCTCTCTCTCTTTGGCTTGTATCCATTCGGCCCCATTCAGCCAACTGTTTTAAGACGTTTATCCCCATTCAGGTGTCGGCAATCTCTTCCTTGCGAGCGATAGCGAGCCAGCATTGTATGGAGAAATCCGGCTTCGCCGGCGAAAAATGTACACATTTAGCTTACTGTCAAAACAAACAAATATATTTTGGCTTGCTACCGCTCGCCAGGAAAATATGGACACCTGGATATGGGTAAACGTATTCAAACAATAGGCTGAATGGGGCCGAATAGATACTTCTGAACATTGTTGACTCGGTTTTAGGTTACTCGATATTGTTACTCCCAGATCGGTTTCTCTGTTTACATTCTTAAGCTGAGTGCCATTCATCGAATAGTTTGCTTTCTCATTTAGGTATCCGATATGTAGTACTTTACATTTATCCGCATTGAAACTCATTTGCCAAATTTGGGCCCAACATGACAATTTATCTAGATTGTGTTGCATATCGTCAACTTGTTCTTTTGAGAGTATGCTATTTGCAATTTTTGTATCGTCAGCAAATTTTGAGATTGTACAGGTGAGACCCTCATCTATGTCGTTGATGTAAATTAGAAAGAGAATTGGTCCTAGTACTGATCCCTGGGGTACCCCGCTACTTACATTGGTCCATTTAGATGCCTTACCGTTTATGACTACTCTTTGCTTTCTGTCGCTAAGCCAATTTTCTATCCATTTCAACACACCGTCTTGTATTCCATGCGCTTTTAGTTTTAGCAGTAAACGATTGTGGGGAACTTTGTCAAAGGCCTTTTGAAAATCAAGGTATATAATATCTACAGCTTTACTCTCATCGTAGAGGTTGAGGATATCGTGGAAGAAGTCTAAGAGGTTTGTTAAACAGGAACGTTTTTTACGAAAGCCCTGTTGAGTATCTTTAAGTATGTTATTTTCCTCTAAGTGATTTACGAGTCTGTCTCGTATGACCGTTTCTAGAATTTTACATACAACTGAGGTTAAGCTAATTGGACGATAGTTACTGGGTAGGGATTTGCTGCCTTTTTTGAATATCGGTGTTACGTTGGCTAGCTTCCACTGATCAGGCATAGTTCCAGACTGCAAGGATTTATTGAATAGTAATGTCAGTGGTTTGCAGAGCTCATCCTTAGCTTCCTTTAGAACTCTAGGCGAGATTGTATCAGGTCCAGGCATTTTATTTACCTTGAGTTTATCTAAACAATTCAATACTTCTCTCTCTGTAACGGTGATATTGCTTAGAACATCTGAATTATCAATCTGAATCGGCGATGGTGTAGGGATATCACTGAGGTCTTCTGTTGTAAAAACTGATGCAAAGAAGGTATTGAGGGCATTACTCATTTGTACTTCGTCTTTGGTGTATTCTCCATTTTCATCGACTAACGGTCCAACAGTTGAAGTAACTACTTTTTTCTTTCTGATATAACTATAGAATTCTTTCGGGTTTGTTTTACTTTGATTCGCAATATGTAACTCTAAGGTCTTTTTACTTTGCTTAATTAACTTTTTGGCTTTGCTAGTTTTCCACATTTATCATGGTAGTGCTTTCACGAAATGTTCAAGTTCACTAATACGTGATGCTAGGCGAGAGTTTGAGCAATAACATAAGATAATAGCAATAATCAAAAGAATCATGAGTAGACCAATGGGAGGGTATACATAGTAAGGCTTGACAAAGTAAGTGAAAGACAGAGAGTCCAAAGATGAGTTAATTAGATTCAAAGTGTTGATGGTATGTGAATCAACCTTAGGAAACGAACAATTTCCAGAAATGTTAACAGAGGGAGGAATGACAGCAAAAAGACGACTGTCAATAGAAATTGAACTCAGGTGAAATGTGGAAGGGTAAATAGTGAGGAAAGGACAGACAATCATGCATGAATCCTTTATGTAAATCAAACCTACTGCGTGTCTGTGGAAAGGTGAGCGATCGGGACAAGTCACAAGGAGAGTAGTTGCTCTCACAAAATAAAGAAAATGAGTATCCAAAATGTGTGCATGGAAGACATTTTTCTGAGGAGCAGGAGTGAATTGACAATAATCTAGCATATGTTCATCTTTCTTAATAGCACGACTACAATCATCATAATTCAGGGGGAGTAATTGGATTAATTGAGCAGGACAAGTAGTAATGACGTCTAAGATAGTGTGACAATGTTTCTCAAAGACCGAAGTGTCTACTAAAGCCAGATATTCATCAGGGTATTTACCTCTAGAAAATAACAAATTGTCTGAAGGGAAATTAATCACAAGAAGTTCGCCTTGGATAATGGTGGGGAGAGGGATAATATCTTGTCTAGTCAAAATCACATCAGATGCAAATGGAATTAAAATAAAAAAATTACCAGCATTCATGTGTACCTCAAGAAATGGATAGTATATCCTGAGGGATGTAATGGGAGTAAGAACAAAAATTGTATATACTACTAAAAATAGAGTATATAAATTAATTATTAATTATTTGAAGTTAAATTCTAGAAGCTCTGATTGGTCAAGAGTGATAGAGAGACTGAACTGTGGACGAGCCGGCATGATCTACCGCTCCATCAATCGTGAGAATCAGAGTTTATTTACATGTAGAACGTATCTACCTTAATATCTAGATTGTCTAACCACCACTGGGCTACAAAATCACCCTTCAAAGATGACACGGCAGCAATGGCGCGTGACCGAAGGCCATATCTGTCATCAGGGGGGATTTTCTGTTCGTTTTTCTTTTTCTTTATCTTTTTCGGTTTCATTAGTGTTTCCTCGAAATTCGTGTTTTCGTATCCGGGTAGAGTACGCCGAATTGTCTTCAAATGATCAACATGTGCTCGTTTCTCATTACCTACTAAATGTTTTCTAAATGTTTAATTGTTGTTCTATGTCCTTCAACTGTCAAAACTCTGTAGGGACCATCAAAGACTGGTTGCAATTTATCTTTAGCGTAAAATTCTCTTAGAAAAACAATATCTCCAATATTGATATTCGGATTAGATTTATTTGTGTTAGCTATGGTGGTAATTTCTTCCTTAGAGTGAGTGAGGTTATTTCGAAGATTCTTGTAAATAGTACGAAAATTACTCAAATGATATAACAAATAATCATCCGAATTATACACAGGAGTATTGGTTTTCTGTAAATTAGTAAAAGGTAGTTTCTTATCTCTGCCAACAATGAAACAATGAAATGTGGAGAATCAGCAATGGAAGTATTAATAGATATATTAAGTGTGGCTTCTGCGTAATGAATAAAGTTATCCCAAGTACCGGTATCGCGTTCGTGTAATAAACAGCGTAGGGCACTAATTAAGGACTGATTAGCACGTTCAACTGTGTGGTGAATGAGGGCAAATTGTCTCGTGATTAATATTATATTCTCTACAAATGTCTTCCATATCAGAATTACAAAATGCTGTGCTATTATCACTAATTATAGTGTTTGGGCAGTCAAGTTTACACATTAAATCTTGTGCTTGTGTAATAAATTTCGCTCCTTTATCTTGCAAAACTGAAAGAATCACATAGGCCTATCTCGAAAAGTGATCAACTATAACCAGTACATATTGATTACCAGTATTTTGAGGGGTAACTTGAGTAGATCTATTCCAACTACATCAAAGGAGCAATTAGGTATCGGATAAGTACCGATCTTAGCAGATGCATTTAACTTGGGTTTAACTTTCGCGCAAGTAATACATTCATCTATGTGAGTGAATAAATCACGTTTCATTGTACGCCAGTAAAATGACCTTTGAGCTTGAGAGAAGGCTCTATCCTTACCAGGGTGTCCAACTAATTTGTGACCATGAATAAAGTGTAGCGTCGCATCTATGCGTGAAGAGGGAATAACTAATTGCAACACCTCTCTATTAGGTGATTTCCTGCCAGATAACTGCGTTCTCTTGTACAAACAATTATCGTGTATTTCGAAGTCTTGTAAATTCAAAGCTATTAAATCGTTAGTGCTCGAGCTAACAGTATCACCTGATTCTATACTAAGAATTATTTTACTCCAAAACGTGTCGGATCTCTGCTCCGCAGCAATACCATCAGCGTTCAGAATCGCATTGGCTGAAACTGAAGCTACTGGATTACGAGATAAGGCATCAGCTGCAACATTGTGTTTACCTTCCACGTACATTAATTGGCGATTATAAGATGCCAAGATTAATTTCCAACGAGCACGTCTGCCAGACAAAAATGTATCATCGAACAACTTAAGTAAGGGTTTGTGATCTGTCCATACAGTCAGTAACATTATAGCCATAAATTATATCTTTGTACGTCTGAAGAGCCCATATTAATGCAGCGCCTTCTAAGTCAGTTACACAATAATTTATTTCTGCCGGTTTGAGAGAACGGCTTGCGTAGCCTAACGGGCGTAATTCATTCCTGTCATCATACTGCATGAGAGTAGCACCGAATCCGGAGTACGAAGCGTCAGTGTTAATAACAAAGTCTCTATTAAAATCAGGAAAGGCAAGTGTGGGTCTCGTGGTTAAGCTATTCTTTAATTTATTAAAACTTTGCTCTTGTTCATAACTCCAATTAAATTCCACACCTTTCTTTAACAGTTCGTAAAGGGGTTTCGCCATGATTGCATAATTTCTAATGAAACTCCTATAATAACCACTGATACCAAGGAATTGTCGCAATTGTTTTACGTTAGTGGGTGTTGGGAAATTTGTGATAGCGTTCGTGAGATCAGGAGTGGTATTAACACCATCTGGGGTTAGTTCATGTCCTAAAAAAAATAGTTTCTTCTTGAAAAAGTAACATTTACCAAGTTTAATCTTTAAACCAGCTTCATTAAGCCTAGATAAAACTTTCCTCAGTGCTTCAACATGGTCCGATATATTTTTAGAAAAAATTATGATATCGTCTATATATACATAAACGTTATCACCTAATAATCCTGGCAATATATTAGACATGAGACGTTGAAATACTGCCGGTGAATTTTTAAGACCCTCTGGTAAGCGTTTGAATGCATATGTTCCAGAGGGTGAATTAAATGCGGTGTATTGACGGTAATCTTCATCTAAATTAATCTGATGGAAACCACTGGACAAATCCATAGTACTAAACACTCTATTATCAGTACCTAACGAATTTAAGATTTCAGGGATTGCAGGCATATGAAAATGTTCAGTTTCTGTGAGAGAATTAAGTTTCCTGTAATCTACGACAACTCTATATTCGCCCTTATTTGTCTTAGGAACCAAAAATAGGGGACTACGCCATAAAGACAGAGATGGCTGCATTACAACTTGTTCCAATAATTCTTTCACATGCGTATTAGTTAATTCTCTTTGTGAATGAGAGAGACGGTACATTGGCAGATAAACAGGTGTTTGATTAACATCTTTCAAAATTATACGGTGATCCAGGATATCTGTAAATCCCATAGAGTCAGTTTTAAGGTGTACAGTGAAGTGAAATTAATTTAACAATTCGTGTAAAGGAGCGTTTGCCTCGGGATAATCTACTGGGTTAAGTTGACTTAATATTTCTTTCATTCGTTCATCAGAAAATGATGGTGTGAAGGCTTTCATATTAACATTACTTATGGATATAGGACTCATTTCCTCAAATATTCCGGGGATAACTTCAGCTTCACAAATAACTGTACCCGCAAATATTTTTATCATGCCATTAGTAAAATTAGTTAACAGTGTCATAAAACAATTAGTATGTTTAACTTCATGTAAACTTTGGGAGACGTGTATACCTTTAATCATTCTAGTGTCTGGAAGTAAAACTAGTGAGTTAACATCTTCACATAAATTATCAGCATATACAACAGCGACTTTAGCGGAGTGTGGCTCAATTACAATATCCTTGTCCATAAGAAAATTTGTAATAGAGGACTTTAATCCGATATAATCACTTACCGTGACTGAAGGGGTTTGAGGTTGAGAATAAGATAAGGGGGGTGTTTCCGTGTATCGGTAAAACCTTGCTTCCCGCGGCGCTCGTAAGACGGCGGGTGTGCGAGTGTGTGGCGGTGGTGGGCGGTGAATGCGTGTGGTGGGGTGGAGGTGGTTTGACCTTGAAACGCGACTGCCTTACATCTCGCCTCCAATACGCTCGCTCGCACTAGACTAGACGGGGGAATATTTAATGTGATACCTTCAATAAAGACCTTTTCTATTTCCACTCCATTCATGTGAGGGAAGAGCACGTGCTGTTTTGCCCAAAATCAAAACGGCATACCCAACTCTGCGATGGGTTACCATCATCACTACTAATACCATCATCAATCACAATCAACATAATCACTACTACTGCCATCATCACTACAACTGCCACAATTATCACGAGTAGTCATCATCACCATTACTATGATCATCATCACTACTACAATTATAATCATCACTACTACTCTCACCATCATCACTGTCCATTGTCACTAGCATCTTAATCACTACTATCATCATTGATACTACAACTATCAACCATCATTACTAATATCATAACCACCATCTTACAATCATCATTACTACTGTTAACATCATCACTACTACTATAACCATCATCATTACTACTGTCACAAATATGACCATCATTTATCCTACTGTCACCATCATCACTACTACTGCCATCATCACCATTACTATGATCTTCATCACCATAACTATTGTCATCATCACTACAAATTTCACCATCCTTACTACTACTCACCATCATCACTAATACTCACACCATCATCACTACTATTATCACCATTATAACTACTATCACCATAAATCCAAATATTACTACCATCACTTATAATGCCAACTAAACTAACTTAACCTAGCAAATGTGTAGCGAGATGTTTTCGCTCCCAAAACGCCATCAATGCTGGGGGGGGGTGGGAATCCGGGAGGTGGGGGGGAGGGGGTAAAACCATATTTTGGACCTAAAATCATAACTATTGCATAGAGTAAAAAAATATGTTTTGACTGACGTTCGCATTCACGCAACAAATGTTCGTGTGAAATTTGGTGAAAATCCGTCCAACGGTCTAACAGTTTCGAGACAGACTGACAACGACGACGACGATGACAGACTTTTTTTTTGTGTGGGGGGGGGGGGATACGGGGCGATAACTATTGTCATCATCACTACAAATTTCACCATCCTCACTACTACTCACCATCATTACTAATACTCACACCATCATCACTACCATCATCACTACTGTCATTATTATCACTACAACTATCATCATTACTTGTCACCATCATCACTACTATTATGACCATCATCACTACTACTAGTATTGTTACCATCATATCTACTAATGTCACCATCTTATCTACTACTATCATCATCAACAATACAAATACAACCATCATCACTACTATTATCACCATCATCACTACTATCACCATGAATCCCACTATTACTACCATCACTTCTAATGCCAACTAAACTAACTTAACCTAGCAAATGCGGAGCGAGATGTTTTCGCCCCCAGAACGAATGCATTCTTAGTACACACTAAAATTGCAATCATAGCTGGGGGGGGGGGGGGGGTCCGAGAAGGAGTGACTGGGGGGGGGGGGGGTAAAACAATATTTTGGACCTAAAATCAAAACTATTGCATAAATTCAAAAAATCTTTTTGGACTGACGTTCGCATTCACGCAACAAATGTTCGTGTGAAATTTGGTGAAAAACCGTCCAACGGTCTAGGAGGAGTTCCGAGACAGACGGACGACAACGACGACGACGACACACATTTTTTTTGTGTGGTACCCACTATACAGGGGGGGGGAGGGGGGGGGCGATACCAAACTCTGCTTACGCAGAGTTGACTATTAGTGGTGGCAGTTTTCTACAAACATTATTCATCACAGAGAGGCCTACTGAAGATTCCACCTCAACACGGTGTCATCAGAGTAAAGAACCTCACATGGTGGCAGCGATGCTCACAGGTATATAGGTATGTAATTACATGAGCTACGGATATATTAATATATACACAATTGGTTATAAAACAACACATTGAAATATGAATTGAAATCCACCTTATTTGATAATTGAACCAGACCAGATGGGTGGAGTAAAGTAGGAAAGAAGAGCAATTAGACAGAGGAAGAACAAGTGGAGAAGTGAGAAGTACAGTAGAAGACTGAAAGTTCTCGGGCTCAACCAAGTTGCTTCATTAATTATTCTCTCAAATAAATATATTCAAAGATACTGAACTAATTATCTATATTTTTATCAATTTCACCACTACACCAAACCCCTCCAATGAAATTAATTAAAGCATATAATTATGTAATCCACCGGGATTCGAACCGGGGTTATCACACACAGATTTTTAAACACTCTAACCATTACACCACCAGGACGGTTAAAGGTGTATACACACGCCTACGACTTATTATCCATTCTCGAATAATGGATATTAATCTAATCATTTTCATATTTCAACCACGCTATGGTAGCCTAATGTTTAAGTGAAAGGACAGAATATGCATGGGGCACAGATCATATAGAGCGGCCTCGCTACGAAATATCTCTGATCCTACTAATAAGCTATATTTTTATTAATTTCACCACAACACCAATCACCTCCAATTAAATTAATGAAAGCAAATATGTGATCCACCGGGATTCGAACTTGGGTTATCACACACATATTTTTAAACACTCTAACCATTACACCACCAGGACGGTTAAAGGTTTATGCACACGCCTACGTCTTATTATCCATTCTCGAATACTGGATATTAATCCAATCATGTTTATATTCCCTACCGCGCTATGGTAGCCTAATGTTTAAGTGAAACATAAAAATATAAATAAAATAAATACAATAACACTTACTGTGTAAACTTATCCAAACCTAAATTATTAACCTAGTCAAATTTACTTATAATCGCAGATTGATACATACAGTACATAGTAGACGAAAACATTAGCAGGCGAACGGACACACCATATTTTGGTCTACTCTTAACTCATTCAAATCCAACTTCATTACTGCTTCATCCATTCCACCATTAAAATCTCCGACTGGCAATCTTGTAAGTGACCCACGAGGTAAAGCTAACCTTCTTGCGGATATGTTCTCCACCAACTCAACCTTAGATGAAATAAATCAAGATGTCCCTGTACTTAATTTTAATTCGCTTGAAATTCCCTTACTTAAGATCCACACCAGACATGTCAAAACTATTTTGCAGAATCTCTCAGTAGATAAGGCTCCTGGTCCAGAGGAAATTCCTCCAATAGTACTTAAGAATTGCTCCTTGGTGCTCGCTCCTGTAGTGGCAAAAAATTTCCGTCTGTGTACTCATACCTCATGCTTCCTAGTACCCTGGAAAGAAGCAAACATCCATCCAGTTCCTAACAAAGGTGCCTCTTCAGATCCATCAAACTACAGACCAATAGCTATAACTTCCACTCTTGGTAAAGTCTTTGAAATTATATTAAATAATCACATAATTAAGCATCTTGAGAATAATAAATTAATCAGTGATAGGCAATATGGTTTTAGACGATGTCGATCAACTGCAGACATTCTTTACCTTCTTTTGCATCAAATCAACCAGGCTACAGACCAACATGGTGAAACACATACAATAGCACTGGATATATCAAAGGCATTTGATAGAGTCTGGCATCAATCCTTATTGTCGAAGATGTCACACTACGGCCTAGCATCATTAGTTCCACTAATTTCTTCTTATCTTCATAATAGAAAAATATGTGTAATGGTAGATGGCCTTTATTCTCAATTTCACTCAATAAATGCTGGTGTTCCCCAGGGATCAGTTTTGGCCCCAACTCTGTTCCTCATTCATATCAATGATCTCATATCTACCACTCATAATCCAATACATTCCTACGCAGATAACTCAACACTCCACAGTTCCTTCACATTTACCAATTCTTTCACCCAACCCGATCTTATAAATTCAAAAATAAACACTGCAATTTCTCTGAACCAGGACCTTTCTAGAATAAATGAATGGGGACAAAAGAATCTAGTTTCCTTTAATGCACAGAAAACCAAGTACATTCAATTTTCTAACCGACAGAATCTCACTGACTCCCATATATTTGTTAATGATGTAAATATTCCCACTTCCCCTAGTATTGATATTGTCGGTGTAACATTAACTACTAACTTGAGCTGGCCACATTATGTTAGAAGCATTGCTAAGAATGCCTCTAAAAAAATGGGACTCCTGTACAGAGTTCGAGAATTCTTCACTGACGAGCAGTTGGTCGTAATATATAAAAGTCATGTGCGTTCTCAATGGATTACTGTTCACCTCTGTGGAGTGGAAGTGGAGTGGTTGCATTGAGGCAGTTGGACAAAATTCAAAATAAAGCTATTAGATTAATCAATAACCCTGTAATCACACAGGACCTTCCTACATTATCCATACGAAGAAACGTTGCATCCCTTGCATTAATCTACAGATATTTTCACAGCAATTGTTCCGAGGAACTTGCTTCAATTGTGCCGCCTCTCCACATCTTTCCCCGTTGAACTAGGGCAGCTGAGAGCCCCCATGAATTTACACTTTCTCCTCCACAATGCAGAACTTCTGCTTATCAAGATTCATTTATCGCTAGAACTACTACTCTTTGGAATTCACTTCCTTCGAGTTGCTTTCCACAAACTTACAATCTACAAAAGTTTAAATCCAGTTGTTACAAACATTTTATGAATGGAGGATGCCTTTAGGCACATGGACCTTTTTGTTTTATCTGTGTTTTTCCTTCCTCCGTTCATTGTCTCTTAAAAAAAAAAAAAAAAAAAAAAAACATAGGCGAAGTGATCTATAGCACATAAATTAGCGTTGTTGTTGTTGTTGGTGTTGTTGGTGGTGGTGGTGGGTGGTGGGTGGAAACAAGATACATAGACTAACAGGTATGTTCACTTTGGCCCAAATATTCGTCCTGCGCGCGCCGGACGTCACTAGGTGATTTTTCAGTAGGGTTCACCAGGTGAGGAGCGGTCAGTCCCGTCCCGACCTCTGGCCAGTTCAGGTCAAGGCTTGGGTCCCGGTCCAGTGAACCCACTCCAGCCATTAGACTTAGATCTCCATGCTGCCTCCAGATTTACTGACAACTTTTCAAATAGCTTACTTTGCTTTTTTTCCAATATTGTGCTATTGCTGGATGCAATTCCAATAATAACAATAAAAATGTCACCCATCTACAGTTTCACCGCTTCCCCCCCAATAAAGAAATGCAGAAACAGTGGATTGCTCTTTGCAACCCCAAAAAAACTATTAATGTCAAGACTGCACTGGTCTGCAGTTTGCATTTTAACCGTACATCATACAAGAGACACCTTATGTATGAATTATTAAATAAACCAGTCCCCAATCGTCTGATTGTATTGATGGATGATGTTAGTCTTAAGCTTCATAATATCGTCTAAATTTGGCTACAATAAAATATAGCACACGTTGCTGATACTCAAGGGTTAATTCTACAGTATAGTCAAGCGGTGTGGCAAACAAAGTTGGACTATGGGTAAAACACCCCCCCCCCCATTTCCCATGGACATTCCCCTGGGAATAGGTGCGACATTCCTTGGCTAGTTAAAAGTTCACCGCTACATATAAATGGCGCTGATAAGCCTCCCTCTCACCCAACCCCTCAGGCAATTGATATTTTTGTTTTTACTTTAACTTAAGTAACTTTCTATGTGGGTACTTTTACTTTTAGCTGAGTAACCTTTCATGTACATACTTGAACTTGAGTAAAATTATTCGGTACTTTGTACAACCCTGATTAATAGATATATACCGTATATATTTATAGGTGTGTGCGTGCGTGTGTGTGTGTGTGTATGAGCGACTACAAGATACACTACCGGTACTATTTGTAAAACAAAATCATGTTCACACAGAGGGTTCTGATGTTGCCAGTCAAAAGACAGGGGTGTGTGTGTGTGTGTGTATGAGCGACTACAAGATACACTACCGGTACTATTTGTAAAGCAAAATCATGCATAAATACACAGTAATAACAAATAATAATAATAATAATAATAATACAAATGTTAGCATACAGGATTATTGAATATAGGTTTATTTTTGTTTACCTTCTACTCTCCATTTTCTTTCATATCCCCAAGATTTAAGGATATCAGTCTTTGGTATAAATACCCCATTTTCCAACTGGAGAACACCTACTGACGTCACTGACCTGCGCACCAGGCGGGAGTGAACATACCTGTTAGTCTATGTATCTTGGGTGGAAAGAGGATTGGAAGGGGTTTGAGACGGAAAGAGGATCGCGACGAAGGAGTATTTCCCCATAGTGAAATATGGTGCTAATTATATCAATTTGGTCTTATTATGTTGCAGTCAACCTCTACCGTCTTGGTGCTACTATACTCTGTTTCATTTCATATGACGGTAACTGGAATCCCTTAACAGCTATTGTGTCGATACTTAACCCCTTCTATACCGATACCGTCCGTCTAACTTCAATCTGGCTACTATTTTACGATTACATTCAGTTTAAAAAGGACCTCCAGCAATTAAAGGGCTTCGAAGTATATTACCTAACCTTTTATACTACCACATATCCTTAATAAACTGCACAATATTGTCTAAATATGGTTAGAATATAATACAAACGACGTCGTCGGTACAGAAAGGGTTAATGGAAAATATGAAATTATGTGTCTGCAACATAATAAGACCAAATTGATATAATTAGCACCATATTTCACTACAAAATCTTACAAATAACTGAGAGATCTTGATGGGAACTTAGCAATTTACCGTCAGTTAAAAAGAAACAGAGTATAGTGTCATAGCCTCGCTTTACAATATAGTCTTCATACCTATGATAAATATTCTGGAAAATCGGTAGAACATTGTTTCTTCACTGGATCTAAAGCATACAGGTTAAACAAAAACTAAATATTATTTCCCGTTGTTTGATATAATCGACCACTAACGAGTTTCGGAAGTTGGAGCCGTAGACATCGACAATAAGCAGAAATGCAAGCTAAAATACGGTTGTAGTTCATATAATAAATACAACAAACCATATTCAACATACTTTCTATCCATCAGCAACCTTCATTATTATTGCATATCTGCTTAACCCCTGCTGTACCGGCGACGTTCTTTTCATTTTATTCTAGCTATATTTAGACGATTTTGTGAAGTTTAAGAAGAATCTGTGGTAGTATTAATAGCTAAGTGAGAAAGCTCAACGCTTGTTAATTTGTGGAGGTCCTTCTTATACTAAAGAACATCGTCTAATAGTAGCCAGAATAAAGACAAAAGAACGTCACTGGTACAAAAGGGGTTAATATTGATGTATACGGGTCCAACTTCCTTATACCCTGGAACTTGCAAGTGGTTAATTACAACACAAAGGTGGCCTCTAAAGAAAGAGATGGCCGCTCTTTATTATTACGTAATCTGTAAGGAGACAATTTGCGGGAGAGGGAAAGAGTTGTGGAAAAATCGACACCTAAACGGCACGAAAAGACTGAAAACTGACAAGAAAATGGGGTGAAAGGTCTTAGAATCGCAAAAATAATGGAACGAAGGTCTTAAAATCTCAAACCTAATGGGGCTAAGCATGAGGGAGAAGGTGAGAGAGGGAGGAGTTGTGAGGATCGACAGACTGGTAAGATGAGGTGACTGGGCATCTCAACCAGTAGCTCTCAACCAGTGCCACCCCAAGCGGTAGAAATATCATCTACATTGTATGTATGTATATGCTCAGGCACAAATCCCATAGCTGGGGGTGGCCGACTCGAGACAGAGACCGAACAGAAACAACATTTAAAGTTCCAATTCTTAGAGTTTGGGACCACTTTGCGTTCCCTCGCCCCTTCCTCTGTCTGGTCTAGTAGGTGAATTTTACAAGGGGAGGAGGATTCCTAGCCTCCTTTTTGAGTTATTCGAGATTGAGGATCGGATTCTATACTGTAGACTCTTCATAAATTACTATACTATAATATATTCAAGCCATCTAGTATATGGATCTATTAGGTGCCTTTATATGTTTTCCTTTGTTGTGTCTGTATAATTATATTTAATCAATCAAAGTCAGACCAACAGATACAGTTTTTTCTTCGTGTTAGACATCCCATTTTTTACGGATATAAATATCACTGTCTTATTTTCTCAGCAGGGGGCATCACTGGTATCCAAACAGCTGAGGCAATAAGAACTTGACCCACTAGCAATTTTAAATTTGTATCTATATTATGAGGGCAAAGGATAAATGTTGTCCCTGTTTATGAAGTGGATAAGAAATCACTCTATTGACTTACATCGAATATAAGACTAGTTACAATAGATAAATCACGCAGCATTAATATAGCCATAATTGATTCATCGGCACCTATACCCTGCGCATTATCACGTGACCCAGCAAGCAACCCTTATTCTCCAGCATAGAGTATGAATAGGAGAGAGGAGTCTGGGAAAATTAGCCGTGTTAATAGTAGTTGGCCATTATTTACAGATTTGGCTAGAACCCTGCACTAGATGGCGGTAGCGCATAGCTCCTCCCTATCGCGGGAAAATACCTCTGTCGTCTGTTTATTGACAGTTGCTCTCCCTTGCTGCAATGGTGTACATGTGTCTCGTGTAGAGTCTGTAGAAACTCATGTAACTTGTTTGCTATCACTATATCAGCCATAGTCATTATGAATACAATGATTTAAGAGTACACTGATATGCAAAATCACTCCAAAGTATTGCCTACACTGAAATGTGAACAATACTCCATCAACCCCTTCTGTACCGTCGACGTATGTTATATTTTATTCTAGCAATATGTAGACGATTTTATACAGCTTAGAAAGGAACTGTGGTAGTTAAAAGGGTTGATTGAGATAGTACGAAGCCTTAGAATTGCTAAAGATCTCTAACCGTTTTGGTAAGATGATCCTCAGGGTATTAGAGTGTTGAGCCTATAATTGGGCTTTGTAATTGATTTGGGGTTGTGTGGGACAGGGATCTGCCTTGCTTAGGCCAATCGGCTTTCTGCAGACTCCCATTTTCTTATGTTCTTATGTAAGATCCTTTCCTAAAGTGAATACAATCCATTAGTAGGAGCCAGAATAAAATCAAAAGACGTCGTCGGTATAGAAGGGGTTAATTACATAGCTTACCAAGCTGAACCAAGCCTCCGTGATGATGTAAGGAGGCTGTGGTTGACCTTGAAAATATAGGATAGTTTGCAATGGATCATGAAGGCTGTTGATGATTATTTGATATTGACTGTAAATTTATTAACAATGAATGTAGCCTATATGAAAAACTAATCTCAATTGAAGACACGTATTTACATTGTAATATAAGTTACTAACTTGGAAGTACACACAGCCACACTCAAACTTGGTCAAACATATATAAATATATATATATTATATAATTATATATATATATATATATATATATATATATATATATATACTGTATATATATAGATGGAGAGAGAGAGAGATTTGATTTGATTGTTTCATTGAGAAAAGTACAAATGTTACAAAAGTATCATAGTTACATTATCTCAAAAGGGCGAAGGTGCATACGCAATCAGAGAGAGAGAGAGAAAAAAAAAGTAGGGTACCAGTACATATAATAAACAAAAAAAAACAGAATGGAGGGTACATCCGTAGATTTATTCATGTTGAGTAGTTCTGGAACCCTGCAATAGATGGCGCTGAAAAACAAATCGAAAAAAGGTAACTGGCAACGTTTAGAGGCACCTTTTTATTAATAGAATACATATCTCTCTCCTACACACACTCACTGTTCTCCAGTGATGTGGTCATGTGGTGTGTGTGCGTGCGCGGTGGCTTACATAATTCGTGCTTTCGTTCGCGTGTGATAGTGAAGTGTGCGTTGTGCTTTGTGTGGGGATAGCCGGGGACAGAGGAGAAAGGAACCATGGATAAAGGTGGGTGGTATTGCTTGATTGTTGAGTTTATGGGGTGTTTTTGGTATCGACCCGGCTGATTCTTCGTGGTCTGTGTACCCCATTCCCTACCTCCCTCTGTCACCCCCTATCCTACGTGTGTTTCCTCCAGCCTTCCTCGCCACCCCCTCCCGTTGTTCATCCCCCCCCCCCCCCTTCCTCTCCTTCTCGCCTCCCTACCGTCATCCCCTCCCATCTCTATCACTCCCACCCCGCTTTTTCCATACCATCCTTCCTTTTCTTCTAGCCTTGAGCCCTACCTACATCGCTGGGCTCTGAGTTCGTCTTCTGGGTCCTATCAGATCTCTAACCTTTTTTACTAATCTTCCTGTTAATCTCTCTCTTTCCTTCCCCCTTTACCTCCTTCCCCTTCTATCTCCTTCTTGTCTTATGTGCTTTCCTTCTACCTCAAGTCTTCCCTCTCCGCCTCCCTCCATTCATCCCCACCTGCCCCGTTCCCTCCCCTCCCCCTCCGTCCGTTCCTTCCCATCTCACTCCCACCTCCCTTTCTTAACAATTCCCTCATCTCCCCTTACCCCTCCTCTCCTCCCTCTTCCCCCCGACCCACCTCCCTTTTCCCCCACCTCCTTCTTTCCTCCCTACCTCCCTCGTCCTCTCTCTCTCCCCCACACCTCCCTCTTGCCTCCCCACCTCCCTATTTTACCAATTCCCTCGTGCTCTCCCCACCACCCTCCGTCCCCACGTCCTCCTTCCGTCCCCACCTACTTCTCCCCCTCCCCACCTCCTTGATCCCTCCCAACCTCCCTCTTCCCTCCCCACCTCCCTATTTTACCAATTCCCTCGTGCTCTCCCCACTACCCTCTGTCCCCTCCCCCCTCCCTCCCCCCCTCCCCACCCACCTCTCCCCCTCCCCACCTCCCTTTTCCCTCCCTACCTCCCTTACTTCCCATTTCCCTCCTCCTCTCTCCTTACCTCCCCACCTCCACGTTCAGACCATAGACTACATATAACCTAGACAGGAAAGCGTGACGTCGCACGGTTAGTTTGCCGCGCGTCCTAGGGATTTGGTGGCAGCAATTTTGTACTGTACAACAACCAAAGCACCTCAGTGGCTTGTCCTTATTATAGATAGTCTGTGTGCCGCGCGCGCCTGCCAGCTAGCTTGCTGCAGTGTTTCCAAAGTTTAGGGAATATCCGCAAAACGAGGGAGCAATAGATTAAAGAGGGAACTTAGGTCAATATTTACGAGTCACACCACAGCTGGGATCTCATTTTTAACGGTAGTTTTGGGTTCCTATCATTCTATGTTTCATTGCTATATACTTTTTATCCACCGGATGATTTTTTTTTTTTTTTTTTTTTTTTTTTTTTTTTTTTTTTTAGCATTAACCTAACCAAAAAACCTAACCTAACCTAACCTAACCTAACCTAATAGCCCCCAAATACATTTAGGTTAGGTTAGGTTAGGTTTTTAGGTTAGGTTAATGCTAAAAAAAATAAAAAAAATAAAAATAAAAATAAAAAACAAGAAAAAATAATATTTTCCGGTGGATAAAAAGTATGTAGTAATGAAACATAGAATGATAGGAACCCAAAACTACCATTAGAAATGAGATTCCAGATGTGGTGTGACTCGTAAATATTGACCGGAACTTATTTAAGAGTTAATTAATGTTGGTAAAAACACTTGTAAATTATTTAGTATAAATTATATATATATATAAGCAAGATGAAAACATTAAGTATACATATACACTATAAAACATAGGCTACTCATATATGATGCAAGCTGTATACCTTCAAGCAACACAACAAGAATTAAATTGTCATGTTGAATATAATATTAGTATGTTACATGTTATGTAGCTGTTAATTTGTCAAGTAGCACTAAAACTGGACATTTATACGTATGATATCTAGGGATATTTTGTCCCACCATTGACATTGGCAACTCCCGAATCTCACATCAACAATGGCGGCCGTGTTGGAGGAGTTTTGGTTGTGTACCTCCTCATAATGACTACAATTACACGATGACTGGCCTTTACAGTAGCCTCTACTTATGTCTATTTAACTATGTCATTTTTGCAGAGTCTCTGGATAATGTTCAATTGATTATTAATAGCGTTATTAGTACAAGGTAGGGATTATTACGAATTAATGAGGACCAAGGACAAGGATAGTCAATATAATGTCTTTGTGGGGACCCTCCCCTCCCATTGTCCTTTGCGATCGGGCTGCCATCTCTCGAACGCGCGGATCCCCTATTTACAGTTTTGTGGCGTCTTCTTTCGTCTCTAGGTCATATGTACTCTATGGTTCAGACTATGGACACCTGAGCTTCATTTTTAAGAAGGAATGGGCGTATTTATTTGCTCATTTATGTATCTTTTTATTGTTTTATTAGTAGGGTATTCGGAAAAAAATTCCTTTTAATGTCACAAATTTTCCCATGGATTATTTTTTGGGAATCTATTAGTTTTCATTAATAAATAGTGTTTGTAATTAATTACAAACCTCGGAAAAAAAGTTTGTCCCCATTACCCAACGATAGTAAGATACGCCACCCGATAGTGGGGAGGGCTATGAAGGTCAGGGAAAATGAGGGGTTAAATGCGTAAAACGGCAATAATAGTGTATTTTAGCAAAACTTAGCTTGGGGTTTTAAGGTTTTGGAAAGGCATAAAACCCAAGAATTCGAAAACCCGAGCCAAGTTTTGGCAAAAGTTGACTCAGATTTTGCGATTTTTTGTTGTTGAAAAAACATGAACCTAATTTCGAAATCTGGCTCGGGTTTTCACGATTTACAACCCCCCCCCCCCCCGTAAACCCCCCCCCCCCCCCCCTCCTCCCCCCCCCCAAAAAAAAAACGATATGTAAAAAACCCGAGCCAAGTTTTGGCAAAATTTCGCTGGGAATTTGCGAGTTTCTAGAGTAAAAAAAGACAGTGATGTTATTTCGATAATTGGCTAGGGTGTTCTTGATTTACAAATCCATAAAACCCAGTTTGTCCAAAGCCCGAGCCAAGTTTTCTCAAAAGTTTGGCTCGGATTTTGCGATTTTTTAAAAGTACAAAACGACAGTGACGTTATTTCGATATTTGGGTCGGGTTGTCTTGCTTTAGAAACGCATAAAACACGATATTTAACAACAACAAAAACCCAAGTTTTGGCAAAGTTGGCTGGGATGCTGCGAGTTTGAAGAGTGGAAGAAAATTAGTAACGTAATTTGAAAAATGTGGTCAGGTTTTCCCAAATTGCAAACCCATGAAACCTAAGTTATCGAAAATGTAGCGATTTTGGAAATCATAAATACCCAGTAACCTAGGCCTACTAAATTGGATACAAGACAAACCCTCACTTAAAACCTACTATGTGTCCGTAGAACCTAGTAGACCTACGTGGGATACAACATGAATCCTTACCTACCAGGTAATATAATTATGTTCATAGTAGGCCTACTTACTTTATTCCATACCTACCTGCACCTGATCCCTTGTCATTAACCTAACTGTCAATATTTACGAGACGCACCACTGGTATTTTCTAGGTGGTTTATATTTGTTTTTTATGGTTTATAAGCTTGCAATAATAACATTATTTCATGGAAATTAGTATTTACCCATTATCCAAGAATCTAAAAACACGGCCCCCCGACAGTGTGAAGGGCTATGCAGAATTACTATGTAAAACTTGCAAACAAAGCAAACCAAAACTGGGACAAAGACAATATAAAGTCAAAACAACTTATCAAAATCGCTATGTGGAAACAACGCTTACTAAAATAAAATTTATGAAATAAAGAACACAATCCACCACATTACTACATGAGCAAGTTAATCTGTTTACCAAGCAAACTAATTGCACACATAACAACGCATTATCGTCACGTTCAAGGAATTAGTCAATTTTGGAAGTCCGGGAATAGAGATATTGAGGGGTAAAAGCGTATGTAGCGAATATATTGCATTTGTAAATAAAAGTTGGCTTGGGTTTGTTCATTTTCGAGACCCATGAAAGCCAATTTTTTTAAAAACTCGAGCCAACTTTTGACGAAAGTTGGCTCGGATTTCACGGGGTGGAGTGGGTAATAGCCTATGTTATAAAACTAGAGTCAACTTTGAGGAGACATTAGCCTAACCTAACAACCTTACCTAAGTTATCCTAGTATTGTGGGTGGGGGCTGCCACCCCCACACCCCCACTGGTTGGGTGAAACTGCTAACGGTAGACGAAAAATTGGCATCGCTGAAAGCCGCGCCGTCTATAAGAGAATATTGACAACCGCTTTACGGTTTGGCAGACATGTTGTTACCGTTATTTTAATAAGTTTTGCCTTAGTTGAAGCTAATTTTAATATGATGCTTAGAGCATAATTATAGATTTCATATCTGTCTTCAGATATGTCAACAAAAATTGTGACATTAAAATAAGAGTTATACTGGGTATTCTATAGAATAACTCCTTGATTACGGGAATCCTGTCTTATGTTTTTTTTTTTTTTATTTATTTTTTTTTTTTTTGGCTCATATTTTACTCAAGGGACCTTACAGATGCGCGGATAAGTGCTACTTTTCTAATTTTGTCAATTTGATTTTCACTCCCCTATACAATTTTCAGAGTAAATTCCAGGACACTTTCCTTACATTCTAGGCTCTTTCTTCGTCTTTTTCTTCTTCTTCTTCTCCCTTCCCGCAACACTATCTTCCTTTCTTTCTTTTTCGGATGTGCATTAGCCAATTAGAATTGCTGCTACACTTGGTGGTCTGCTAAAATCATATATGCATTATTTATTATCTTCTTATTCTACAATGTTGTCGTTGATTATGACTTCCAATTATTTACAGTACATATGCTCTCCATGTCTTATTTATTCGTCTTGCAATATATATTTTATTCTTCAATTGTGTGGATTTCTTCGTCCCTGCTTTGTAACTCTGCAGAATCTGCACCCCACCCCACCCCACCCTTCCCCACCCTTCCCCCTCCCCCCTCCTAAGAAACCGCAAGCAAAAGTGAGTTTGACCCCATTCGTTAAGGATATTTGCTCTAGTATGGGGATTTATCTTCAATATTGTATGTAAATTTATGTAATTCTCAAGAATATATGGGGTAAATGGGGAGTTTTGGTGTCAAACGGAATTTATGTGACTCCATCATTTAAATCAGATTGACCCACGTGAAAGACTATGCTGTGCAATGAGTGTTTTGGTCACTTTCGTCTGCATAGATTTATTTCTATTGTACATGTATGACCATATGCTATGTTTGGACAGCCACTGGAGGCCTATAACTGTTCTAAATAGATGATGCTTTCAATAGGTCACGAGGGTGGGGGGGGGGGGGGGGGGACCTTTGAGACTCAACAGTTTTACCCATTTACCCATGGTGCTCGCTCCTGTATTGGCAAAAAAAATCCGTCTGTGTACTCATACCTCATGCTTCTCAGTACCCTGGAAAGAAGCAAACATCCATCCAGTTCCTAAAAAAGGTGCCTCTTCAGATCCATCAAACTACAGACCAATAGCTATAACTTCCACTCTTGGTAAAGTCTTTGAAATTATATTAAATAATCACATAATTAAGCATCTTGAGAATAATAAATTAATCAGTGATAGGCAATATGGTTTTAGACGATGTCGATCAACTGCAGACATGCTTTGCCTTCTTACGCATCAAATCAACCAAGCTACAGACCAACATGGTGAAACACATACAATAGCACTGGATATATCAAAGGCATTTGATAGAGTCTGGCATCAATCCTTATTGTCGAAGATGTCACACTATGGCCTTGCATCATTAGTTCCACTAATTTCTTCTTATCTTCATAATAGAAAAATACGTGTAATGGTAGATGGCCTTTATTCTCAATTTCACTCAATAAATGCTGGTGTTCCCCAGGGATCAGTTTTGGCCCCAATTATGTTCCTCATTCATATCAATGATCTCATATCTACCACTCATAATCCAATACATTCCTACGCAGATGACTCAACACTCCACAGTTCCTTCACATTTACCAATTCTTTCACCCAACCCGATCTTATAAATTCAAAAATAAACACTGCAATTTCTCTGAACCAGGACCTTTCTAGAATTGATGGATGGGGACAACAGAATCTAGTTTCCTTTAATGCACAGAAAACCAAGTACATTCAATTTTCTAACCGACAGAATCTCACTGACTCCCATATATTTTTTAATGATGTAAATATTCCCACTTCCCCTAGTATTGACATTCTCGGTGTAACATTAACTACTAACTTGAGCTGGACACATTATGATGTTGTTGTTGTTGTTGTTGTTGTTCCCCAAGCTGCCTGGCCGAACAGCCCCAAGGCCCCGAGCAATTCCAAGGCCATAACCGAGCGCCCCCCACAGAACCCTCCCCGCCGACCACAATAAAGCCTGGGTGACCGAAGCCACTCCATGGCGGGGAGCTGAGGAGGGTGCGGAAACGCCCGGGAAACCAAAGCCCCACCCAGGGCCCTGTGCCCCTCAGCAATTATGAAGAGAAAGTTGAGGGGCAAGGGAAAAATGTGACGCTTTGGCTTCCAATCTTGGTAGATTGGGAGGTCAATCCACGAAAGAGACGCCGTCACTTGAGATCTAGAAAATATATAAGTTAAAGGAACAGCCAGAGTAAGCTATGGGTATGGCAGAGATTGCTCAGCTCTCACTCTGATAGACCAGCCCATCACCACACATTATGTTAGAAGCATTGCTAAGAATGCCTCTAAAAAAATGGGACTCCTGTACAGAGTTCGAGAATTCTTCACTGACGAGCAGTTGGCCGTGATATATAAAAGTCATGTGCGTTCTCAGATGGATTACTGTTCACCTCTGTGGGGTGGAAGTGGAGTGGTTGCATTGAGGCAGTTGGACAAAATTCAAAATAAAGCTATTAGATTAATCAATAACCCTGCAATCACACAGGACCTTCCTACATTAGCCATACGAAGAAACGTTGCATCCCTTGCATTATTCTACAGATATTTTCACAGCAATTGTTACGAGGAACTTGCTTCAATTGTGCCGCCTCTCCACATCTTTCCCCGTAGAACTAGGGCAGCTGAGAGCGCCCATGAATTTACACTTTCTCCTCCACAATGCAGAACTTCTGCTTATCAGAATTCATTTATCCCCAGAGCTACTACTCTTTGGAATTCACTTCCCTCGAATTGCTTTCCACAAACTTACAATCTACAAATGTTTAAATCCAGTTGTTACAAACATTTTATGAATGGAGGATGCCTTTAGGCACATGGACCTTTTTGTTTTATCTGTGTTTTTCCTTCCTCCGTTCATTGTCTCTTAAAAAAAAAAAAAAAAAAAAAAAAAAATCTAACATATGGTTGTGAAATATGGGGTATGGACAAATTTAATGAGGTTGAAAAACTTTATCCATAGTATATATTAGGCATAAGAAAGTCAACATGTTCAGCTATGGTTCATGGTGAAACTGTTAGTTATCCTGTGGAGGTTACGGTTAAGAAAATAACAGGGACAGGACAGAGAATATAGCAAAGGTGAGACAAGTAATAATTTTGATCATCCCAATGCCTCGAATACTAGAGTTGGGACAGAGGAAGTAGAAGGGGGTGAGGAAATTAATTGTAGTAGGAGATGAAGGCGTCGGGGCTTGACCCAACCTGCATGAGTTGGGGTATTTGTACGAGGAGGGAAGGACAGACAGGACGGACAAACATAGATAGACAGGGAATATAGTAAAGGTGAGACAAATGATTGCATGCTTTCTGGATAAGACTGTTGAATGGAAAGAGTAGCAATCTTTGTGAGGTTATGTATGAATGTCTGTTACGAAAAATGACAACATCTGGCTATGAATCTCCATGGCTGGTATATTATATTTAGCAGATATTAGATCATTGTGGCATGTCTGAAGTGTGGATGAATCAACATTTGCTAACAAATAAGGTTATGGTTAACTATGGCCTAAGGAGTATAGAACAACGGCTACAAGACCAGTTTGTACAAAGCTGGAGGGAAGACCTTAACAACCATAGTTCTTGTAACGTGTACATAGAATACAAGGTCAAATTTGAGATAGAAACATATTTAACATGTTTAAATTTAAATAAAAATGAAAGCATTTATCAAATTACGAACAAATAAAAACAGATTGCCAGTCAATACATCCAGATACAAACAAACCAGCAAACAAGTAAATACACCTGCCAACTCTATGTCATTGAACCAAATAATGAATCTGCATCTCAACCTCAAAGTGACAATGTACAAACTAATATATTGTGTAGGTTGTGCACGCTTCAGGATGTTGGGGACGAATATCACTTAATATTTATATGTAACAATGCTAAAGTTAAAGAATATCATGCAAAACGTCTTATAAATATGAATTACTTTCGTGGTGCAATGCAAGTGTGTTGATTTTCCGTGTGAGCGTCCTGGGTTCGAATCCCCGGACTGCCACATGTGTTTGTTAATTTCATCGAGTTTAAGAGTACAGTTGGTTAGTGGAGAGAACATAATAATTACTACATGGAACGACCGACTATGGCTAAACTTATTGACCTCATTAACTCTAGTAATTCAAACTTGTTAATAATTGTTAAGCTTAGCAAATTCCTGAAGTGTGCTCTCCCAATTCTTTAGTATGATAATTCGTTGATACGGTGATGCAGAGACAGTTTCGAATATTGATAAATGCGTCTATATACATGTTTGTGTGTACACTTGCGCTTGTGAGTGTTTGCCTTGTGTGATTATCTATGTAGCCATGTGTAGTATAATACACGGATGTACTTGGGTGTTGTGTGTGGGTTTGTATGTGAACATGTGATTTTGTCTTCACTCATTCAGTCGTAATTCAGTACACCGCATGGATCTCATTCTTTCTAGTTGTGTTTGATTGCCAAATTTTCATGTTTCTTAGTTATATTTAATAACCAAATTATCCTGCTTGTAACCATGAAATTTGATTATTTGTGGGTGCTCCATGCTGTATGTATACGGTCTGAACAATAAACTTATTCTATTTTATTCTCTCTCTCTCCCTCCCCCTCTCTCTCTCTCTCTCTCTCTCTCTCTCTCTCTCTCTCTCTCTCTCTCTCTCTCTCTCTCTCTCTCTCTCTCTCTCTCTCTCTCTCTCTCTCTCTCTGATTACTCAACCGTTGCGAACAATTTGTGTCGAGTTATCTCGTTATATATGAAAACGCGGCATAAACCCGTTCAGTGCCGAAAACATCCTATGTATTATAATCTGGCAATTGTTAGACGATTGTAATCAGCTTAAGAAGGACGTCTACCCATGAGAAGGATACAACCTATCGCATGGATTCTTTGTAGCTACCATAAATCGTGCCCAAGCTTCCTAAAATCGTCTATGTATAGCTGAAATCAATTATTAAAGATGTGATCGGTAGTGAATGGGTTAATATAGTTAAGAGAAGTAGTAGGTTCATAGGTTTCCATAAAGTACCGAGGAATTAGCTGATCAAGGATTAATATTGTCCGCCCAGTGTTAAGGGGAGGGGGGGGGGGGGGGGGGGGGTATTTATATGGCTACCCTTCTCCCGCATGTTTAGCCCCATAAGTTTTGAAAACATTTGACGTTCGGCCCATTAGTTTGGCGATTTTAGTACTTTTCACTCCATTTCGTTGTCAATTTAATGACCTTTGTTGTCATTTAGGTGTCGATCTTCGGACGAGCGATGGCGAGCCTCTAATTTTAAGGGAAATCGGCCTTCGTCCGGGACATTTTGCTATCGAAAAATTTACAAATTGATCTTGAAGGGAGGTTTTGGGAGTGTTTTTTTAAGCTTGATGAAGGTCTAGCGAGGAAACTATAAAATAAATGAATATATATATAGACCTCCAAAAATAACCATTGTCCCCTTAAAAACAAATAGACCATAGCAATCTCGTCCCCCCCCCCCCCCCAGCCCCCAGTAGGCCTGTTCCAAGTAAGTAGGCCAGAAATCGTGAGCCCTAGCCTCTGTACCATGAAAAGGGCTTGAACATACAGTATGAGCTGTACATGTCCACGCCTATTCCCTGGTTGGTCTGGTCTAGTCTGATCAGATGAAGTATTGAGGGATAAACCTTTACAACGGCACCTCGTATCTACATTCTATTTTCCTATTTTTCTGAAGAGTGTAGAGATGGGAGAAGGGGTGATGGGGAGAGAGGAAGCTGTTGGAGTGGCTTTTTTATGTGTGTTTAGTCTGTATACGTCGTCAGGATGTTCCCTGACTGGGTGCGAACATGTGAAACATGCTAGGACGTAATACCACACACACTAAATGTCCGCCGTGGCAGGGATTTGATCCCGGGTCTTGCAGATTCACACGTGAGCGTGCTCACCACTCGACCACCACGGCTCTTAAGCCTGTGTCATACAGAGCCCGAACGTTGGAGGACAAATTCCCGACTAGGATGACTTGCACAAAAAATTCAAATTTCATTCCGGTCTGGTATATTCCGAACAATTCGGCATAAGTTCCTGACTAGTTCTGGGTTGGTCTGAGGTTGGTCTGATGTTGTTCAGGTGTGTAGCCGACATTCGAGGGGTTCGGCAAAAAGTTAAGGCAGGCCTTAACTTTTCACGAACATTCGGGACCAAAAACCGTTACAAAATGGTCGGATGTTGGTCGGGATTTATTCTTAACTCGTTCGGTATTTGTTCGGATTAATTATTTTTTTCGTTCTTCTGATTCGGGACTTGTTCGGTACTTTTTTCCATTGCCGATGTGTTTGGAACTACCCGAACAAATCCCGCACAATTCCCGACAAAACTTCAATAAATTCACGATGAATCCCTCGTATTTCAGAATAAAACCCGCAGGAGTAACGATATTTCAGAACAAGTTACGATAAAATTCAGACAAATATACGAATAATTTTGGATGTCTGCTCGATGTATCTTGTTTATCTCAACTCAACTATAATCTTGATGATTATATAAGTGTGTGTTAAGTGTGTTCGGTGTAAACACTTACAGTATGTTGGTTAGTGAGATATGTGATTGGGAATTAACGTTAAAGCTACTATTATGCACTTAACTATTTTAGTTGACTGACTTGTGGACTAAAGCAACTCTTTCAGTAATTGGGTTATGATAAAAGTAATATTATTGTTTTATATTAATATTTGCGAGTTCTTTAATTTTCTTTTAATTAAGCTTACATTGCGGGTAAGAAAAAGAACGGTGATACTATGGTCTCATATTAGTAATATCGCCTTAGACTAACATGGCTGTTTTAATGTTACTTCTAGTGATTTCCTAAGCTGAAGAAAATTCTTTTAGCTTCAAAATATTATTTTTGCTTTTCATATTATTTGATTGAGACCTGAATCGAATCTATGAAGCGATCCTGTAACTTAATTTACTCATAATCAAACCTCAATGTTACGTGGTTAAGAAATACATTTATCTAATTATTAAATATATATCTAACTTTTTATGTGACTTTGATATTAATCCTGATAATAATAATATAATACTATTAACGTAAGACAAGAACCAAGAATAATAACTACATTAAATATAAATAAAAGGACATGCTATAAGAAAACTATCTATTCATTTAAAAAAGGGTAAGAGACAGAAATATTCTTACCTTAATATTTATCTTTCAAGACTTGATATATAATTAATAGTCCTTCTTTAGATATAACTTATTCGGTTCATAACCATAGCCTACTAAGCTTCGGTTAAATAATAATTCTTTATAAATACTACATGACTAATTAGTTTCAGTATTTTTTCATAATTAAAGAGTATCAGTCAATAAAGGATACCAAGTCCTAAGATCCAAAAGGAAAGGAAGCAACAACAGGAAATTATTTTATTAGATTTTACTTTCGTTTTGCCTTCAGCTGACTAATCCCTTATATATCCCCTCCCCTTATATATCTTATATAATATACCATAATATATATATATATATATCTCTGTGCTATCTAGATTAATCAAGTTAACCACTTGAGGATCAAGATACGTAACAGAAGAGTTGAGACTGGTGGGGTGTGAGCCAACCCATCTCTTTATATAGGGCAGGTAAAAATGTTCTTGCTACAGTCGTAAAACAGTCTGATGTTGTTCTCATAATGTTCTTCTCTATCGGTTGTTTGTCGACATCTCATCGGTTAAGTTCGGTTAATTATCCTAAAGCATTCCAATGTCATTCGGATCTGTGTCTGATGATTCGGGTATGGTCGAAAATCATTCTTTGCATAACGAGTGTAAGTTCGATTCATGTTCGGTAGTTGTTCGAGATTTTGTCGTAGGTCGTTCTTGACTATCGGATATTATTCTGAACTCGTTCGGGCCATGTTCGTAATCTTCAAATTTCGGGAGAGTCTCGGCTGTATTCGGTAAAAATGTGCAAGTCATCCTATTCGGGAACTTGTCCTCAAACGTTCGGGTTCTGTATGACGCACGCTTTAGTCTAGTGATTGTTCGGGGAGATCACCTTTTCACCCCTATTTGTTATTGAGTTAGTTTTAGGTTATTTACTGATTGTTCAACTTCTTTTGCCTTTCTATCCACATTCTATGTATAGTTCGTTTTATATCCTCTCTGTTTTCTTCTTCTCTGAATAAAATATCTATCTATCTATCTATCTATTGCCTGACGCCGTGATCCCCGAAGGGGTGGCCACGAACGAACCGCCCCCATGCACCTCTGTCCCCAGTCAGTCGACGCCCCTCCCCCCAACCAGCACCGCCTTCGTTCATGTAGTTCCTCACTCCATCCTTCCACCTCATATTCGGTCTACCTCTCCCCCTCTGTCCCTCCACCTCGCTCTCGTACACCCTCTTAGTCATTCTCTCGCTTTCCATACGTTCCATATGGCCGAACCATCTCAAGTTGTTCCTTTTCACACTTTCCAGCACATCTACCTCCACACCACACCTCCTTCTTAATTCCTCATTAGTCTGTCTATCCCTCCATGTAACTCCGCACGCACTCCTTGAGTAATTCATTTCCACTGCTCTCACTCTTGGTCTGAGTCTCTCAACCAACGTCCATGCTTCGCTTCCGTAAGTCAGTGTCGGGATTACCACACTGTCATGCAAGGACTTCTTCACTTTCATACTGACCACCCTATTTCTTGTTACTGCTTTTAGCGTTCCTACAACCCTCTTCCCCTGTTGTACCCTCTCCTGCACTTCTTCATCCATAGTCCCATCTTTACTCAACACACTGCCCAGATACTTAAAAGAGTTGACGATCTCCATAGCCTGACCGTTCAGCTTCACCTCACACTCTGTGACTTCACCCCTTTCGAAGACCATAACCTTGCTCTTCCCCGTATTTACCTTCAAATTCCGTTTTTCGCACACTGTTCCAAACTCATTTACCAGACCCTGCAACTCCCATTCATTATCACTCATCAGAACTGTATCATCCGCAAACAGCAGTATAGGTAGCTTCCACTCAATTCCCTCCCTTTTCAGCGATACACCAACATCCACTGCTCTTGATAGTATTTCTTTCATAACTCCATCCATATATACAGTAAACAACCACGGGGACATCACACACCCCTGTTTCAAACCAACATTCAGGTCAAAGAACTCGCTCTGCTCACTCTCCACACGTACTGCCGCCTTTGCACCCTCATACATGCTCTTCACTGCTTTCAGCAACTTGCCATCTACTCCGTATATTCTAAGTACTTTCCACAAACCTTCTCTATCCACTCTGTCATAGGCCTTCTCCAAGTCCATAAAGGCAACATACACCTTTTGTTTCTTCTCCAGGTACTTCTCCACAACACAATTCAGGGTAAAAATCTGATCTACACATCCTCTTCCCTTCCTAAAACCTCCCTGCTCGTCGCCTATCCATTTCTCCGTTCTCACTCTCACTCTCTCAATCACTACCCTACTGTATACCTTCCCTACTACGCTTAGAAGACATATTCCTCGGTGGTTACCACACACTCCTCTTTCCCCTTTGCCCTTATATAGGGGGACTATTATGCCAGTCTTCCAGTCATCGGGTGCACTCCCCTTCTCCCATGCTAGTTTGCACATTTTCCATACCCATTCTATCACTATCTCACCACCATACCTCAACATTTCCCCACACACTCCATCTGTTCCTGGTGCTTTCCCCAACTTCACTCTTTTCATGGCTTCCCACACTTCTGACCTCCTGATCCCCACCTCCTCCTCCACTACTTCTCTTCTTCTCCCTCCCATACCATACTATGTTTGCTGGCTCTTCATTCCTTTCATTTAGCAACTCACTGAAGTACTCCCTCCATCTTTCGACTCTCTCTTGCTTCTCGGCTAGCATTCTCCCATTCTTATCTTTCACACCCTTACTGTTTTCCTTGCTACCTTCCCTAACTTTCTTGACTTCTTTCCAGAACAGTTTCTTACTCTCCCTCCATTTTACACTCAGATTCCTTCCAAATTCCTCATCTACTCTTCTCTTACTTTCCTTCACTACTCTCTTCACCACCCTCTTACTCTCCACGTACCTCGCTCGTTTCTGTCTCTCGGAATCTTCATTCCCTCTACTACCCAACCACTCTCTATATGCTTTCTTCTTTCTTCCACAGCTATTCTTACCTCTTCTGTCCACCATGCTGTACCTTTCACTCCCCTCCCTCTTCTCCTCACTCCACACACCTCCTCACATGCTGCACAGATCTCATCCTTAAACACCTTGCTCATCTCCTCCGCTTCCTCCATAACTTCCAGGTCGAACCCACCTAGTCGTCTTTCCACTGCTCTCCTGTACTCCACCCTGACTTCCTCCTCCTGCAACCTCTCCACCCTCCTCACCATTCCACCCTCCTCTCGCCTCCCTCCCGCTCTCCTCACCCACTTCTTTTGTATCCTAACCTTAGCTACCACTACATAATGATCAGACAGACCCCCTCCAATACCCCTATACACCCTAGCATCCATCACAGATTTCTTCATTCGTTCATCCACACATACATAATCAATCAATGACTTTCGTTCCACCACTGTCTTATCCTTCATCGTCAACATCCGTTTCCACGTGTACCTGTGGATCATTCTGTGTCGGAAGAAGGTGTTGGCTATCCACAGCCTCCTCCCCACACATACGTCCACAAGTGCACTACCATTCCCATTCACCTCTGATGGTACCCCCCACCCTCCCACCACTCCCTCAACTTTCCTATCACCCACCTTACCATTCATATCCCCAATCAGAAATATTCTTTCGTTCTTGTCAACTTCTCCAGGCACGCCTCCACATTCATCCAGAACTCCTCTTTCTTTCTTTCAAGTATATCCTCTGTCGGGGCATACACGCATACAATCACCCACGTTTGTATTCCTACTTTCATTCTCACCCCCACAATCCTTGAACCCACAGACCCATACTCTCTTACACATTCCTTCCATTTGCTACTTACAAACAAACATGCACCTTCTCTCGCTGTTCCTTCACTCACTCCAGCACACACACCCATTCCACACTCCCACTCTCTCACATCTGAACCTTTCCATTTGGTCTCTGTCATTCCACATACAATATAAAATATCAGCTAATTTATTATTTGTGTAAGGCCTATCAAATATTTTGCTGGTGTTTCTAATGTCTTGGTAATGTTCACAATATAGTACAACATGATCAGGATTTTCAACTTCTTCACAGGCGATGCACTTTGTGTCTTGATTAATATAACGATTCTGGTCATTTAGTTTCAGTGTATTACTTCTACACCTGAAAAAAGGTTATTGATGCTGGGGTATTATCATCACACTGCTCTTCTTTTATCTCACTTTGATTTTCTTTTTATAATTTAACACTGGATTTGGTTTCTAGTTCTTGTTTCCATCTTTCTGTATCTATCTTATTGATATTTTATCCGTTTAATGTACCGCTAATTGATATCTTAATGCGTTTTAAATTTTGAAATTCCTGTGATGATCTTTTGATTTTTAGATGTAGCGCTGAATGATCTCTACAGGTCCCAGTGCTTGGCCTTTGTGCCTAAATCTTATCAATTCAATATTTTTTGTGTTATGTTTTGATAATATCTTTGTTTCTACTTCACTCATGTTGATTTCTTGATATACCTTTTTCACTTCTGTTACCCATTCATCTTTATTGTAAGTTATTTTCATTTATTCGTATACTGCCTTGACCACTGATTCTTCCCTTAAGTTAATGTAATTAACAAAGTTAATTTTATTTTGCATTATTCTTGATATCATATCTGAAGCTCCGATCTGTCCTCGCAGTGTATGTAGCCTACATGATGGAGAATGGATGAATCTATAAACCTTATTTTCTATTGATTGTAATTGTTTTAACTCTGTTTTGTTAAAGTTTATGACTTGGTTATCATATAATATTGTACCACTGACTCCCAATAAGCTTTACCTATCATTATTTTAGTACAACTCTTTGCAATTGCTGACGGTACTTGGTTAGTTAGTGTTTGTGCTTTATTAATCATATATTCCTTATGACATATAACAAGTTTCGTTTTATCTGTCATATTGATACCTAGGTAATAAATTCTATGTGTAACCTTTTTTCCACATATTTCGTTGGGTTTATCTTATTTTGTTAAATATTAAAATATTGTTTTTATTTTAATTTACTTCAAGACCGTACTCCTTAACTACTTGTTTTATTACTGTCATTCTTTGTTCAGTTTCTTCTATTGTCTGCGTTGTTCAATCCATTGTCAGCAAAGAATAAAGTGTTGAAATGAAAATATAGATCCCTAAATCCAATTCCTGTATCTTCGAGATGTATTAGAATTAATTAAGTAAGTCACAAGTTTAAATAATGATGTTGATCCCGTACATCCTTGTTTTATCCCATTGCTAATTTCAATTTATTTTGATATATGGTTGTTTAGTTGAAGTACTGTCTTATATCCTGTATATAGATTAGAAGTGATGTCAATTAATTTAGATTGTACTTTAAAGTGAATCGATGTTTTTATTAATTTATTTATGTTTATAAAATCGAAATCTTTACTAAAATCAATAGCAGTTACAATTAGACTCTTTTTGTATTTGAGGCAACTCTAACGCAATATTAAAAAAAAAAAAAAATAGATTGTCCTCTATCCTACTGCCTTTTGTAAAACCTGATTGTCTATCCGTTGACACATCGTTTTCAATTACATGTTTCTCTATATTTTCTCTCACTATGGCCATGAACATTTATATGTTATATTGGATAGGGCTATTGGCCTTCGATCTTTAGCTGTTTTTTTTTTTTTTTACATTTTGGGATTAGTTTTGGGTTTGATTTTTCCATTCTAAAAGTATGTCTTCTTCCCCTTTTAATATTTTGCCTAACCTCTCTTTTATAGCCATTTTACATTTTTCACTATTATATAAAACTATACAATTCTGTTTTTTTCCGTATGGCCCTGCTGCTTTGTTTTTGGTTTGTTTCTTTAAATATATATATATACCGGTATATCCTTAATATTAATTTATGGATCTTCCATTGCATTTATGTTTTTCTCAGTTTTATAGGCAAGATCAAAATGTTTTTCATGAATTTTAGGTGCTATCCTGTATACTGTAGTTCCTATCTACATCTCGTATGCTATTGTCTTGTTCTTATTCCCTACTGTAATATTCATAAATAGTTTTGTTACAGTGCTCCATATATTGGGTATGTCATTATCATGTTTTTGGTATATTTTAGACCAATAGTCCAATAAGTCTCTCCCTGCTTCTGATTTTTCTATTGTATACCTACCAAGTATGTTTGCCAGTAGCAGTAAATGTATGTATCCAGAAATTGTACACAACAGAATATAAAAGAACATGTCGATAGACTGTCAGACGAATATGAAGATGAGTGTGAATAAATTACAAAAGCAATTTGTTCACGTTTTCACACAATATCATAACTTGTAAAATCGCAGTAAATATATATATTTATATATTTTATTTTGAACAGAAGGCACCTGGCAGCTACACTTCTACCCACTCTCACCATGGCCACCCAGGAACAACCCACCACCTTTTCTGGAGTGGTAAAGTGGTTCCATGTGAAAAGTGGGTATGGATTTATCACCAGAGAACGAGACCAAGAAGACTTTTTCATCCACCGCAAGAACATTGTGCCTAACAACAAACGCACAATTGTTTCACTAGGTGAAGGAGAGAAAGTGGAATTCACCATCATCAAGGAAAGGAAGGGCAAGGAGGCAGCAGGAGTGACAGGACCCCATGGCAGACCTGTAAGGGGCTCCTTACTCCCTCAAGCAAGGCAGAAGCGACCCACTACCACCGGAGTCAAGTCTGGCCTAAAGACTGACATCATCACAGTCATCGTCCACACAGCCATTGCGCTTGCTGGGGATGATCGAAGCCGACTTGCTGTTCTTCTGCCTGCTCTACTAGCTGCTAACGACCTGCCCACCATAGTCATCCCTCCAGATCTCCTTGCCCGAACAACAACAACCGAGAAACCGCCCAAAAAGAAACCTACCAACAACCCGAAGACTCAACTCGTGCCTCGACCACTCTGCCTTCAGAAGACTCCAACATCTACAGCTTCAACAACAATCAATGAGAAGGCACCACCATCAACACCAACAGCAGTGCACCACGAACCAGAACAAGGACCTATGGAGACTCAAGAACTATCTCCTGAAAGCTCTCCACCAGCTGCCAAACATCGACGGGTGATGAAACTACAAAAATCAAGATTCATTAACATCTATACCTTCCCGGGACACAGCCAAATCTTCAACTACGACACTCCTGCAGCCACAACAACTTCTGCCAAGCCATCCGAAATCAACAAGGCAATAATGCTCATGTACCAGAACCAAACTTCAACAAAAGAACAATAGCAAGGTGGTCAGCCCACCAGCTTTTACTTCTTCAACTCTTCATCTTTCATCACTTTACCTTGGACTTCAACTCTACTTTCATCACTCTCCTCACATCCCATCGTTCATAGCACATAGTACGTTCATCCTACACGAAGCAGTCCGCAGCCATGGATAAAAAAACGCCTTCCGAGAAGAAGCAGCAGTGACATAAATCATCTAACGCCAAGCAAAAAACAGAGGCAACCGAGGACCACCAGCGATAAGGACCGAAGACAGCGAGGACCGAGGACAGCCATGAACATAAATGTAGATTCGACAAGAACCAAAAATATTATTAAAGAGCGTTCCGTGAGTTCTAAAATAACAAATTTAAAGGTTTTCTATGCAAACGCTCGTAGCATACGCAATAAATTTTCAGAATTAGAGGAGCTAGTGTTTACAGAAGATTATGATGTGATTGGCATAACAGAATCTTGGTTCAACAGAAGATAGAGACTTTTTAGCAGAATATTCACTTCCCGGTTATGTAATGTTTGAGAAAAGCCGAATAAATAGAAATGGAGGTCGCGTTTTATTTTATATCAAAGAAAGTCTTAACCCTACCCTCTTGTCAAAACCTCAAATTGTGAACGTCGACACATCTTTTGTGCTAATAAAGAATAGTAAAGGTATAAAAATAATACTTGCGTTAATATACAGACCTCCAGCTCAATCAGTGCAAACTGACCAAGAAATTTACGAACAAATTGCAGATGTAAGTAACTCACAAGATACCGTAATTTTTGGTGACTTTAATTTACCTGTGACCAAGTGGGGCGATGCGCTTACTTCACACTCCGGACATGACTTGTATACGAACTTGCAAGAGATTTCGCTTTATCAATTTGTTCGAACGCAGACCCGTGGTAATAACGTTCTTGACATTGTACTTGCAACAAAAGAAGAATTAATAGAGAATTTGAATGTTGGTGATGAATTCAGTAACAGCGACCATCGTACGATAACTTTCACTTTAAACTTTACTAGTAACGAACCAAATAGTAGCATAAAAAAAGTCCCTAATTTCAAGAAAGCAAACTTTCATAAACTTAGAGCTATGTTTAAAGAAACTGACTGGAGCTTTTTAATTAACAATAACGACATAAATACATCTTGGAAGTTATTCGAAACCACTTACCTAAAAGCAGTGCAAGACTGCATACCATCGAAAATACGGCGTCCAGGCCATAATAATAAGCCCAAATGGTGGAATAAAGATATTTCAAACTGTCTGCTTGCTAAAAAAATTGCTAATGATAGATTAAAA
The DNA here is from genome assembly GCA_032716605.1 of Paralithodes platypus. Taxonomy (NCBI): domain Eukaryota; kingdom Metazoa; phylum Arthropoda; class Malacostraca; order Decapoda; family Lithodidae; genus Paralithodes; species Paralithodes platypus. The sequence goes on along the minus strand of CM064552.1, from coordinate 33,274,821 downwards.
TCCTCACAAAACGACGAAGAATGGGTGAAATTTGTAGAGCTACGACGCAAAGCCAAAAAGTTAATTAAGCAAAGTAAAAAGGCCCTAGAGTTACATATTACGAATCAAAGTAAAACAAACCCGAAATTATTCGATAGTTATATCAGAAAGAAAAAAGTAGTTACTTCAACTGTTGCACCGTTAGTCGATGAAAATGGAGAATACACCAAAGACGAAGTACAAATGAGTAATGCCCTCAATACCTTCTTTGCATCAGTTTTTACAACAGAAGACCTCAGTGATATCCCTACACCATCGCCGATTCAGATTGATAATTCAGATGTTCTAAGCAATATCACCGTTACAGAGAGAGAAGTATTGAACTGTTTAGATAAACTCAAGGTAAATAAAACGCCTGGACCTGATACAATCTCGCCTAGAGTTCTAAAGGAAGCTAAGGATGAGCTCTCCAAACCACTGACATTACTATTCAATAAATCCTTGCAGTCTGGAACTATGCCTGATCAGTGGAAGCTAGCCAACGTAACACCGATATTCAAAAAAGGCAGCAAATCCCTACCCAGTAACTATCGTCCAATTAGCTTAACCTCAGTTGTATGTAAAATGCTAGAAACGGTCATAAGAGACAGACTCGTAAATCACTTAGAGGAAAATAACATACTTAATGATACTCAACACGGCTTTCGTAAAAAACGTTCGTTTAACAAACCTCTTGGACTTCTTCCACGATATCCTCAACCTCTACGATGTGAGTAAAGCTGTAGATATTATATACCTTGATTTTCAAAAGGCCTTTGACAAAGTTCCCCACAAACGTTTACTGCTAAAACTAAAAGCGCATGGAATACAAGACGGTGTGTTGAAATGGATAGAAAATTGGCTCAGCGACAGAAAGCAAAGAGTAGTCATAAATGGTAAGGCATCTAAATGGACCAATGTAAGTAGCGGGGTACCCCAGGGATCGGTACTAGGACCAATTATCTTTCTAATTTACATCAACGACATAGAGGAGGGTCTCACCTGTACAATCTCAAAATTTGCTGACGATACAAAAATTGCAAATAGCGTACTCTCAAAAGAACAAGTTGACGATATGCAACACAATCTAGATAAATTGTCATGTTGGGCCCAAATTTGGCAAATGAGTTTCAATGCGGATAAATGTAAAGTACTGCATATCGGATACCTAAATGAGAAAGCAAACTATTCGATAGAAAAAAATAAAAGTGACGTCGCCGGTAAAGAAGGGGTTAACCCGTTCAGTACCGGTGACGTCCTTTACATCATATTCTGGACACTATTAGATGGTTTTATTCAGCTAAGGAAGGCTCTGTGGTAGCTCAGAGGATAAATTGGGATAGCCTGCAGTCTTTTAATTGGTAGAGGTCCTTCTTACGCTGAATAAAGTAATGTAATAGTTGGCAGACTCTATATAAAAGGACGCCACCGGTACTGTAAGGGTTAACGAGGTAGTGATGGTTTTTGGTCTATTAACCCGTGGAGCCCCAGCGACGCGTCTGACGCGTCGGCTATGTATGTAACGCACAGCCCCAGAGACGCGCCTAACGCGTCACCCTTATAGCTCCAGTCGTAAGTCTCAGAATGGCTCTAGATTTATATGGGAACTACTTTGGGATCCGGCGGACTACTTCCAAAACGTTTTGTCCAAACGCGTGCGCGCGCGGGGACGGGAGAGGGCACCCGCCTTCTCACACCTCATGGTCAGTTTACCGCGCACCCTCTCGAGTGAAACACCATGTCTCGTCGTTATAATGCCCGCCTTACCCGCCCCTGCAGTACAGAGGAGGTCATGGATATACTGTACGACACTGACAGCCCTGATAGTGACACTGACTCGGCATTGGACGAGTCTGGAGACGAGTATGCCCCCTCCCAAGCAGAAATAAGAGAGCTAGAGGAAGAGCTTGCTCAGATTCCTGTCAGGCGGCGTAGGCCGTCACAAAGACAGCAAGGGGCAAGTGCACCTCCCCGCCGCCCACTTCCCCAAGACCCCACTGAATCCTCAGAAAGTGGGGAAGAGGTTGTTGTTGCAGATGAACCTGCTGACCCTCAAAATTACGTGCGTGTACCTGGGGAAGAACGAAAGGGATTGAAGAGAAGAAGGGGCGAGTCTGGGAGTGAAGAGGAGGTACCCCCACAACCCCGCCTGCCTTCTCCCCCACTTCCCATAATCTCCCCACTCAAGAAAAATACCCCGGGGAGGTTCTATGGTCGTCACAAACCTAGTGACGAACAACCTGGTGATGGAGAAATGGGACAACGTGGTGCGAGACAAAGGCGGTCACGTGACCCAAAACGCTCCCTCTTCCCTCCTGACCCAGAGCACGAGGGGGGGGATGAGTCACCACCACCATCACCACCACCACCACTACTACCAGACTCTCCGCCTCGCCATTCTTCCCCCCCACTATCACCTTCAGGCTCCATCCCGTACACCCCCCCACGAATGTCTCCCTCACCTGAACCAGGCCCCTCCTGCGCCACTGCATTATCACCAGCCTCTCCACAACGCCCCGATCTGCCCCAACGCCCTGCAAGCAAACGACGTGGGCGTGTCATATCTCGCGGGCGTGCCACCCGCGGCCGAATGCAGAAGGTCAAACAAATAAGACGCCCCAGCAACGAATCGAGCTCTAGATCTAGCTCTCGATCAAGTTCGAGGTCTAGCTCCAGACCCAGGTCCACCTCTCGCCCACGCCGCCCACGCTCCACCCGCACCCGCCCAACCCGCCCCGGTGCCCCTGACAATGACCCTGATGAGCCCGATGCCCCATCTAGCGACGACGAAGGCGCTGATAGGTGGGATTGGGTGGATGGGGAAAACTATCTACCAGGACAATACCACTTTTTGGGGGCAGCTGAGGCCGGCCCTACCATGCCCAATCGTGGACCTGACACCACAAGACTGGGTGTTTTTTCTGCAGTTCTTCACTGCCAACCTTGTCGGCTTGATTGTTGACCAGACGAACTGGTACAACTATTATTTTATGGCAGGGAAGGAGCAGAAGAGGAACTCGGCACGTCTCTCATGGGTGGATTTGTCTTCCGATGAGTTCTAACGCATTCCTGGCACTGGTCATCCTGATGGGGGTCACCAAGAAGACGTCTCTCAGGAAGTACTGGTCATGTGATCCCCTCATCGCAACCCCCTTCTTTGGGAAAGTCATGAGCAGGAATAGATTCACGGCAATCATGGGAAACCTGCACTTTATTGATAGCCTGGCAAGCCACACCAGGAACCAGGAACGCCCCAGGAATACCAAGACCCGATGGAGAGGATAAGACCTATATTTGAATACCTCAAAACAAAGTTTGCAGCCTCCTTCAAACCTTACCAAAAACTAATCATTGATGAGAGTCTGGTGCTATGGAGGGGGAATATTAGCATCCGACAGTACATCCCCAGCAAGCGTCACCGTTATGGCCTGAAACTTTTCGTGATGTGCGATTGCAAGACCGGTTACATCCAGGACATCATCCTTTACATGGGCAAGGTCACTGAACTGGTGGAGGAGAGGACATATGGGATATCTGGGGCCGTTGTCATCACCATGTTGGAGGGATATTTGGACAGGGGACACATCTTGTACCTCGACAACTGGTACACCAGCCCTTCCCTTGCCAAATTCCTGTATAGCAGAAACACTGGCGTCTGTGGCAAACCGTCAGGAGGAATCGTGTATACATGCCAGAGCTACCCGAAAGGCGGGAGAAGGGCTCCATCATCCACCTCCAGGCAAATAATATCTTGATGCTCTCGTGGATGGACAATCGTGACGTCAATATCCTCACCAGTATCCACCTGCCCCGCTTAGAGGACACCAAACGCCGTGATAGAGCCACAGGTGAGGCGGTCAAAAAACCTGTTGCAATCATTGACTACAACATCAACATGCGGCTGGTTGACAAGTCAGACTCTGTCATATCGTCGGTCGAGTGTGCCAGGAAGACGATGAGGTGGTATAAAAAACTATTTTTCCACCTACTCGACCTCACCCTCTACAACTGCCACATCCAATATCATGAAATAACAGGTGAAGTTGAGACGATGGAGTCGTACTGCATCGAACTTGCACGGGAGCTTCTGTTCTTCTTCAGGGAGGGCCCACGCCGCCAGCAACGTCCCGCAGCTCGTTTTCAAGCACCAGAAGGCCCCGCCAGACTGACACAACGCCACTTTTGCGATTTTGTCCCGCCCAACGAAGTAAAACCCAACCCACGCAGACGGTGTCATGTGTGTCGCAACACAGGCAGACGCACACCAAACGGCAAGACACCCGGACGATGTGTGAAGAATGTGATGTGGGACTGTGTTTTCCCACCTGCTTCAGGGAGTATCACACCCTCGAGCACTTCTAAGTGTTCAAAGTGTTCAAAGACTGCGATAAAAGACGCTATAATGTAATACTAACAGTGTATATAAAAGACGCAAAAGTGAATATAAAACAGTGTGTATATATATATAATTTACAAGTGCAAAGTACCGAACAATATAAAACACTAAGTAAATTCTAAACTTATAAAACTGTGTGCAAATAATTATAAGAATAAGAGACAATAAGTGCGTAAAACAATGTATATACACCTCATAATCTTAGGTAAAACAATGAACAAGTACAAATAATTCAATGAAAAGGAGACACAGAGTGACCTTGAGTGAAAGTGACAGCCAGACAGAGAAAGAAAGAGGGAGGGTGCTGTGGAATGTGGGTCACTCGCTCCGCTGTATGGCCGTGTGTTCGTACGTGCGTTTTGTTATTGTCCTGAGCAAAGATGGCCGCCCAAGATGGCCGCCATCACCATGGCAACGTGGACGCTAACACTCGTGCGCACTTGTAATACTTGAATGAAGACACTTATCACACTACAACTTCAGTTATATTTACATTATGTGATATACAAAGACATTCTATGAACTCTGAAGCGCACTTTATGTCCGAGAGGTGCGAAATAAGTCATGCTGCCTGGCGGCTGGCAACTGGCTGCTGGCGCGGGAGATTTGAAATGGCGCTAAGGCTCCTCTGAGGCTGGGGACCCCCACTACCTCCCAGGACCCCCAAATGGCCTAGGTAAGTACTTTTTTCACATTTCTTCATGTCTATCATTATTTTCTAACACATTCTGATATATTTATAAAAAAAAAAAAAAATTGAAAATTGCCCGGGTTCTGGTGCACAAAAATAATAAAACCGGCCGGGGCTGTACGGGTTAATGTATTATATTTATATATTTGTCAGTTTCCTCGCTAGACCTCCATCAAGCAGGGAAAAATAAATAAATTAATAAAAAATAAATAATAACACGACCACTTTTCAAGATAAATTTGTATATTTTTCGGTTCCTACTGAACTGACAGGCTCGTTATCGCTCGCCAGGAAAAACCTCGACACCTAAATGGGACGAAAAGTGTTAATATTGTAAACGAAATAGGGCGAAAGGCCTTAAAATCACCAAACTAATGGGCCGAACGTAATAAAATCTGAAAACTGATGGGGCTAAACATGAGGGAGAAGGTGATCTAGATAAACGACCCATCTCCCTTCACTGTTTGGTTCTCTCTCTCTCTCTCTCTCTCTCTCCCCTCTCTCTCTCTCTCTCTCTCCTCCCCTCTCTCTCTCTCCTCTCTCTCTCTCTCTCTCTTCCTCTCTCTCTCTCTCTCTCTCTCTCTCTCTCTATCTCTCTCTCTCAGCGCTCTCTCTCTCTTCTCCTCAATCTCTCTCTCGCTCTCTCCTCTTCTCTCTCGCTCTCTCCTCTTCTCTCTCGCTCTCTCCTCTTCTCTCTCGCTCTCTCTCTCTCTCTCTCTATCTGTCTCTCTCTCTCTCTCTCTCTCTTCCTCTCTCTCCTCTCTCTCTCTCTTCGTTCTCTCTCTCTCCTCTCTCCTTCTCTCTCTCTCTCTCTCTCTCTCTCTTCTCTCCTCAGCTCTCTTCTATCTCTCTCGCTCTCTCTCATCTCTCTCTCTATCCAGTGCCTCTCTCTCTCTTGGTGTTATATTTTGGATTCAGCCTACTGTTTTAAGACGTTAACCCAGCCAGGTGTCGATTCTTTCCTGGTGAGCGAACAGCTATTTTCAAACACATTTATAGGCTAAATTTGTACTCTTTTGGATAGAAAAATGTCTCCGGATTTTTCCATAAAATACTGGCTCGCTATCAGTCACCAGGAAGAAATCGACACCTGGATGGGGATAAACATCTTAAAACAGTAGGCTGAATGGGGCCGAATGGATACCAGCCAAAGAGAGAGGGAGAGAAAGAGAAAACAAGCAAGGTGGGATCCCTTAAGGCAGAATGGTTAACGTGTGTAGCAGGAATAACACGTGGTTGATCATATTTGGTCCGGGGGAGATCTTTTGAACCTCAGTGTTTCGCTCCAGTTGATTGGACATTTTAAGACGTTTTACCCCTCTAGATTTTATGCGCTTTACCCCATTCAGATGTAGATATTTTTCTTATCGAGCGATAGCGATCTTGCAACATGGAAGAAATCAGCCTTCTCAAGACATTTTTCAAAGGAAAATTGTACAAATTTAGCTTAAAGGGAGTCTGGGTGGACATTTCTTAGATTGAAGGAAGTCTGGGAAGGTGTTTTTGTTAGCCTAGGGACAAGCTAAAATACATTGCTCGAAAATGGCAAAAACAAGCAAAATCCTCAATAATGGTTAAGGGGACAGTGGCCATTTGTTTGGTCTATTAATTTATATATTCATTTATTATTAGCTTCCTCGCTATACCTCCATCAAGCTTAAATAGCACCACCTAGACCCCTCTTCAATATAAAGATGTAAATTTTTAGGTAGAAAAAAGTCCTGGTCGAAGAATTACAGGCTCGCTATCGCTCGCCAGGTTAAATTCGACACCTAAATGACACGAAAGGTCTTCAAATTGACAACAACATGGGGTGAAAGGTATTAAAATCGTCAAACTAATTGGCCGAACGTCTTATAATCTCAATACAAATGGGGCTAAACATGTGGAACTTTGGGACCAGAAAAACGACCCATCTCCCGGTAAACAAAATCACCTCATCCCCCTCCCCCCAAGCCGTCGGACCAGATAATGTTAAGGGGAGATGGGTTGTATTTCTAGACCCCCTTCTCCCTTATGTTTAGCCCTATTATTTTTATTTTTATTTTAAGATGTTTGCCCCATTAGTTTGTCGATTTTATGACCTTTCGCCCCATGTCTTTGTCAATATTAAGACCTTTCGTGCTATTTAGGTGTCAATTTGTATTTGGTTTGCCTTTAATTTTGGAAGAATTGGCCTTTAGCCGGGACAATTATCTACCGAAAAATGTACAAATAAATCTACAAGGGGGATCTAATGGATATTCTTTTAAGTTTGATGGAGGTCTAGGGAGGACACAAGAAACATAATGAATAAATGAAAGAATCAACCAGTGAACCACCCCCCTGTTAACCCATTCAGTACCAGGGGCGTACTTTTCATTATATTCTGGAAACTATTAGACGTTTTTATTCAGTTTAGGAAGGAGCTCTAGTAATAATAAGGCTTCAAACTATCTCGACCAACCCTCATAACTACCACAGATCCTTCCTGAGCTGCATAGTATCGTCTAAGTATAGCTAGAATAAAATATAACACACGTCGATGGTACTCAAAGGGTTAATTAACTCTGGTGACTCCATACTAAATCATCTATTGCTTGGCCTTCCACATCGCCTCTTATTTCAAAAGGAAACTTTATGTGAGTATCCTAGGTTCGATTCCTCGGAGTGCCACATGTGTTTGTTGATTTCATTAATTGAGTTTAGATCTGAAGTTTGTTGGTGTAAAAAACAATAATTCATCTACTTTTTCCATTCTAATATTCATACTAATAATACAAATATATATAATAATACTTGTATATATATCATTAGGGGTTCGTCCCCTATGGGGAACCCCTATTGTAATCATTAAACCTGGAATTTCATCCAAATTCTTCTTACGCGCCGGTTTCGACGCAATAACTCCAGAACCGCTTTTTGGATCGGGATCAAACTTTCAGAAGAGGTGCGTTTTTGTATTGGGCAACTTTTGATATGCTAAACATCCGGCATGGCGGGCAAACAGGTCCGTGGCAGCCGATTTCCCGAAAAACTTGACGCCTAAATACCGTCTCTCCCACTCACAGGAAACGACTGGGCTTTGGCATACGCACTCCCCTACTAATGCTCCGCAAATTTTATAGAGAAGGTTTTGCTTTTGCACGTGGGTTTTTTTCCGGCAATCTTGAAAAAACCTCGAATTCCACTTAAAATTCCACATCTTAAAAACTACGCCGATGATCAAAGCCATGCTTGCGTAGTTGGGTGAGGCTCGCGATTCCGAACGTTTTGATACCAAAAAAATATAAATGGGTGGAATAGTTTGGCCGCAGCATTGAAAACTGTCTATTCTTAAATTACTTTAAAACCGAATTCGCTACCCACACAAAGTTTACCGTCTACAGTCTATAGGCTTCCACGCATCCCTCAGTTTTGCTTAATAACATAATCTCTTTATTATTCAGATCTATCATTTTTTTTTATTTAACTCTCTCAAAACGGTTAGAGTCCCTACGAATTCCAGCAATTATTTAGCCAACCTACCTATACATACCTACCCTACCAAATAATAATGATTATTCAAATTTATTTTTGGTGAATGACAGAGTATTAGCTAAGGTTTTTAACAATTCCCCCCTTTGTCAAATGCTTAGTTTAATAACAATGATATGGACCTTTAAAGTTTTGGCACTTGCCCGTGTGACTTGTATTTTAACCCTACTAAAGTGTTACCACGAAATACCGCTAGATCCTTTCTCAAAAGTCGCTAGCATGTTGCTACATAGCCAAACAATGTTAGGATAATGCTGCAATTTCTAAAGAGTTTTGGTTTGTTTGTTTTGCAAATTTTACAATGTAGTATGAATAGAATGTCTGAAATTTTCAAATTATCCCTAGTAAATGTCTCTAGATATAAAAGAAATGGCTGCTAGATTGAAGTAAATACCTCTACATTTAGCGGTAATATGTAGCTTTACAACTGGCAACACTGCAACCACCACCTCCCTCCCACCCTCCCAGTATGTCTCCACAAAATACCGCTAGATCCTTTCTCAAAAGTCGCTAGCATGTTGCTACATAGTCAAACAATGTTAGAATAATGCTGCAATTTCTAAAGAGTTTTGGTTTGTTTTGCAAATTTTACAATGTAATATGACTAGAATGTCTGAAATTTTTAAATTATCCCTAGTAAATCTCTCTAGATATGAAAAAATGGCTTCTAAATTGAAGTAAATAGCTCTACATCTAGCGGTAATATGTAGCGATACAACTGGCAACACTGCCTAGCCCTTCCTTCCTTCCTCCCTCATATCTAGCAAATGTATCCACAACCACTCTAGTGAACTTTCGGTATTTAGTTTATTCAGCTTAATACTACTTATCCACATAAAATAGAAACCTATCATGATTGTTGTCTAATACAACCATAGACAATTCTATTACATATTATTAGAACATGATGTCGAATTTAGCAGTTGCTGTTTACCTTGAACAGTAATGACAGAACCGAAAGCTTCTCTTGCCGTGTAGTACTCAAAGAAAGCAGGGTTACACATACCGAACTGTTACCAAGTCAGAGATTCAGAGGTAACTTTCACAATGCATTATAACCCTAGACAGACACCAATATACCACTAAATCAGACAAATATCACTACAAAAAAGATAGGAAAATATTATATTAATGTCCTAGGTATTTGAAATTATGCAAATGAGTAAAATCCATTATGATAAAATGATAATGGGATTGATTAGTATCTGGCAACAGTGTTGCAATATAAATTTCTGAACGTATGCGAATTTCGGAGTATTTATCCAATTAATATACACATCTATCACTATTTAAATTTAATACAACCATACACAGTGTTATTACATATTATTTGAACATAATATAGGATGGTCTTTCCTTTAAACCATTTTCTATATCTATTCACGAAAAATATAGGCCTAGCCTAGGCAGCGCTACTGGTAGGCACAAATTTATCAGTTCGAATTTTGATTGAGAGTGGGATTAGGCCTTGGCCTAGCCTAGGGCTTAACATGGGATACTGTTTGGGGTTTGGGAATAGACTCAGGCTGCTTTAGGCCTAATTAGGTAAAAATAGTCAAATCGAGACAATTGCACAGCCAACATAGCCTAGGCCTATTAAGCAAATATTTTACCAATCTACAATAGGCCTAGTCTATTCGCTGTAAGTAGGCAAGAAATCATGACCTAGGCTATAACCTCTGTAACTAAAAAACAACTAGGCCTAGAGTGATCAAGCTAATATGTCTACCATTTGGGAAGAGTCCGTCAAGGAATAGCCTAGATGTGGAAATTTGCAGCCAATTTGCTCTAGCCCTATTTGAGATACAGAGGTTAGAGGTCATTGTTGAGGCCCCCCCCCCCCCTCATGACATATTGTCATCATCTTATATATTGCCAGCAGGGGGCAAATAACCGAAAAAAATCGCCGTCAAGATAGACGCGAACTTAACCACGGCGATCGACACATGTAAACATGGCGGTGGCGGGGGAGGTGGCGGACGTTTGCAATAAAGTTCCTGTCTATTTTGAATGCCATTGGATACAATAACATGTTGAGGGGGGCTTTGCCCCCCCCCCTTCTCCCCCCCCTTCCCCCCCCCCCCCCCCCCCCCCCATGACATATTTTCACCATCATATATATTGCCAGCAGGGGGCAAATAACCGAAAAAATTGCCGTCAAAATAGACACCTTTATGAATAGGTTAGCCTTTAGGCTAGGCCTTTGGGCAAGAGTTGTATTGTATAGGCTATCCTAGTGTTTACTAATTTATAGGCTACCCCTTTGAAAGGACATTAGCCGGGTAGGATGTAGTTACCGGGTGTATCGCCAGCCTTGTTTACACTACGCGTACGCGTAGTGGCGTCGGACGCTTGCCATCCTTTTCCTGTCTATTTGGACTGCCTTTGGATACAATAATCTCATCTCGGGGCCGTTTGCCCTGGGGGGGCTCGAACCCCCAATTTCAGGTCCAATTTGTGTTTGAGTTAAGTATCTTCGAAAATTGTGTCACTGTGGGGCCAAAATTAGTCATTGAGTCACCAAATTGGTATAGAATCATCCTGAGACAATGGGAAAGGTGATAGAGGAAGGTTTATGGGCTTAATGTAGTTTTATTTCGTTGGGCGAGCTAAAATATCATTAAGAAAAATGAAAATTCGTCATCCACATTCAAATTTAATGTACTAAACCACTATTTACAAGCCATTACACATGAATGACATGGACTCATTTACCCTTTAATAACTTCTCCCTTTCAAAAGCTTCAATTTAAAATAAAAATGAACTCTCTACCTCATCAAATAAGGTCACTGTGGTCAAAAGCCTTACGGTCCCCCTAAATCACTTACATTTCATTTAACGAACACAGGATCTTCTGATGCGCTCCCATCTTTCTTTTTTCAAGTATCTCGGACGGTAACCATGATCTTGATGTAAATTTCATTTTTTTTTTTTTACATATTTACAATATCTACTAAAGTTAGCATTATTATAGGTAGTACATTATAGATACAACTTAGTATTATTGTCTACAGAGTATAGATACAGACTAGGAAGAAAACAATTATTTACATAGAACTAAATTATATATCGTCATCGCTCGCATCATTTCCATCTGCATCATCATCAACTGTGTGGATTTCATCATAATTGTCTTCATCAGTGCCTTCTTCTGCCAAGATATCAACAAGAACCTGGGGGATGACATCTCCCTCGAACCACAGTGGTTCAAGTTTTTCATTTGATGTGACCTGATAACCATGGTCAGCAGGGGCGGGTATTTGTGGGAAGTGATCGAGGGCATTACGCCAGATGCTGACTTGGAAATTTACTCTCTTGATGTGCTGGATGAATACCCTTCTGCACGGTGGAAAGTTTGACAAGTCAATTGATACATCAGGCCGGAGATTCAGGTTTGTACCACACATCTTCTTGACCTTAATCTCTCTTGCCTCATCAACTTTCTTTACTCGCGGCCCAGCGCCATATAGGCGACATGTAAACTCCTCGACGCCTGCGAGAATACGCTCATCGTCAAGCGTCCATTGCGAGCCGATTGCAGCGAAAATTTCAACGAACTTTGAGTTTTGGCTGAGTAGTTTGATTGGTTTAACCTTCCCTTTGCCTTTGAATGATGAAGTGCAGTCAGCACCAGTAAAGGCATGCAGGGACAACAGTGCTTCGATGTGCTCTTGGGAGTAGTTCTCAGCCAACTGGTTGATGTTGATAAGCTTCACTCCCAAGTCCATAAGAATGTCTACCGTGAATGATTTGGCAAAATACAGAAGTATGAAGAATATGTCCGAGTCCCGTGCTCTAACTCTGATGGTTTTGATGTGAGGCATCTTGGTTTCGATATACTTGATATAGATGACAATCCGTACATCAGTTTCTTCATGGCTCGAACAGATATCTTTTAAATATTCTTGCGACGTTACTCCATTGCGATATACAAGCTTGAACGCTTCACCAGCTTCGATAAAGATGATCTGCCTTCGACGAATCTCTTCCATCATAGATGGAGGACTCCAATGCTCACGAAGAAGATGTATTAATGCCTTCTTATTGTCGTCATTGGTGAGAAAGGCTGGCCAGTCGGCAGGTCGGCGAATGTTCAGCCCTTCAACAATGAACTTTTCACCACACCCTCTACGATCACGTTCTGCTGATTTTGGGGAATGGAGTCTGTCGACATAGCTGTCTGTGCTAAAAACTGTTATGGCTGCAGCAGGTAGACTACTTAGGATTCTCTGTGATATCGTCTTCATTGTTGGGGGCATCTCTTTCATGTAGAAGGAGAGTACCATCTTGAATGACACCACATTCATGAGGAGCAGGCAACTGAGCGTTATTGGCATCTTTGATCAGGTAATTCATCCCAAGGGCTTTGTTTGTTTTCGAAAAAACCCATCTATTGTTGAAATTGAATATGGCGTCACAGTTAGAGGATACATCATCAGGTCAGAGATGCTTACCTGTTGTCCCAGGACCTGTGATTTTATGAAGACTTGGAATAGGAACTCACTTGTGGACTTATCACCTTCTGATTCGATGCGATAACCTTTTTGACTGGTGCTGTGCTGGACATTGTCTTGAAGTTGTTTCTCTTGATGGCATTGAAGAATGGGGTTGTCTTTGTGAGAAGTCGATCATGGATGAAATCCTCTTTTTGGGCTTTACCATTCTTCAGAGCGTTCATTACATCATGGCGCACGTTCTCAGGCATAGCTGCTCCTGAAGACAAGCTGGTCAGTGCTTGAGAGGTATTTAGCTTAAATGGGTTTATAAAAGATTGGAAAGTTTCGATCGTTCGCTTTACCTGATCTTCAGATCGAGCGATCTCCCTTGGTCTTAGGTCTCTTTGCTGTTTATTTGAGTCGCTACTGCTGGGATGAACCATGTTCCACAATGCACCCACAAACTCCCCCTTAGCATGTGCAGTCAAGATGTGACGTTGGGTTCTTGGTGCTGCAGTTGGTGCTTCGGCATCTGCACAGTTACCTTGATCCTGAAGATAGATACCTACTGCCGTATGAGTGGATCCTGCCCCATGCACATCTGATACCAACTGATCGAAGTTGTCCCAGTCACTATGGAAAACTGCTCCTTCAGGCTGCCTCTTCACCACATCTGATTTGCTAATTATTGAAGCACTTTCCACTATTGACTTGGCCAGCGCTGTTTCTAGTTCAATGGAATAAGTATACGACTCACAGTGGCCGAGTTTATTCATGAGACTTGTAACACTCTTGGATCTAAAAAGCTGTCTTAGTGTCATGCATAGCAGTATGTGTTTCTTCATCTTCCATTGCCCTGAAGTTACAGCTCTGCAGATGTCTTGAGAAATGGATGTTGCCAGCCTTTTTTCCCGGTCAGAAGGCTCTGTTTTCCCATTTCTCCCACATATTACGTTTGAAACAAACTGGAGAACGTCTGGAGGTATTTCATCATCTGGATCAGGGAGGTCAGTAGCTCTAATAGGCCAGGGAAGTGTTTTGGAAGACTTGAAGGCGTTTAAGAGTTTGTTGTGAAGATTGACGCTGACTTCTTCACTCCAATGACAGGTGCCCAGCTCATATGCAGAACGAACCGCAGTTTTCATAGATTCTGATGAACTACAAAACACTAATGTGTCTTTATACTGACATGAAGAGAAGTCTATACTGTCTTTGAGATAAGGACAGCCTTCCACTTTCAATCTTAGGTTATGGCCCGATATCTTAGCAACCACTTCTTCATCATATTGTGACAGAGTAGCATTGTACAATTTCGTGATATGTGCCAGTTTGATAACCTGACTCTTCTGGATAACATCAGTTTTGATGCAGTCGCAAACACAACCGAAAGCCTTCCCAATAATTTCCTTCTTTGTAGAAACCTTGCATGGAGGAGTG
>CM064552.1:32926900-33260226 GCA_032716605.1 Paralithodes platypus | reverse complement strand
TCACATTTCTTATGTACTAGGCTAAGGTTGAAGAGAGTCGTTGTCTTTTTGGGAGATTGTATTGCTCGGACTGTCTCCATCAATCACTAATGTTTCTACAGGGTTAAATAATGCTAGACTAGGGATCAGGTACCTTGCTGTTGGTGTTTTCACTGGGTGTAGGCTACTTTTGAGCTGCACGACACTACGGATTCTGTGGGTTACCTGGGTGGATCTTTTGTCTGTGTACCTTGGAGTTTAGACTGTGTAGTGCGTGAGGGCTGCTTGCCTAATCCACCCAACACTGTTCTAACTCTATTTGCTTTTACTTTTGAGGGTCGACAGGAGGATACTCGATACTTGTGATCGAGAATCCTCAAGAGAGCACCCCTTCATATTAACGTAATCAGGCCGCACAGACCCAAGGTCCACACTAGGCTAGGAGCTGCCTTGCTCCACCAGAATTCTGTACCTTTGCGCATCCCAGCTAGACTTTATTAACCCGGGTAGACATTAGCTGGATTAGATCATAATATACTCTTTTATGCATACCCATTATTTCTACACAAGCATTTTGAGGTCTAGGTTGCTGTAGAGAGACACAACCAGCATAGACCGGTTTTGTTAATATGAGTACTACTTTTTCGTGGCGAGCATTATTACTGTTGCACCGCTTATAATATTCTTGTGTCCAATAACATTATAGGTCCAGCCTTTTTGTGTATTTAGCCTACACGTGCATTGTCCTGCCTCCTGCTATTTTGTGGTTCCATTTCCGATACCTTCTTCTTAGTAGCATCCGACTTATTCAGAAGATTCCTTGTTCGGTGCTTGAGGACTTTACAACACTTTCTTTCATAAAGGAGTGACAGATATTATTGATTAAAGTAACGTTAAGTAAACCTTCTTCTTGTTTGCATTAGATCACTCTTGTGATTTAATTAAGTTAACTATCTTTTCCTTGTGTACCATAACTAAGCAACCATATGTTATAGGTAATAGGCTGTTTAAGAGAACATCAGCCTATAGTAGAAACACATAGATACTGAGAGTTAAGATACCCCGCTATCGCAGATATAACTCTGGAGGGTATATGTGTTCTTTGTTCGACGGGATTATATATCAGGGGTTGGATCTAGCGTTTCCGTTGTTGCATTTATGCCAGTCTAGTCCAATGTATAAGAGCCACTGATTTATACGAGACCCGATCGTAACAGACGCATTATACGAAGCGTGACAGCGAGAGAGAGAATGTGTACATCGTCGGAGCACAGCAACCGCCGCCGTATTCTGTGTGCTTGGTGCGCCGTGTTGCCTGTGTTGGTGCACCTGTGCGACGCATTATACGAAGCGTGACAGCGAGAGGGAGAGTGGGTAACTCTCTCTCTCTCTCTCACACACTGTGTCTGACTCTCTCTCTCTCTCTCTGAGTCAAAGATTTTTTAGCTAATATAGGAGAGAGACTACCTGGCCGGGCTGCTCCACCCAGAGAGATTTTTGTGGGATTATTTTTGATGAGGCGTCTGACTGGGGCTGCGACACATTATACGAAGCATGACCTAGGACATTAGACGACGCATTAAACGAAGCATGACTTGGCTATATGACGCATTATACGAAACATGACAGCGACAGGGAGAGTGTGTACCTCGTCGGAGCACAGCCACCGCCGCAGTATTCTATGTGCTTGCTGCACCGTCTTGCCTGTGTTGGTGCACCTGTGCCAACACAGGCACACACGAGACTGTATTCGGCCCCTCGATTAGGTTATGAAATGATCTTTCACCCACAAAAATTTAGGAGAGAAGAAATTGTAAAAACTAGGAAGGACAAATAAAAGAAAAACATGAAAAATTCCATTTTATTTTCCGATTTACATTATACGAAGCATGACCTAGTTATACGACGAATTATAAGTACGAAGCACCACAGTACCAGTTACTCCCATTAATTTTTGGTCACTTCACTTGATCCTAAAGTTAAGAAAATGGAGGATCTGATGGGAGGGGATGGAGAGGTGCTTAGTCGGCTGTTGTCAAAGATACCCAGAGCGAGACTACCTGGCCGGGCAGCTCCGCCCAGAGAGGCGACTACCTGGCCGGGCTGCTCCAGCTGCAGTAGAGAGAGACTAACTGGCCGGGCTCCCGCGGCGACTCACTCACAAAAATTTAGGAGAGACAAAATTTAGGAGAGAGTACCTGGTCGGGCTGCTCCCACCCAGAGAGATTTTTGTGGGATTATTTTTGGTGAGGCGTCTGACTGAGGGTGCGACACATTATACGAAGCATGACCTAGGACAGTAGACGACGCATTAAACGAAGCATGACCTAGCGATTACCTGGCCGGGCTGCTCCACCTAGAGAGAGACTACTTGGTCGGGCTGCTGCGGCGTCGCCGCTGTGCGGGTCCCTGTCGTGATTTTCACACACAAATCTTTAGGTGATATTCTGCTGTCCAACGTGAGTTGGTGGAATTGGGATTGATCGGAAATACTTCGATCCGAGAGCTACGACCACCCCAGTCAGATGACTCACCAAAAATAAATTCTGCTATACGACTTGAGTTGGCGGTGAACCTTTTTTCTACGGGAGGGTCTAAATTTGTGTGTATGAAAAATTTAAAGAAATTGTATTGTCAATTATTTGTCCACGACATCTCTCACCGAGAAAAGTAATTGTAAAAACTAGGAAGGACAAATAAAAGAAAAACATGAACAATTCCATTTTATTTTCCGATTTACAGTATACGAAGCATGACCTAGCTATACAACGAATTATAAGTACGAAGCACCACAATACCAGTTACTCCCATTAATTTTAGGTCACTTCACTTGATCCTAAAGTTAAGAAAGTGGAGGATCTGATGGGAAGGGATGGAGAGGTACTTAGTCGGTCGTTGTCAAAGATACCCAGAGAGAGACTACCTGGCCGGGCTGCTCCGCCCAGAGAGGCGACTACCTGGCCGGGCTGCTCCACCTACAGTAGAGAGAGACTAACTGGCCGGTCTCTCCCACAAAAATGTAGGAGATACAAAATTTAGGAGAGACAATTTTGAGGAGAGACTACCTGGCCGGGCTGCTCCCACCCAGAGAGATTTTTGTGGGATTATTTTTGGTGAGGCGTCTGACTGGGGGTGCGACACATTATACGAAGCATCACCTAGGACAGTAGACGACGCATGATTAAACAAAGCATAACCTAGCTATACGACGCATTATACGAAACGTGACAGCGAGAGGGAGAGTGTGTACCTCGTCGGAGCACAGCTACCGCCGCCGTATTCTGTGTGCTTGCTGCACCGTGTTGCCTGTGTTGGTGCACCTGTGCCAACACAGGCACACACGAGACCGTATTCGGCCCCTCGATTGGGTTATGAAACGATCTTTTTTCACCCACAAAAATTTAGGAGAGAAGAAATTGTAAAAACTAGGAAGGATTAGAATGTGATTATTTTCGGAGGATTTCGTGTAAATGTTCGGCCAGGGGAGGAGCAGAACAGGTACATGCAACAGGAGTGCGAGTTCTCCCAAGCTTGAGCACACGTTGATTATGTTTGTATCGAGCATGCTAACCACAGTCCCGAATATCAAGCGGATGCCGACCGATCCGGCCTGTTGTATCTGGTTAAAGTCCCCCTTCAGGATTAAACTTTCTAAATTATTATCTTCTCTTTCACCTTTCCCTTCTTCCTCCTCAGGGGATGCGTCCGCTCCCCCAGTTTGTACATCATGTGCTTGGTCCGCAATATTCCCGAAAAAACTGATAACCTGTGTAGATGTATTGGACGTCACGTTCACCAGTCTCCGCCAATTCATCAGGGAATCTAATTTGTAGGATAATAGTTGCTTTAGGTAACCTAAGCGATCGTTCAGTTTTTCACTAGGGTCTCTCACTTTGGATTTCATTATCTGGTTCAGTTTAGTTTTCAATTCGACACCCTTGGTTTGGGAATGTTACCCCCCTCTGAAATGTGATGTTGCGTTGCCCTTGGGTATGGCCACTAAAGTACCCCTCATCAAGTCGGCGGCATTACCTGTAGCGTCGGCGCTATCACCCTCCTCGACTCTGTGAGTCGAGGAATTATCTTTATCTTTATCTTTATCTTTTGAAACCTCGTTAACGTCTACAATGCCCCCTTCTTCGATGTTCATGATATTATTTTCATCGTTTCTCTCCTCGTCCCCTTTAACGCTCCCACATTTAATCATCCTATGGCTATTGGCGGACTCTCCCCCGCACAAATCAGAAAACCAATCATTGTTAACACTAGCTGCCTCCTTGGTGGTGTTATGGGTAATAACCTTTTCTGTTGATAGATTATCTTCAACAGTCTCTACCGAAACCGTATCGTTAACATCTGTATCAGGTTCATCTTTCTCCTTCACATTTTGATGGGTGACAATTATCGGGGATATGTTAGATTCAGACCGTACCATCCCTATGCTATCTTTTAACGTGTCGTTGTGTTCGTGTAGAGTTTCACTGTCATCATCACAACATATTTTTCTCTGAAGAATATAGTCTCTCACGCATTGTTCCACTCCATAGTCCACGCTTACATTGGAATTATTATTCCACCCCAGTCAGACGACTCACCAAAAATAAATTCTGCTAGACGACTTGAGTTGGCGATGAACCTTTTTTCTTCGAGAGGGTCTAAATTTGTGTGTGTGAAAAATTTAAAGAAATCGAATGTCAATTATTTTGCCACGACATCTTTCACCGAGAAAAGAAATTGTAAAAACTAGGAAGGACAAATAAAAGAAAAACATGAACAATTCCATTTTATTTTCCGATTTACATTATACGAAGCATGACCTAGCTATACGACGAATTATAAGTACGAAGCACCACAGTACCAGTTACTCCCATTAATTTTAGGTCATTTCACTTGATCCTAAAGTTAAGAAAGTGGAGGATCTGATGGGAAGGGATGGAGAGGTGCTTAGTTGGCCGTTGTCAAAGATACCCAGAGAGAGACTACCTGGCCGGGTTGCTCCACCCAGAGAGGCGACTACCTGGCTGAGCTGCTCCACCTACAGTGGAGAGAGACTAACTGGCCGGGCTCCTGGGGCGACTCACCCACAAAAATTTAGGAGAGACAAAATTTAGGACGAAAACTTCGACGACGACGAGCTGCGCTGTGTTGCCTGTGTTGGTGCACCTGTGCGACGCATTATACGAAGCGTGACAGCGAGAGAGAGCGTGTGTACATCGTCGGAGCACAGCCACTGCCGCCGTATTCTGTATGCTTGCTTTTTTTTTTTTTTTTTTTTTTTTTTTCTATATTCCAATTACTCCCTCTCGGTCATAGGCTGAGAGCCTGTACATTCCACCGCTCAACACGGTGAAGCCCGTGAGGTCTTGTTCCAGTCTGGGGAGTGAGACATGTGAAGCATCCATCATGGCTCGAAGCAGCTCCATCTCTGAAGCGGCCGGTTGCTTCGCTCAAGCGCTTCACCGTCTCACCCTCCAGACTCAGACCCTCACTCTCAGAACGCCACCTATTGAGCAGTGAACTCACTAGGCATTGTCCCCCTGTAACATATTTTGAATATGGGAATATTCATACAGTGTTATTTAATCAGGGAACAATGAGGGTATTTTTTTGGCATTTCGGTGGGCTTTGTGGTAATGCACTGATACTAGGTACAGCACAAATTCAATCCCAATAATATCTTCCCATTGACATATCGGGATTTGAACCCGGGTCCATTGGATTACCAATCCAGTGGCATGACCACTCCACCACACCTCCCCTGCTGCGCCGTGTTGCCTGTGTTGGTGCACCTGTGCGACGCATTATACGAAGCGTTACAGCGAGAGGGAGAGTGGGTAACTCTCTCTCTCTCTCACACACTGTGTCTGTCTCTGTCTCTCTCTCTCTCTCTGAATCAAAGATTTTTTAGCTAATAATGTAAGAGAGACTACCTGGCCGGGCTGCTCCACCAAGATAGATTTTTGTGGGATTATTTTTGGTGAGGCGTCTGACTGGGGGTGCGACACATTATACGAAGCATGACCTAGGACAGTAGACGACGCATTAAACGAAGCATGACCTAGCTATACGACGCATTATACGAAATGTGACAGCGAGAGGGAGAGTGTGTACCTCATCGGAGCACAGCCACCGCCGCCGTATTCTATGTGCTTGCTGCACCGTCTTGCCTGTGTTGGTGCACCTGTGCGACGCATTATACGAAGCGTGACAACGAGAGGGAGAGTGGGTAACTCTCTCTCTCTCACACACTGTGTCTGTCTCTCTCTCTCTCTCTCTCTCTGAGTCAAAGATTTTTTAGCTAATAACATAGGAGAGACTACCTGACCGGGCTGCTCCACCCAGAGAGATATTTGTGGGATTATTTTTGGTGAGGCGTCTGACTGGGGGTGCGACACATTATACGAAGCATGACGTTGCACCAACACAGGCAACACGGCGCAGCTCGTCGTCGTCGAAGTCTTCGTCCTAAATTTTGTCTCTCCTAAATTTTTGTGGGTGAGTCGCCCCAGGAGCCCGGCCAGTTAGTCTCTCTCTACTGTAGGTGGAGCAGCCCGGCCAGGTAGTCGTCTCTCTGGGTGGAGCAGCCCGGCCAGGTAGTCTCTCTCCTGTGCCAACACAGGCACACACGAGACCGTATTCGGCCCCTCGATTGGGTTATGAAACGATCTTTCACCCACAAAAATATAGTAGAGAAGAAATTGTAAAAACTAGGACAAATAAAGGAATAACATGAAAAATTCCATTTTATTGACCGATTTACATTATACGAAGCATAACCTAGTTATACGACGAATTATAAGTACGAAGCACCACAGTACCAGTTACTCCCATTAATTTTAGTTCACTTCACTTGATCCTAAAGTTAAGAAAGTGGAGGATCTGATGGGAAGGGATGGAGAGTCAGACGCCTCACCAAAAATAATCCCTCAAAAATCTCTCTGGGTGGGAGCAGCCTGACCAGGTAGTCTCTCCTAAATTTTGTCTCTCCTAAAGTTTTGTGGGTGAGTCGCCATAGGAGCCCGGCCAGTTAGTCTCTCTCTACTGTAGGTAGAGCAGCCAGGCCAGGTAGTCGCCACTCTGGGCGGAGCTCCGCGGCCAGGTAGTCTCTCTCTGGGTATCTATGACAATGGCCGACTAAGCACAAAGAGATGAAAGCCTCTCCGTCGTCGTCGAAATCTCCGTCGTCGTCGAAGTCTCCGTCGTCGTCAAAGTCTCCTTCGTCGTCGAAGTCTACGTCCAAGCACACAGAATACGGCGGCAGTGGCTGTGCTCCTGTGCGACGCATTATACGAAGCGTGACAGCGAGAGGGAGAGTAGGTAACTCTCTCTCTCTCTCTCTCTCTCTGAGTCAAAGATTTTTTAGCTAATATAGGAGAGAGTCTACCTGGTCTGGCTGCTCCACCCAGAGAGATTTTTGTGGGATTATTTTTGGTGAGGCGTCTGACTGTGGGTGCGACACATTATACAAAGCATGACCTAGGATAGTAGACGACGCATTATACGAAGCATGACCTAGCTATACGACGCAATATACGAAACGTGACAGCGAGAGGGAGAGTGTGTACCTCGTCGGAGCACAGCCACCGCCGCCGTATTCTATGTGCTTGCTGCACCGTCTTGCCTGTGTTGGTGCACAAGAGGCAGAGAACGAAGAGAAGCTACTCTGGCTAGCATCATTGGCACTCTCCTTTCACAAGAGGCAGAGAACGAAGAGAAGCTACTCTGGCTAGGTGCTTAGTCGGCCGTTGTCAAAGATACCCAGAGAGAGACTACCTGGCCGGGCTGCTCCACCCAGAGAGGTGGCTACCTGGCCGGGCTGCTCCACCTACAGTAAAGACAGACTAATTGGCCGGGCTCCTAGGGCGACTCACCCACAAAAATTTAGGAGAGACAAAATTTAGGACGAAGACTTCGACGATGACGAGCTGTGCTGTGTTGCCTGTGTTGGTGCACCTTTCGAAACCGTCTCTTCAATCTTCAATCCACGTGAATCGGAATTGGCAATTTCCGTTCCTATACATCTCCTTCAGGTGAGACTGGTCCAAATACTCTTCACCGTTTTAGCCGACATTCATGTCATTATTATCCTAGTATGGACAGAAGTAGTATTTACCGCAAATCGGAAGAGTCCGACAATACATCAGCGTATACCGTGACGCCCTAAAATGCACGGCGACCTCGCCGTTACCTTCCTCGCCACCTGTACCAACACAGGCACACACGAGACCATATTCGGCCCCTCGATTGGGTTATGAAACGATCTTTCACCCAAGGGGTGAAACGACAATGGAATTTCTCTACTTCTACTGCGAGAGGATGTAGGTTGGGGGGTTGTCCAATTATCTTCACCTCCATTATCTTTATCTTTTGAAACCTCGTTAACGTCAACAATGCCCCCTTCTTCGATGATGATTAAATGTGGGAGCGTTAAAGGGGAGGAGGAAAGAAACGATGAAAATAATATTATGGACATCGAAGAAGGGGGCATTGTTAACGTTAACGAGGTTTCAAAAGATAAAGATAATGGAGGTGAAGATAATTGGACAACCCCCCAACCTACATCCTCTCGCAGTAGAAGTAGAGAAATTCCATTGTCGGTTCACCCCTTCGAAATCCTCTCTTCAATCTCCAATCCACGTGAATCGGCACAATCGGAAAATAAAATGGAATTATACATGTTTTTCTTTTATTTGTCCTTCCTAGTTTTTACCATTTCTTCTCTCGGTGAAAGATGTGGTGGACAAATAATTGACAATTCGATTTCTTTAAATGTTTCACACACACAAATTTAGACCCTCCCGAAGAAAAAAGGTTCATCGCCAACTCAAGTCGTATAGCAGAATTTATTTTTGGTGAGTCGTCTGACTGGGGTGGAATAATTATTCCAATGTAAGTGTGGACTATGGAGTGGAACAATGCGTGAGAGACTATATTCTTCAGAGAAAAATATGTTGTGATGATGACAGTGAAACTCTACACGAAGACGACGGCACGTTAAAAGATAGCGTATAGCTATACGACGAATTATAAGTACGAAGCACCACAGTACCAGTTACTCCCATTAATTTTAGGTCACTTCACTTGATCCTAAAGTTAAGAAAGTGGAGGATCTGATGGGAAGGGATTGGGAGGTACTTAGTCGGCCGTTGTCAAAGACATAGGCGAATCCAAACTGCACACTCGACGTTGGGACAGAAGAGCAGGTAAGAGCAGTACTTCACTTGATCCTAAAGTTAAGAAATGGAGGATCTGATGGGAAGGGATGAAGAGGTGCTTAGTTGGCCGTTGTCAAAGATACCCAGAGCAGTAGACGACGCATTAAATGAAGCATGACCTAGCTATACGACGCATTATACAAAACGTGACAGCGAGAGGGAGAGTGTGTACCTCGTCGGAGCACAGCCACCGCCGCCGTATTCTATGTGCTTGCTGCACCGTCTTGCCTGTGTTGGTGGGTAACTCTCTCGCTCTCTCTCTCACACACTGTGTCTGTCTCTCTCTCTCTCTCTCTCTGAGTCAAAGATTTTTTAGCTAATATAGGAGAGAGACTATCTGGCCGGGCTGCTCCACCCAGAGAGATTTTTGTGGGATTATTTTAGGTGAGGCGTCTGACTGGGGGTGCGACACATTATACGAAGCATGACCTAGGACAGTAGACGACGCATTAAACGAAGCATAACCTAGCTATACGACGCATTATACAAAATGTGACAGCGAGAGGGAGAGTGTGTACCTCGTCGGAGCACAGCCACCGCCGCCGTATTCTGTGTGCTTGCTGCACCGTCTTGCCTGTGTTGGTGCACCTGTGCCAACACAGGCACACACGAGACCGTATTCGGCCCCTCGATTGGGTAATGAAACGATCTTTCACCCACAAAAATTTAGGAGAGAAGAAATTGTAAAAACTAGGACAAATAAAAGAAAAACATGAAAAATTCCATTTTATTTTCCGATTTACATTATACGAAGCATGACCTAGTTATACGACGAATTATTATGTATGAAGCACCACAGTACCAGTTACTCCCATTAATTTTAGGTCACTTCACTTGATCGTTTAGTGCCGAGGTAACGACAGGGGCTCCGTCAGGCTATAGCCTATATTTTGCGAAAAACTTCCTCATAGCTACTTATATAAGCTTCACACGTAAAACATAGCAACATTAACGTATAGATTGGGTCCTATTACACAAAGTTTGTCAATATCAATCCATATTATTTTACAGTTTAAGTGAAACCACTGTTCTATAGCCTACGCCGCAGCGATGGGTATGAATAGAAAAAGTTCAAAATATAAATTTCCTCATATAAGCTTCAAATTTAAAAAAAAATTACACTAATGCCAGGTGCACCAACACAGGCAAGACGGTGCAGCAAGCACATTGAATACGGCGGCAGTGGCTGTGATCCGACGAGGTACACATTAGCTGCCTCATTGGTGGTGTTATGGGTTGTTGTTGTTGTTGTTGTTGTTCCCTAAGCTGCCTGGCCGAACAGCCCCGAGTCCCTGAGAAAGGCCATGGCCACGATCGGGCTTTCCCACAGAGCTCTCATTGAGTGTAGATTGTGTTGTTGGCGTAAGTGGTTGTGTGAAATGCAGTCTTCTATGATGTGTTTAATGGTATGGGGTGCTGTGTTACATCCCGGGCAGGCGTCGACAACGGAGTCATCCAGTCTCTTCTGATAGCTCAGGAGAGCTGGATGGTGTCCGCATCTCAGCCTGGCCAGGTGGACTCTATCCTTGCGAGGAAGGGAGGATTCGGAAGGATGGATTTCGGGAGGTCGTGCATGCAGCTGCGTGTTGTCTGTGAGTGAGTGGATGGATCGGTGAGAGATATGAGTATGGATGTGCTTCTGGAAGTTGGTTCGGGGTGGCAGGGAGGGAGAGAGGACAATAATTGTGTGTGATACCGTGTGCTGGGTGTTGTTTTGATATTTCTTGGTGTCTGTGGGTGTGTTGCCATGTAGTTTAGTGGGTGGTCTTGGTTCGTGGAGGCTGCTGCCAGGAATTGAGTGCCTCTCATGTCCAGATGGTCTTTGACTTTGAGGATTTTGGTTTCTTGATGTAGGTGATCTGTGGGTGCAGTAGCTGTGCAGCCTGTAATGATCTTCAGGGCTTTGTTTTGAATAGTCTGTAAGGTCTTATGATGTGTTTCAGCTAGGTTAGAAGCCCAGGCTGGGCTTGCGTATTCCATCACTGATCTTATGTATTGTTTATATACTGTGGTGGTAGTTTCTTTGTTGTGTCCAAATTTTGTGTGAGCAAGTGACCTGAGGGCGTTAAGCCTGGGTGTCAGTTTCTTTTTAATGTTTGTGGTGTGCTGTTTGAATGTCATATGAGTATCATATGTTACTCCTAGGATTTTGGGTGTGTGTGTATGTGTTAGGGGTGTGTTGTTTATGGTGAGTTGAGGGATGTATTCGTGTTCTCCTGTCCAACTTGTGAGCAGGGTTGCAGTGGATTTGGCTGGGGCTAGATTAAGTCTGTTTGTAGTGCACCAGCCATGTAGTGAGTTGAGATAGGGTTGAAGGAGATCTGTTGCTCTTTTTGGGTCATGGTGTGTGCATGTGAGTGTTATGTCATCTGCATAGGAGGCTAAGTTTATTTGGGGCGTATTGGGTGTAGTTATATCGTGCATGTACAAATTGAAGAGTGCGGGCGATAGGACGGATCCTTGTGGGACTCCGTTTGGAAAGTTTCTGATTTTAGATGACTGACCGGCAAAAGATACGTGTGCACATCTGCCTGCTAGGAAGTTGGCCAGCCACCGTTTTGTGTTGTTGTGCATGTTTGTGATGTAGATTTTGTTTGTTAGGTTGTGGCGGGGGATGGCATCGAAGGCTTTACTAATGTCGAGTGTGGCTAATAGTGATCTGTGTGGTGGTCTAGCTGAATTGATGCCGTCGAAAGCTCTTTGTGTAAGGTCTGTGAGAAGAGTGTTTGTGGAGTGCAGTGGCCTAAAGCCATGTTGTGTTGGAGCTAGGGGTAGGTCAGGTGTAATTAGTTGTAATACTAGGCGTTCCATGACTTTGGAGGGGGAGCAAAGGAGTGTGATGGGGCGGTGCGAGGAGGGTAGCGTGGGGTCTTTGTTGGGTTTGGGGAATGTGATGATGATACCATGCTTCCAAATGTCTGGTATTGTGTTGTGTGAATAGCTGTAGTTTGATATGTTAGTGAGTGCTTGTATGCCTTGTGGTCCCAGGTGTCTAAGGTGTATGTTGCTTATGTTGTCTAGGCCACAGGCGGGTGAGTGCTTGAGATTGTTGATGATATGCTTTGTCTGGTGATTGGTGAAGGGTGTATAGTCAGGGTCTGTGGGGAATTGTCTCTTACGTCGGATGACACGTCGGTCGTCTTTGTGAGGTTTTAGGTGGCTGACATGTGAAAAGTGATTGATGAGAGTGTTTGCTTGTTGTTTACATGAAGGAGTAGAGTCTGTTGTTGTGATTGCAGCATGTGATTGTGTTGTGTTGCTGTTGGAAAGTGTGATGCTGTTTAGTGTTTTGTATAGTTTTTTGGGGTTTGTTTTGTGATCAAGTGTTTGTAGGAAGTTATTCCAATTTAGTTTTTGTTGTTCTTGTATTTTGTTATTAGTTTGGGTGTTGAGTGCTTGAATTTGTTGTGTGATGTCTTGTGTGTGGGGTGCTGGGGAGTGTTTCAGTATGTCGCGTTGTCTGATGAGGTTTTGAATTTCTGGTGTGAAGTTGGGGTTGTGTCTTTTTCTGTTACCTCTTGGAATGTGTTCTTGTCAGCGTTTTGGATAGTTTTATTGAGTATGTGTACAGCATTGTTGATGTTAGTGATGGTGTACTGTTTAGAGTTGTGAAGTGTTGTTCTGTCTCATTTGTGAATGCTTCCCAGTTAGCTCTTTTATAATTGGTGTATGTGTGTTTGTGGCTAGCTGGGGTGAGTCTGGTTTTGGTGGTGATAATGATCGGGAGGTGGTCAGAGCCTAAGGTTCTGACCACCCTCCAGGATGTTGTGGGGGCGAGTTCTGGGGAGCAAAAGGTGATGTCTGGAGATGATGGGTTATAGAGGGCTTGGTGAGGAATATGGGTATGTTGATGGATGTCGTTAAGGATGATGAGGTTATCGGTTTGGTTTTGTAGTACCAGCCCTCTGTCTGTGTCGGGGTTGTCGACAAACCAGGCCGACGTCTTGGCGTTGAAGTCACCACCCAGGATGATGTGTGGGATGTGTGGGGTGTTTGTGATGTGTTGTAAGTGTGGTCTGTATTCATTTGGTACTGTAGGGGATGTTTGGGGAGGGATGTATGTGTTTATGATGGTTATGTTGGAGTTGTTGCCAGTGCGTATTTTAATTGACTGTATTTCTGTTGTGTTATCATTTGGGGGGAGGAGTGATTTGGTTTGTACACTGGTTACTATGTATGATATTTCTTTGTGTACCAGGGTGATGAGTCCACCACCCCGCCGACAACCCGGTCTTGTCTGATGGTGGTGAAATTATGAAATGTGGGTGTTTTTTGTGTTGTGCGGAGTTTTGTTTCTTGTAAGATGGCAATGTGTGTGTTGTGTTGTTTGATGAAGTGTGAGAGTTCGTGTTTCTTTGTGTTGATGCCATCTATGTTCAGTTGAAGAATGTTAATGTTATGTGCACGATGTATGTTGGGTGCTGCTGCACGAGGCTGGGGTGGGGGTGGGGGTGGGGGTGATGGGGGGGTGGGGGTGGGGATGAGGGGCTGGGGGTTGGGATGGGTGAGGTGGGGTGGGGATTGGGGAGCAGGAGATGGGGGTTGGAATGGATTAGGATGGGGTGTGGTGTGTTGAGTTGAGGATGTGGATGGTATGGGAAGGTTAGGTGGGTTAGGGAGGAGAGGTGGACGGGTTTAAGGGGGGGGAGTGGATGATATGGGAAGGTTAGGTGGGTTGGGGAGGAGAGGTGGACGGGTTTTAGGTGAGGGATTTGACTGGGAGAGGGAGGGGCATGAGGAACAGGTCCAGGTGTTTTTGGAGGCAAGTGTTGTGCAGGTGAAGTGGGTCCAGTTCCCGCATGAATTGCAGAGAACTGAACCCTTAGTATGGTGACTCGAAGTGATGGGTTTTGAGCAAGTTGGACATATGTATGTGAACGTGGGTCCTTGGTTGCTCTCAATGTCTCCGGCTAGAAGAAGTCTTCGAGAAATGACAGCCGGAGAGTCATTTCTCGGTGTAGGAAAAACTGTGTTGTGTGAGAGGTGTGGAAATTCCCGGCGCGACCGAAGCCGCTCCAAGGACCCGTGCCCCCAGGGAGGGGGCAGGGGATGGTTGTGACGGTTTGGCTCCTGAAACTGCTCCCCGCGGCCGGCATCCGGTTTTCCTCCACTGGTGGTTGATTTTGTCTTCGGCCGTGGAGGGTCGGCAGCCATCCGCGGTTGGCAGCCTCGGGAGGTGGCCCCACGGCGTAGACGCCGCCACATCAGGTGTAATAACCTTTTCTGTTGATAGATTATCTTCAACAGTGTCTAGCAAAACCGTATCGTTAACATCTGTATAAGGTTCATCTTGCTCCTTCATATTTTGATGGGTGACAATTATCGGGGATATGTTAGATTCAGACCGTACCATCCCTGGACAGCAGAAGATCGCCTAAAGATTTGTGTGTGAAAATCACGAGAGGGACCCGCACAGCGGCTGAGACTTGTCCAAACACTCTTCACCGTTTTTGCCGACATTCATGTCATTATTATCCTAGATCCTTGCGACATATATGACGCGATCGCGTCATATGAATAAGTCTACCAAAAACTCATATGACGCGATCGCGTCATATGGACTTATCTCTATACCTCTCCAATAAGTTTATGACGCAATTTTGCGTCATATGAGCTCAGTAAGTCCGATAAGTTACCATACGATAAAACTGTTGGTGGCAACCTCAGCCTCCTGCGATAATTCTAACGGCCGCAGTGTTGTTGTGAGTGTAGTGCGAGGCAGTGGCAATGATCCTGGGGCTCCCGCCTCCTCGGACTTACTGGAACATAATATGTCTGGGGGAGCTAGTATGGACAGAAGTAGTATTTACCGCAAATCGGAAGAGTCCGACAATACATCGGCGTATACCGTGACGCCCTACAATGCATGGCGACCTCGCCGTTACCTTCCTCGCCCTCCGAGCCCTTCATCCTACAGTAACTCGTTGCCTCTGAAATGTGATGCTGCGCTGCCCTTGGGTATGGCCACTAAAGTACCCCTCATCAAGTCGGAGGCATTACCTGTAGCGTCGCCGCTATCACCCTCCTCGACTCTGTGAATCGAGGAAGGTGACGGATGTACATGTAACCATGTTTCCTCCTCCTCCTCCGTCGCCCGGTCGTTCGGAACTACTCCTCTCTTTGTAGCTCTTATATTCCAGAGGAGTGAAGTCCAAATCTGAGAACATGGGGTTACACATGACTTGCTCTCTCTGAATAATTTCTAAGGTATCGTTCGATTTTCTAAATAATTCAGCCGACTTTAAGTCTTGTATCTTGGCATACCGACCAAACATATTAGCCGTTAATTCAATGGCCAACATTTTCTTCAATAGAGTCAAATGTTCCTGCGGGGGGTTGTGCAATTTATCACCGACGCCGTACTCTCCATATTGGTCACTGCCCTTCCGACCTGGTTGAAAATACTCTCGGTGTTGGAGTTTGGCGCACAGGCAAGACGGTGCAGCAAGCACATATAATACGGCAGCGGTGGCTGTGCTCCGACGAGGTACAAACTCTCCCTCTCGCTGTCACGTTTCGTATAATGCGTCGTATAGCTAGGTCATGCTTCGTTTAATGCGTTGTCTACTGTCCTAGGTCATGCTTCGTATAATGTGTCGACCAGAGAGATTTTTGTGGGATTATTTTTGGTGAGGCGTCTGACTGGGGGTGCGACACATTATACGAAGCATGACCTAGGACAGTAGACGACGCATTAAACGAAGCATGACCTACCGAGAGAAGAAATTGTAAAAACTAGGAAGGACAAATAAAAGAAAAACATGAACAATTCCATTTTATTTTCCGATTTACATTATACGAAGCATGACCTAGCTATACGACGAATTATAAGTACGAAGTAAGCAGCCCGGCCAGGTAGCCTCTCTCTGGGTATCTTTGACACCGGCCGGCTAAGCACCTCTCCATCCCTTCCCATCAGATCCTCCACTTTCTTAAATTTAGGATCAAGTGAAGTGACCTAAAATTAATGGGAGTAACTGGTACTGTGGTGCTTCGTACTTATAATTCGTCGTATAGCTAAGTCATGCTTCGTATAATGTAGTCAAAGATACCCAGAGAGAGACTACCTGGCCGGGCTGCTCCACCCAGAGAGGCGACTACCTGGCCGGGCTGCTCCACCTACAGTAGAGAGAGACTAACTGGCCGGGCTCCTGGGGCGACTCACCCACAAAAATTTAGGAGAGACAAAATTTAGGACGAAGACTTCGACGACGACGAGCTGCGCCGTGTTGCCTGTGTAGGTGCAATGTCATGCTTCGTAAAATGTGTCGCACCCCCAGTCAGACGCCTCACCAAAAATAATCCCACAAAAATCTCTCTGGGGACGAGGAGAGAAACAATGAAATTAATATTATGGACATCGAAGAAGGGGGCATTGTTGACGTTAACGAGGTTTCAAAAGATAAAGATAATGGAGGTGAAGATAATTGGACAACCTAGCCAGAGTAGCTTCGCTTTGTTCTCTGCCTCTTGTGCGCTAAACTCCAACACCGAGAGTATTTTCAACCAGGTCGGAAGGGCCATGAGGCAGCTAGCGTTAACAATGATTGGTTTTCTCATTTGTGCGGGGGAGAGTCCGCCAATAGCCATAGGATGATTACATGTGGGAGACAAAATTTTAGGAGAGACAATTTTTGGGAGAGACTACCTGGCCGGGCTGCTCCCGAAGAAAAAAGATTCATCGCTAACTCAAGTCGTATAGCAGAATTTATTTTTGGTGAGTCGTCTGACTGGGGTGGAATAATAATTCCAATGTAAGCGTGGACTATGATGCCGACCGATCCGGTCTGTTGTATCTGGTTAAAGTCCCCCTTCAGGATTAAACTTTCTAAATTATTATCTTCTCCTTCACCTTTACCTTCTTCCTGGCATTATCCTGTGTATGCGGGTAGACCTGTATTTATCTCAATAATTTGGTAATGTTTCAATATATTTTTACATTTTACATTCATAAATAGTCCACTAATATACTAGGTTAGGTTAGGCTAGGTAAAATATATTGTTCAATGATTCTTAGTAAATAGGCATCTGAAAAACAGTTCCTCCTGCTACACAACCGAATGTTTTCGTTTCATACCAATCGCCGTGGCGTAGGTATAGGAAGTGGTTATTTAGCTGCAAGTGGTGTAGCTATTTTAGCATTAATTCACTTAGTTTATGTCTATCCGCAGCCCTTCTCACAATCAAAACACACAATTATGTAGCAAAATATATATTTCGACGTCATATACTTGAGATATCAATGAGATTAAATGCGAGCTGTAAAGAGGCTGACACTCTACCTCCATCAAAAACTGGAGCTTCCCACCCAGTGGGGATGGAGAGGTGCTTAGTCGGCCGTTGTCAAAGATACCCAGAGAGAGACTACCTGGCCAGGTACTCCGCCCAGAGAGGCGACAACCTGGCCGGGCTGCTCCACCTACAGTAGAGAGAGACTAACTGGCCGGGCTCCTGCGGGGACTCACCCACAAAATTTTTTGGAGAGACAAAATTTTAGGAGAGACAATTTTTAGGAGAGACTACCTGGCTGGGCTGCTCCCACCCAGAGAGATTTTTGTGGGATTATTTTTGGTGAGGCGTGTGACTGGGGGTGCGACACATTATACGAAGCATGACCTAGGACAGCAGATGACGCATGACTAAACAAAGCATGACCTAGCTATACGACGCATTATACAAAACGTGACAGCGAAAGGGAGAGTGTGTACTTCGTCGGAGCACAGCCACCGCAGCCGTATGCTGTGTGCTTGCTGCACCATGTTGCCTGTGTTGGTGCACCTGTGCCAACACAGGCACACACGAGACCGTATTCGGCTCCTCGATTGGGTTATGAAACGATCTTTCACCCACAAAAATTTAGGAGAGAAGAAATTGTAAAAACTAGGAAGGACAAATAAAGGAAAAACATGAAAAATTCAATTTTATTTTCCGATTTACATTATACGAAGCATGACCTAGCTATACGACGAATTATAAGTATGAAGCACCACAGTACCAGTTACTCCCATTAATTTTAGGTCACTTCACTTGATCCTAAAGTTAAGAAAGTGGAGGATCTGATGGGAGGGGATTGAGAGGTGCTTAGTCCGCTGTTGTCAAAGATACCCAGAGAGAGACTACCTGGCCGGGTTGCTCCACTCAGAGAGGCGACTACCTGGCTGGGCTGCTCCACCTACAGAGAGACTACCTGGTCGGGCTGCTGCGGCGTCGCTGCAGTGCGGGTCCCTGTCGTGATTTTCACACACAAATCTTTAGGCGATCTTCTGCTGTCCAACGTGAGTTGGTGGAATTGGGATCGATCAGAAATACTTCGATCCGAGAGCTACTACCACCCTAGTCAGACGACTCACCAAAAATAAATTCTGCTATACGACTTGAGTTGGCGGTGAACCTTTTTTCTTCGGGAGGGTGTAAATTTGTGTGTGAAAAATTTAAAGAAATCGAATTGTCAATTATTTTGCCACGACATCTTTCACCGAGAGAAGAAATTGTAAAAACTAGGATAGGAAGGACAAATAAAAGAAAAACATGAAAATTTCCATTTTATTTTCCGATTTACATTATACGAAGCATGACCTAGCTATACGACGAATTATAAGTACGAAGCACCACAGTACCAGTTACTCCCATTAATTTTAGGTCACTTCACTTGATCCTAAAGTTAAGAAAGTGGAGGATCTGATGGGAAGGGATGGAGAGGTGCTTAGTCGGCCGTTGTCAAAGATACCCAGAGAGAGACTACCTGGCCGGGCAGCTCCGCCCAGAGAGGCGACTACCTGGCCGGGCAGCTCCGCCCAGAGAGGCGACTACCTGGCCGGGCAGCTCCACCTACAGTAGAGAGAGACTAACTGGCCGGGCTCCTGAGGCGACTTCACCCACAAAAATTTAGGAGAGACAATTTTTAGGAGAGACTACCTGGCCGGGCTGCTCCCACCCAGAGAGATTTTTGTGGGATTATTTTTGGTGAGGCGTCTGACTGGGGGTGCGACACATTATACGAAGCATGACCTAGGACAGTAGACGACGCATTAAACGAAGCATGACCTAGCGACTACCTGGCCGGGCTGCTCCACCTAGAGAGAGACTACCTGGCCGGGCTGCTGCGGCGTCGCCGCTGTGCGGGTCCCAGTCGTGATTTTCACACACAAATCTTTAGGCGATCTTCTGCTGTCCAACGTGAGTCGGTGGAATTGGGATCGATCGGAAATACTTCGATCTGAGAGCTACGACCACCCCAGTCAGACGACTCACCAAAAATAAATTCTGCTATACGACTAGAGTTGGCGGTGAACCTTTTTTCTTCGGGAGGGTCTAAATTTGTGTGTGTGAAAAATTTAAAGAAATCGAATTGTCAATTATTTTGCCACGACATCTTTCACCGAGAGAAGAAATTGTAAAAACTAGGAAGGACAAATAAAAGAAAAACATGAAAAATCCCATTTTATATTCCGATTTACATTATACGAAGCATGACCTAGCTATACGACGAATTATAAGTACGAAGCACCACAGTATCAGTTACTCCCATTAATTTTAGGTCACTTCACTTGATCCTAAAGTTAAGAAAGTGGAGGATCTGATGGGAAGGGATTGAGAGGTGCTTAGTTGGCCATTGTCAAAGATACCCAGAGAGAGACTACCTGGCCGAGAGAAGAAATTGTAAAAACTAGGAAGGACAAATAAAAGAAAAACATGAAAAATTCCACTTTATTTTCCGATTTACATTATACGAAGCATGACCTAGCTATACAACCAATTCTAAGTACGAAGCTCCACAGTACCAGTTACTCCCATTAATTTTAAAGCGGCGGAGGGCGAAGCCCGTGCTTCTAACATCAAAATAAATAATGTAGTCCTCTATACACAGTAACACGAGTTAAGAAATTATTATAGTCTGTGTATTAATGTGCATTTTCTTATATGCACCTATTTCATTTTCTATGTTATGAACGGTAGAATAAATTAAAAGTACGCAGACAATTCGCACGTATCACCAATCATTTTGATAGTTTCTTGGTTATATATCGCCTTATTCTGATATATATGCTTAGATAATATTATGATACATCTATGGCTTGCTTTCCAAAGCGATTTGTTAGGAAATGCGAAATGGTGGATATTTTACGGTGATGTATTGGGAAATCATGGCGGTATCTGAAAACTATACCTATGGCGGGTGGATTTCGAAGCTAAAAGGATTATATAACCTATGTTCAGCATCACCAGTATAATTAATCAAGTATATAATGCATTTCGTGATAGATAAAGGTATCAAACGTTTTCAATAGGGGCTGCAATTAATGGTTTAGGTATTAGGAAGACTTGGCACCTCAAATCTGACCAGTGTTACCAGATCAGATGGAGGTCTATTGTAGGAATGTGTTACCAGACGCATCGACCTTTAATAATTAATTTCTCCATTAATATGGAATGTTGAGAGTTCTGCTCTTCGTTAATCGATACAACTTTTGGACGGAATTCTGTAGAGCTCTTCAAAACTCGAGTAGCTATTATGGTTGATGAGAAAATAGACTGTATTTTGATGCTGTCGTTTCTAAGCTCCGCCCCCCTCCGAGTCGTCTTATAGAAGTTTTGGGAACGAATTGTTCTCGTAAAATAATGAAGCTCAACATGCCACTAACATACCAAAATATAGCGATTTTGGTGCCACGTATGTTATATTTGGCTTTACCACTTCCATTTTGTTCAGTTATTATAAAATGGATGCAATATTTGGAATAAGCATAACATTCTAGTCCTATTGCATATTTTTGGTAATGCTAGCCCTATTTCTGCCAGTTTTGCCCTTAAAATAACTTAAGTAACTTATATAACATAAAAACCAGTTGTTGTCTGTTGACGGACAGGCTCCTGGAAAATATCCTTTTTTCGGCACAGGCTAGTTTTGCCAAATCTGGGCCGGTCAGAAAAAAAATTCACGTTAGGGAACCTTAATGACACACCTTAGGGAACGAATTACCAATATTCAGTTTTTGTACAGGATAGTTTTTGGCCTGTCCGAAAATTGTGCCTATCATAGGTGAACGTTCAGGCCAATAGCAAAAAAAAGTTTCCTAAAAAGTGAGCGTAGCAATTTTTGGAGTTTGGCAGGTCTTCTTTGGGACAGATTGAATGTGAGTAAATTTCCAGCATGAAGGGAAGACGTTAGAGGATAGACAGAGACGAAAGAGTTTGCCTAGGCAGGGAGTTAGCACGGAAGCACAGTTTTTGAGAAAAACAGGAGGAACACCGTCCGGACCATACGCCTTATTAGTATTAACCCTCTGAGTACCAGCGACGACAACGTGTCATCGGTAATGTATGTAACGCTAAACCCCACGACGCACAAGTGTCGTCGGGGTTGAATTACTCCGGTCCTATGGCACCTAGAGGGCTCAGATTGTATGGGAACTGTGTAAGTATTCCACGCAACCATGCCGATGGTTGAAAACTCTCAAAGTCCAACCGCGTGCACGTGAGCACGCAAAAACATGGTTTTTGGGTGTTTTTGCCTTCAATTTTTTACTCTTGTAAAATAGACTTTCGGGGGCTCCGTAGGAATCCTTTTTTACCTTTTTGATCGGTTTTCTTTGGGCGGTCCTTCATTCCTAACCCATTCGCTTTTGTTTCTGGGAAGAAAAAAAAATCAAAAGCTGCTGGTGCCTGGTAGTACATTTATTTATAACTAGCTGGGGCTCAGTGGGTTAAGCCCAGAGTGGGTAGAAAGTACATCTTTTGAAGAGATTAGGATATTAGGCATAAGTAAGAGAGAGGAGGGTGGAGAGGAAGGAATAGCACCGGAATCATCCAAGGTTGAGTTTCTAGCAAAAGTTTGAGCGAAGAGTTTAGCTTTGTCAGAGGAAGAAGTGATGGTTGTGCCATCAGAGTGGAAAAGGGGAGGGAAAGACGAGGAAGAGAAATTGTTGGAGAGGTTTTTGGCTAGATGCCAGAAAGCTTGGGAAGAGCTAGAGTTGGATAGTTCAGTGCATTTATTATTGATGAAAGAGTGTTTGGCAAGTCGAAGAACAGATTTGACTTGATTCCGGGCAGAAACATAGGAAGAATGAGAGTCTTGAGTTTTAAGGCGTCGGTACCGTTTGAATGCTTCCTCCTTATTGCGGACAGCAGTAGAACAGGCTTGAGTAAACCAAGATTTTTTAGCATTAGTCTGAGAGAAAGAGAATGGAATGTATGCTTCCATGCCCGATAGGATTACCTCGGTAATGCGTTCAGCACTCTCCGAGGGTCCCCGGCCACGGAAGCAGAAATCATTCCATGGGAATTCAAAGAAGTACTGCCGGAGAGCCTCCCAGTCGGCAGCGCCGAAGTGCCACAAGCGCAGCCGGCTAGGAGGATCGGGTGGCTATACTGGAGAGATAGGACAAGTGACAGAGATAAGTTTATGGTCGGAGGAGCCCAAAGGAGAGAAAAGATCAACAGTATAAGAAGAAGGATTAAAAGTTAGAAACAAGTCAAGAATGTTGGGCCGATCTCCGATGCGATCCGGGATATGGGTGGGTTGCTGAACTAACTGCTCTAGGTCATTTTGGATAGAAAAGACGTAGGCTTGTTCACCAGCTGGGTCAGTAGTGTGAGAGGAGAGCCATTGGCGGTGGTGAACGTTGAAATCTCCCATGATGGAGATTTCTGAGAAAGGAGAAATGGATAGAATGTGTTCCACTGTAGAGTATAAATAGTCAAAGAATTTGATACAGTTCTTAGAGTTAGGGGAAAGATAGACAGCACAGAAATATTTAGTAAGAGAATGACAGGAAAGTTTGAGCCATATAGTTGAGAATTCAGAGGAGTCGAAATCGGGAACACGAGAGCAAGTGAGTTTGTTGTGCACATATGCACAACATCCGCCTTTGGCTTTGAAACTAGAATAGAGAAAGTAGGAGGATACAGAGAAGGGGCTGCTGGATTTTGCTGCAGACACCTGAGTTTCGGTGAGGAAGAGAAGATCAGGTTTGTAGGAGGAGAGATGGTGTTCAACAGAGTGAAAGTTAGAGAAAAGTCCACGAATGTTGCAGAAATCAATAGAAAGAGTAACAGGCCGAGGTCCAGGTAATTTTGTGGGGTCGTCAGGGGATGGTCGGTCGGGTGTGGGGGCATTTATGGTCCCCTCCCCTGGGGGCTCCGAGGCTGGGCTATGATTAATATTTTTTTTTTTTTAAATTTTGGTGTAGAGGAATGAAGTGTGGTGTGCATGTTTAGTGTAGTGAAGTGAATAGGATGAGAAGGTGTTTGTGAGAGCTAGCTGGATTGCTCTCAGTTTAAATGAGGCACAAAGAAAATCAGTAAGAGAGGCCAAGCATATGAAACAGGAGTTCCAGCGACTCTTTATCACATGCCTATAAGCTCACCTGGGTCTAGCCCTGATCGATTGGTGCCTACAATCTCCCCACTATGAGAACAATCGTCGCTAATCACTAACTACCAGCTAGAGAAGGAAGGTGGGGGGAGTTGGGGATAGTTTGGGGGAGGAAGGTGGGGGTAGACCTGGACCAAAATTCCCCCTTCCACCTGTCCAGGGTGGAGTAGGGGAAGGAAGGACCCACCCCTGAGCAACTTTTAGTACGCGTACAAAGGAGTACACAGGAAATCAAGCAACAACAGATTTAGTGACCCTTCTAGGCTGCTTGTCCTCCAAAACACTGAGGATCAATTGTCCAAACAGTGGTTTAGAATGGGTAAGGGAACATTGGAAAGGGAACTACTGCCCTGGAACTAATGTCCGAGGCAGGACTAGGAAGTTAGTAGGGGACATATGGGTTAGTAACTGAGGGGAGGATAAAATAAAGTTATTAATTTACAAACGCAGTCAGTCACGGGTTTGATGCGAGATATTTGTCTAGGCGGAGTTTAAATGAATCAACGGTGCTGCAGTCTATAACGTCTCGGGGAAGCCCATTCCACAAGTTGACAACTCGATTGAAGAAGAAATTCTTAGATTCGTGTGAGTTAAAAGATTTACCAATCATTTTGTAACCGTTTCCCCGCGTGTAATTAGATTGGTCGATAGTGAAGTACTTACTACAGTTCATATTGTCGATGCCTTTGATGATTTTGAACACCTGAATTAAGTCACCTCTTAATCTGCGCTGGGTTAAAGGAAATAGATTTAATTCTCTAAGAAGCTCTTCGTTTGGTTTGTTCTTTAGGCTAGGTATCATTTTGGTAGCTCTACGTTGAACTCGTTCTAGCTTGTTTATGTCTTTTTGGTAATAAGGGCACCAGCATTGAACGCAGTATTCCAGAAGAGGGCGGACTAAGGAATTGTAAAGGGTTAGGATAACGTCTTTGGATTTATGCTCAAATGACCTGCCTATAAAGCCAATTATTTTGTTTGCCTTCTTAACAACTTCTGAACATTGTTGACTCGGTTTTAGGTTACTCGATATTGTTACTCCCAGATCGGTTTCTCTGTTTACATTCTTAAGCTGAGTGCCATTCATCGAATAGTTTGCTTTCTCATTTAGGTATCCGATATGTAGTACTTTACATTTATCCGCATTGAAACTCATTTGCCAAATTTGGGCCCAATGTGACAATTTATCTAGATTGTGTTACATATCATCAACTTGTTCTTTTGAGAGTACGCTATTTGCAATTTAGATGCCTTACCGTTTATGACTACTCTTTGCTTTCTGTCGCTGAGCCAATTTTCTATCCATTTCAACACACCGTCTTGTATTCCATGCGCTTTTAGTTTTAGCAGTAAACGTTTGTGGGGAACTTTGTCAAAGGCCTTTTGAAAATCAAGGTATATATTATCTACAGCTTTACTCTCATCGTAGAGGTTGAGGATATCGTGGAAGAAGTCTAAGAGGTTTGTTAAACAGGAACGTTTTTTTACGAAAGCTGTGTTGAGTATCTTTAAGTATGTTATTTTCCTCTAAGTGATTGACGAGTCTGTCTCTTATGACCGTTTCTAGCATTTTACATACAACTGAGGTTAAGCTAATTGGACGATAGTTACTGGGTAGGGATTTGCTGCCTTTTTGAATATCGGTGTTACGTTGGCTATCTTCCACTGATCAGGCATAGTTCCAGACTGCAAGGATTTATTGAATAGTAATGTCAGTGGTTTGGAGAGCTCATCCTTAGCTTCCTTTAGAACTCTAGGCGAGATTGTATCAGGTCCAGGCATTTTATTTACCTTGAGTTTATCTAAACAATTCAATACTTCTCTCTCTGTAAGGGTGATATTGCTTAGAACATCTGAATTATCAATCTGAATCGGCGATGGTGTAGGGATATCACTGAGGTCTTCTGTTGTAAAAAATGATGCAAAGAAGGTATTGAGGGCATTACTCATTTGTACTTCATCTTTGGTGTATTCTCCATTTTCATCGACTAACAGTCCAACAGTTTGAAGTAACTACTTTTTTCTTTCTGATATAACTGTAGAATTCTTTCGGGTTTGTTTTACTTTGATTCGCATTATGTAGCTCTAGGGTCTTTTTACTTTGCTTAATTAACTTTTTGGCTTTGCGTCGTAGCTCTACAAATTTCACCCGCGTGAGTGTACATCTTGGCTATAACAATAACTTGGCTTTTGAGTTTCAATATTTTTACTATATGATTTCTTTAATTATTGTTAAATGCTTCTCTAAAATTAACAACTCTGAAATAGCGATACCGGTATATATACATAAATTAAAAATAATGTAAAGGCGTTTTTTTATTATATTGAAGTTAGGGGTAAAATATTATTTTCTTTTTAAATTGCGTTCCATAGAAAACCATGTAATTTGATGGTTAACATGACTAATTGTCAGTGGTTGGAAAGCTGTATGACAGGGTGTTGATAGAGAGGATAATAAAGTGTACGGAAGTTGCAATAGGAGAAGAACAGTGCGGTTTTAGGAGGGGAAGAGGGTGTGTGGATCAGATGTTTGCAGTAAGACAGTTATGCGAGAAGTATTTAGAGAAGCATAAGGAGATATTTTGGGCTTTTATGGACTTGGAAAAAGCGTATGATTGTGTGGACCGTGAAGCAATGTGGAAGGTGTTAAGGATTTATGAAATAGGAGGAAATTTGTTAGAAGCAGTTAAGAGTTTTTATGAAGGGAGCAGAGCATGTGTGAGAGTAGGAAATGGTGAGTTGAGTGAATGGTTTGAGGTAAAGGTAGGTTTGCGACAGGGTTGTGTAATGTCACCATGGCTGTTTAATATGTTTATGGATGGTGTGGTGAGGGAGGTGAAAAGGAGAACTATGGGAAGAGGATTGGGTTTAGTATGAAAGAATGGTAGAGATTTGGAGTTGAATCAGTTGCTGTTCGCTGATGACACAGCATTGGTGGCGGATTCTGATGAGAAACTGCAGCGGGTAGTCAGCTGGTTTTTGGAAGGAGGAAACTGAAGGTGAACGTCAATAAAAGTAAAGTAATGGTGTGTAATAGGGGAGAGCATAGGGTGAATCTAGATGTGAGGCTGGAAGGGGAAATATTGGAACAAGTAGAGTGTTTTAAATATCTAGGAGGAACGATAAGTAGGAGTGAAGGTATGGAAATGGAGGTAAAACAGA
This sequence comes from Paralithodes platypus, assembly GCA_032716605.1. Lineage (NCBI taxonomy): Eukaryota > Metazoa > Arthropoda > Malacostraca > Decapoda > Lithodidae > Paralithodes > Paralithodes platypus. The sequence continues at coordinate 33,233,499 of CM064552.1, read as the reverse complement.
GAGTGTGTGAAGGAAGGAAGGTTTTCGGAGCAATGGGAAGTATGTGGAAGACGAGAAATCTCGGAGTGAAAGTAAAACGTGCACTGTATCAAGGAATTGTTGTGCCAACAGTGATGTATGGGGCTGAGACATGGGCTCTGAAGAAAAAGGAGAAAAGAGGGCTGGATGTGATGGAGATCAGCTGCTTGAGGAGTATGTGTGGAGTTACTCGTAGAGACAGATTGAGGAATGAAGAGATACGTAGGAGAGTGGGGCAGCAGGAACATTTGTCAGCCAGAGTGGACAGAAGGGTGCTGAGCTGGTATGGTCATGTTGAACGAATGGGAGATGAAAGGCTTACAAAGAGAATATGTGAGTCAGGTACAAGGAGAGATAGAAGGGCAGGAAGACTCCCATTGAGATGGAGAGACTGTGTAAGAAAAGTTTTGGATGATAGAGGAATGACTATAGATCAGGCAGGGGAAGTGGTGGTGGACAGGAGTGAATGGAGAATGTTTGTGAATAGTTGAGTGAACACGTGGTCATTTGGAGTAAGGGGTCGGGTGCAAGTTGGACTAGATAATAGTCCATCAGGCGCCTGGCCCGGGGAGACGATTAATATGAAGGGTGCGCCTGGAAGTGTGGTGGGTGGGCTTGTGGCTTTGGCTCCGTTGCATGTCTGCCTGCCGAGATCGGAACCTCTCTGGGTGGTCGGGGGCCGGGGGAGTGCTGGAGCGACCTTGGTGACCCTGGTCTCTGGGTCTTCTCCTGGATGACCTGGATGTGTGTGAGTTTGTGCTTTTTATCTGTGTTTATTCGTTGTTTTATGTTTTGTTTGTGTTTTCCCTGTTCTTGCTCTGTCTTGAGTCGGCTACCCCCAAAATGGGGATTGTGCCTGAGCATATAGATAGATAGATAGACCAATCTGAGTGGTGACAGGGACAAGACGCAATATCAATGGTATCTAGATGGCTAAATAACATGGAATTAAGTAACTCAAGTATTACAAATGGTTTGGAAGTCATCGTCAGTCGTGATATGACTCCCTGCCTAGGCAAACTCTTTCGTCTCTGTCTATCCTCTAACGTCTTCCCTTCATGCTGGAAGTTTGCTCACATTCAACCTGTCCCAAAGAAGGGTGACCGCTCTCAACCCTCCAACTATCGTCCAATTGCTCTCATCTCTTGTCTTTCTAAAGTTTTTGAAACTAGTGTTGCTTCCAAATTTCTTATGCATTTCTCTTCTCATAATCTGCTCTCAGATCGCCAGTATGGCTTTCTTAATTTGATACACTACCCGAATGGTGCAATACCTTGTCAGTTGACATTTATTGTAGATAAATACATGCAGTTTAGTGAACATTGGGAAATTGACACAAATTTCAGGATATAAATTTAACAATATTTGTTTCGTCAATAATTACGCACCATATATCTCCCGTATGAGGAGATTCAATAGCTCAATGCATTTTTGCGATGTCCGATTCCATTACCCATCTCCCTTACTCAAGGCCAGGGTAGCCAGTAACCACCAGCTATATCTCAGAAGAAAAAAATATATAATTTGTTCACCAATCTGAGTGGTGACAGGGGCAAGACGCAATATCAGTGGTATCTAGATGGCTAAATAACATGGAATTAAGTAACTCAATTATTACAGAAGGTTTAGAAGTCATCGTCAGTCGTGATATGACTCCCTGCCTTGGCAAACTCTTTCGTCTCTGTCTATCCTCTAACGTCTTCCCTTCATGCTGGAAGTTTGCTCACATTCAACCTGTCCCAAAGAAGGGTGACCGCTCTACACCCTCCACCTATCGTCCAATTGCTCTCATCTCTTGTCTTTCTAAAGTTTTTGAAACTATTGTTGCTTCCAAATTTCTTAAGCATTTCCCTTCTCATAATCTGCTCTCAGATCGCCAGTATGGCTTCCTTAAGGGTCGCTCTACTGGTGATCTTCTTACATATCTTACTAACTCTTGGTCATCCTCCTTTCGGGACATCGGTGAGACTTTTTCTATTGCACTAGACATATCGAAAGCCTTCGATAGAGTCTGGCACAAATCTTTAATTTCTAAACTACCCTCCTTCGGTTTCTATCCCTCCATCTGTGCCTTTGTCTCTAATTTCCTTTCCGGCCGTTCCATAGCCGCGGTTGTGAATGGCCATCGTTCACTTCCTCACCCTATAAACTCTGGTGTTCCTCAGAGCTCTGTCCTATCTCCTATTTCCTTTCTAATTTGTATAAATGATCTCCTCAACTGTACCTCAATTCCCATCCATTCATACACAGACCAGACGACTCAACCTTACACTACTCCATTAGTTTTTCAGAATGCCCCAGCCAGCAATCCCTCAATGACAAACGTAATGAAGCCATAGAACTCTAAAATTCTGATCTAAATACTATCTCCAATTGGGGCAGAGAAAACCTTGTTACCTTTAATGCTTCCAAAACCCAATTTCTCCATCTATCTACCCGTAAGGAACTCCCAGCGGACTAACCCTTATTCTTCAACAATACAAAAATCAATCCTTCATCTTCTCTCAATATTCTTGGTGTCTCTTTTTCTTCTGCTCTCAGTTGGAAAGACCATATTACCAGTCTTCCTAAGGCAGCCTCCCAGAAGCTGGGTGTGCTCAACCGCCTTAGGGGGTTCTTTTCCCCTGCACAGCTTCTTGCTCTGTACAGGGGCATAATGCGTCCTTGTATTGAGTATTGTTCACATGTGTGGGGAGGTTCCTCTCACACCGCTCTCCTAGACAAAGTTGAAAGGAAAGCCTTTCGTATCATTAACTCCCGTCCACTCACCAACTCTCTGCAATCTCTCTCTCTCCGCCGCAATGTTGCATCTCTCTCGCTATTCTATCGCTACTATAATAATCAGTGTTTCTCAGAGCTTTCCCAGTGTATATCACCTCCTTTACGTAGGGCACGTGGTACCCGTCTTGCAACTCAATCCCACCCCTACTCTGTGCAACTCTCCAACCCGAGAGTGAAACGTTACTCTCAAACTTTCTTCTACTCAACAGCTGAGCTCTGGAACATTCTCCCAGAATCAGTCTTTCCCTCTTCCTATGACTTAAATTGCTTCAAACTCCGTGTGTCCAAGCATTTTGGCTCGACCGTCCCTTGATTTTTGGCTCTGTCACTCTTTCAACTATGGGGGAGGCACTCACTATAGGCAGTTCTGCCTTTTGCCTCCCTCATTCACATAGAAATGAAAAAAAAAAAGCAATGCAACATTGTTTGAAATCAGAGTTATTAATAGATATCTACAGTAGAAGCGTGAATAACAACAATGTTTTTTTTAAATTTCACCCGTCTTTAGTGAGGCTTCACATGGATTATGTTTTTAATTTTGCTGTCCAGTGTTCATTGATTGATTGGCAGTTACGGTACAAAGAAGAATGGTACAACAATCCAGAATAATAGAACAGAACATCAATAATATTCTAACGCCTGACGACTAAGGACAAATGGCACGGAATTATAGCCAGAATGGGTTAGAACATTAACAGAAGTAAACGATTATTGAGGTATGAATAACATGAAATACATGATATTGTCAGTACAAAAGACTTGGGAAAACATTAGGCTTGCATAAATTAGAAGTGTAGAGTAAGAGAGGATATGGTACAGATGCTTAAGTTGTAAGTGGGATCCACAAAGACGATGTGGAAAACTGACTGCTGCTCCGTGATAAGCATGCAACAGTTTGGTAGATATGTAAAATAGGCTACCGATTGCTACAGTAGGATCAATAACGACAGAAAGCTTGGAAACATAGGCACATGGCTGTGATGTGCTGATTGTCAATGGGATCCGCCGTGAATGGGCCAGTCCATGGTATAAAGACTAATATTAGTCTTTATACCATGGGCCAGTCAGCCCATGGAGTCAGCCCTCTGAAAAAATACCTCTTTTATGATTTTTGTTTATGTTAATGTTTATGTAGGCCTAGTGGAATCAGGACGCGTATTTGGCAGTTTATTCAGACTAGCATTATACTATTATATTCAGAGTAGAAAAGGAGACTATTTTATTAAGAGTAGAAAGGGAATATGATAGTTAGAGGGTAAATATGACATTAGTATGTGTCCCTATAATTCCTACAGAACCTCCTAATGAAAAGCCCGATTAAACTGACAAAATTAGTCAATCCTAATGGGATTAATGATTATATATTTATTGATCCTCATGATAAACTGGTCTCTCTATTCACCAATGATAGTTTAGGTAAGGTATTATGTATTATATTCGCAAACAAGTTATATGCATTCACTAAGGGGGCAAGGAAGTTATAGGGGAAGATCTATCCTATATTGCACAGATAGTGGCGGGCGAAGTGGCTAGGATGAGTTAGTAAACCGAACGTGGTATAGACAGGAGTGGTTAATGTGCATATTATATCAAGTCATGCTAGCTTAATAGTATTTGGACAGTATAATCTATATTTTATTAATTTCACCACAACACCAAACACCCCCAATGAAATTAATTAAAGTATATATGATCCGCCAGGATTCGAACCCGGGTTATCACACAAAGATTTCTGCCACCTTAACCATTACACCACCAGGACGGTTAAAGGTTTATGCACACGCCTACGACTTATTATCCATTCAGTATGGAGTTAATTAGTAAGTTAGGGGTATTAGTGGATCAGTAAAGAAATTAAGATGTTTTATAATGCTCGGTTAATATGAAATCAGCAAAGAGTGATATGATGAAAAGTATTACTCTGTATGATGACTATTATATGATTGTATGCACAATATCAACTAGGACTAACTCGCATGCCCTGTGTTCCTAGGCCTCCAACAGCGCAGTCCCATGCGTGGTTGAGCTGAAAGTTTTCTTGTCTGAGAAAACAACTCTTGGTTGGGAGAGAGGTATCCTGACCAGGATTCGAACCCACTCACTCCAGGTGTGTTTGGGAGAGTTAGGCACCGTAACCACTCGGCCATGAGCGGATATAAAGGAAGCAACCTTTATTCTTATTTGAACAACCCCAGCCAACTCGGCTAAGTGATACAATTTTAATCGTCCTGATACTATTATGGAGCCTCTCTGACAGTATCAAAACAACTCGTGCCCAATAGTCAATGCCCTGGTCAACAAATAGTAGAGCGAAATCAAGCCTGGTTTGTTTGTGCCTCTTGGTTAGCTTTGGTTGATAGCTGGTGATCTATGTTTTTATCACATCTCCTTTAATCTCTTGCGTATAGTTTCTGTAGAAGTTTGAAATTGCAAATGTTGCTTAGCTACCTCGGCGTTGGAGAATGGATGGTTATCCATATAGCCTACTGTTTAATTTCTTGGTCCTGTTATGACGTGGTTTTCCGCTTAGCTCCTCTTCTATGTTGGTCTGTCATTTGTCCTTCTTCCCACCTTTTTGCCACCGGTAAACGTTCCGACACCCTACTCCCGCTCATCCCAACCATACTACAGCGTTCAACAACCTTGCTGAATGGATGACTAGGTGTGATGTGGGTAAGAGAGTATTGAGGATTTTCTGATCACCTCAGTTTCCAAGAATGACAGCTTCACGTTTTTTTTTTTTTTTTTTACCGAAAACAGTTCAACCTGGGAATATATTGCGTGAAGTGTTAATGCATGGTTGGAGTGGCTGTAGATAGGCCCTATGCATGTAATCTGTAATCAGCCAATTGCCGATATCTGAATTTTGAGTATTTGGTTGACCTGTAGGGTACCCGTCCAGCTAGTAATAGACCACCAACACTAAAAAAGATGTCGTAAGTGGCCTCTTATTCCAGAGGCCTATTTATACTGTTAGGTCAAGTGAGGCGCATTGTGAAAGAAGAATTGCCAAAATGTTTCATTCCCGCCTGTGAATGGAACCTGTGTCCTTTTGGCTGTGAACCAAGTGTGCTAACCAATATGCTACGGACCACTGTGTGTGTGTGTGTGTGTGTGTGATTCTGTAAATTAGAACCCGGTAAACTAAATAATGCTTAGTTATACTCCCATATATTTCCAGAGTAAACAGAATGTCATCGAAGCTAGATTCTAAAATCATACGGTAACTATAATTTTCTATATTCTAATAGTATCTCATAGAAACAGTAAGAACTTTAGCTGTATATTAATACACGTTCTTATCATTAACACCTTACGAGCGGCCTATGCGGTTTATTTATATGTACCGCCCAGCGGGGTGTTTTTAGCCAAAATAGGGCTGTTTACGTGATCATTTTCATGCCTAAATAAGACCCAGAACGTAAAACAAGTACCTATCCCTGAAAGGGCATAAACAGAGCTTTCCAATGACACCATAACGATCCTTTTATGATGGCTAGTTTTCTTGCAATAACCGTGCAACGTGAGTGCAAAAAGCATGTAATTCGGTACTTTCCCCATATAATTCAGTATGTAGCGAGTGAGAGAGGGAGGAGGGAGCTGAGATTCGTGTCAGTAGGTTCGCCGCGGTGGTCTGGAGCAGTCATACGCTCGCTAGTCTCCTGCCACCACTTGTCTCTCTCTCTCAGCAACATTACGTGCTGAAATTGCCACTCGACCTATGTCGAGCGCCGCCACATAGTCCAGCTTTATTTAACTCGACTTATGTGGTGAGCCGCTAATTAAGGGTTAATAATATTACCTGATGCAGATGTTGCAAATAGAACTACTCGTATAACCCAGCACTGCAAGATGATGCAGATTATAACATACCTGTATTATTTAAAGAGTGTTAATTAGATAAAAGAACACACTTACTTACACCTCATTGTTATATCAGGGAAATCAGCGTAGAATGTGGGTTTATAACACTGAACTTTGCCTTCCGTTTCTGTGTGTGTGTGTGTGTGTGTGTTAATCTACAAATAGTGTAGCGTGGAAATCGATTGATATTAATCTCAGAGAGAAAGAGAGAGAGAGAGAGGGAGAGAGTGAGTGAGAGAGAGAGCCTTCTAATAAAACAAATAATGATAGCAATATTGTCATATGTAGCGCCCAACGTGTGCGAGTATGGTGTGCCCTGGCTGTGGTAGTGTAGGCGGTGGGGGCTGCCTAGACACCACGGGTCTCTGCTAGACAGGACCACACGGGCTTGGGACGGGAGTGCAAACTAGACAGGTGCCACGTACCTAATTTTGTCGCAAAACTTAGTTGGGCTACTGTACGTATGAGCAAAAGACTCACCATCACTACTAAAGAAGTTGACGAACAAGGGCAGGCGGGAGTGTCGGGGACACACGTCCACACTAGACGGGCCCAAGGATTGTAAAAACGTTCGGCCGCAACAGGGAGTGTGGCGTGGCGTACCCAAACAGTAGACGCATGGCAAGCACACCTTGATCACGTTTAATATTTTTCATTTTACTTATTTTTTACTAATTTTTTCTAGTAGTGGTCCGCACATCATAATGACGAGTCCGTGATTGTTTTTTTAAGAGCGTTTCGCTCTCGATGTGTGGCAATCGTATTTGATCTATCCTTGGGCGGGAAGTTTGAACAAGCAAGCTAGAGTTCAAGATTGGCCATTACCTACGTTGAGGCGCATCGTCAACGATGAATTAAATAAATAAAACACTGACTCGATTTAGCTCGAGGAAATGTTTCAAAGTATTACACTATTTTGTCAGAATTGCTCAATACAATTAATTGTAGGTGATTGGAGAATTAACCACCATTGAGTAAAAAGTCTTGGATGGTAATAATAATAATAATTTGTGCAAGATAAATTCTAAGCAAAGTGTATTGAGTGCGTATGATGATCTCAACTAGGCTACAGCTGATTGGTGGAGCGGTGAGGGGGTGTTGGCTAGGAAGATTGTCATTGGTGGAGCAGTAGGGGTGGTTCGGCTAGGAAGATTGTCATTGGTGGAGCGGAGGAGATGTGTCAGCTAGGAGGATTGTCATTGGTGGAGCGGTGGGGTTAGTTCGGCTAGGAGGATTGTCATTGGTGGAGCGGTGGGGGTGATTCGGCTAGGAGGATTGTCATTGGTGGAGCGGTGAGGTTGGTTAGGCTAGGAGGATTGTCATTGGTGGAGCGGTGGGGGTTGTTCGGCTAGGAGGATTGTCATTGGTGGAGCGGTAGGGGGGGTGTCGGCTAGCAGTATTGTCATTGGTGGAATGGTGGGGGTGGTTCGGCTAGGACGGTTGTCAGTGGTGGAGCGGTAGGGGTAGTTCGGCTAGGTGGATTGTCATTGGTGGAGCGGTGGGGGTGGGTCGGCTAGGACGGTTGTCATTGGTGGAGCGGTAGGGGTGGTTCGGCTAGGAGCATTTTCATTGGTGGAGCGGTAGGGGTGGTTCGGCTAGGAGGATTGTCATTGGTGGAGCGAAGAAGGTGTGTCGGCAAGGAGGATTGTCATTTATGGAGCGGAGGGGGTGTGTCGGCTAGGAGGATTGTCATTGGTGGAGCGGACATGGTGGTGGTTCGGCTAGGATGGTTGTCATTGGTGGAGCGAAGGGGGTGGTTCGGCTACGAGGATTGTCATTGGTGGAGCGGAGGGGGTGTGTCGGCTAGCAGGATTGTCATTGGTGGAGTGGTGGGGGTGGTTCGGCTAAGACGGTTGTCATTGGTGGAGCGGATGGGGTGTGTCGGCTAGGACGGTTGTCATTGGTGGAGCGGTGGGGGTGTGTCGGCTAGGTGGATTGTCATTGGTGGAGCGGTGGGGATGGGTCGGCTAGGAGGCTTGTCATTGGTGGAGCGGTGGGGGGGTGTCGGCTAGGTGGATTGTCATTGGTGGAGCGGTGGGGGTGGGTCGGCTTGGAGGCTTGTCATTGGTGGAGCGGTGGGGGTGTATCGACTAGCAGGATTGTCATTGGTGGAGCGGTGTGGGTGTGTCGGCTAGGTAGACTGTCATTGGTGGAGCGGTTGGGGTGGGTCGGCTTGGAGGCTTGTCATTGGTGGAGCGGTGGGGGGGTGTCGGCTAGGTGGACTGTCATTGGTGGAGCGGTGGGGGTGGGTCGGCTAGGAGGGTTGTTATTGGTGGAGCGGTGGGGGGTGTCGGCTAGGAGGCTTGTCATTGGTGGAGCGGTGGGGGTGGGTCGGCTAGGATGCTTGTCATTGGTGGAGCGGTGGGGGGGTGTCGGCTAGCAGGATCGTCATTGGTGGAAACAAGGGGAGAGGCCACGGAAATATCCATGACAGATTAGGTTGCAGAACGTTTCGTACTTTTTCATCAAATCCCCGTTTAATTATTATTATTCATGTCTTAAGTTTCCAAGTTACTTCTTGTCAGAACTATCGAAGGATTAAGTATTTTGTCAGTATTGTAATATATTGCTGCAATGTTCGCTCTCCATGTGAGTATGCCATGTCTTGTCATCTTGTCAGGGGGACCCACAGAGGGTTGCTCTCGGGCAGCATGATATGCGGGGGTTGTGCAGGGGAATTAGGAGCAAGGTATAGGATCGGTTTAAGGATTAGGATTAGGGAGATAATGATTAGTAATCCTATTTCTAAAGGAATCAAGAGTAGGGCTATTAACTATGTGAGATAGGAGGTGATTCCATTCTTGGATGCTGCGGGGGAAAAATTAATGTCTGAATATGTCCGTGCTTGCCTGATATGTGTGGTATTTTAAGTTGTGACTGCGTCTCGTAAATCTTACTTCGCCATCTATTCCAATTCCATATTTTAATGCTACATTTATGGGTAGCATAGTGTGCGGGGGTTGCTCGAAGAATTGCGGGTTGGGACAGGATTGGGAAACCTAGCGAACGACGCGACAAAACAATAAATAATATTAAGAAACTGGGTTATTTACATTTCTCTTTAATTAACCCATTGGCTGCGGGTGACATTCCGGAATGTCCTGGCAATTTACAGCAATTTCCAGGCTTTAAAAGCCTGTAAAAGCCGTAGAAATCGAGTGTCAGTGGGCGGGAACGTGAGGGACCCACCTCCGACCCTCAGAGCAGCGAGCCGTTCACTGAGGGAGACTGTGTCGTGCGGGTGTCTCACAACAGTGTTGCCTAGCGAGCGAGAGCTAATAATTAGCGGTTTTCCCGCATGTCTATGGCAATGCTGCGGGTGAACCCCGCCACCTACGAAGCTCGTTCATGACAGTGTGGTAATCCCGACACTGACTTACGGAAGTGAAGCATGAACGTCGGTTGAGAGACTCAGACCAAGAGTGAGAGTAGTGGAAATTAATTACTTAAGAAGTCTGTGCAGAGTTACATGGAGGAATAGTGTGACGCACTCCAGTGCTTTGCAACGCAACCTGATTGTACTCCTTGGTACTCGACTGTACCGCCCGTGATCTGGCTACCGTCAGCCGCAATGTATATTGAGTGTGACAACTTATAACTATGTTCTATGTATCTCTGCAAAGGTCTCATCATGTGCTAACCAGTGGTGGGTTTTGTTTTAAGCCATGTCGAGACCTTCCATTTAATATGTAGTATCAATAGAGAAGTTGATAGATAAGACAATGGGAGTTCAGAGAGAGAGAGTGAGTTAGGCTTCAGAGCAAGAGGGTAGCAACGCGCCACGCTGCCGGCCGGGTGGGTTGCCAGACGTATGGACTGGTTGGCAGCCCTGCGCTTATAGCTAGGCGCGACAGGGTTGGTAGTCCATTGTTGCCTGCCTACGCTGCCTGGGCTGGGCCCATGTTGTCGTACAGCACACTGCCTGGAGGCTGGCTGCGTATTCCATGACCAGGTTGCCTAGAACCTTTGAGATTCTAACATCCCTTGCCCTCTCTCCCAACTTCTCACTGTTGCACTCTTTCTCTCTGACGACATTACTCTCATTTCATTCTTCTCTCTATTTAAATGCATAACCTTCCCTTGAGGTCCTAAAGGAGTTTCAGCACTCACCTCTCGTATTACTCTTAGGACAAGCATATATTTACATGTATTAGATTTAAGGGGTTAATGTGAACAGCGATCTTCTTGATGAGGATAGTTGGTGAACGTTCTACATGTTCACGAGTTATATGCCCCGCTCATCATCCCATTTGTGACTAGACTGGTGCCATGTGTAAGAGCCCGACCATGCCCAGGAGTTGTCTGTAGAGGGACGAGGACTTAGCCTTGATTTGCATACCGAGCCAGGAGCGAGTGTAGTACCCGAGACTACAGCTCGCTCGTAGAGCCGGTATAGTAGAGTAACGTAATTTATCTGTCCTTGTGTTCTCTACAGTCTTCTCCTGGGTTCTCGCTTTCGGTGCTGGGACTCGTTGTTCCTGTGACTTGGCCTGCTAGCTAGAACACATGGGGATGATGAGTGGGATATATCTTTATTTTACTATGCATTGCAGCTCTCTTTAAGTATATGTAGGTAACCCTTTACAATACACATTACTCACACACAAGACAACACTATTAATACTTTCATGTATCAATTAACTGCCCTGTCGTTTTGCTGCTGTTTCCGGAGTTCTGTTGCGTAGGGCGCATACGGACTCGGAGGGGAGACAGAGTGAGAGAAGCGAAGTAGCCTATGCGGTAGTAGGCTACCGGCGCAGTACTGTTGCCTGCAACCTTTTAGTTATTCCAAGTATAGATTCATTATTATAATAAGTGACTACTATTTATGTTCCTCCCATGTGTATTATTAGGTATCTACTGGATCATGAACATCTTGTATGCTACATGCTAGTGCATATTAGTAGGGGACAGTTATTGTAGTGCACGCGCTTTCAAGTAGGTGTGTACATTTGTCATTTAGCATTTCACTGTCATACCTTTAGCCTGCTTCTATTCTACATTATTAGAGGCTTAATATTAACGTAGTTTCTTGAGTATTGCATTTCTTTAGTAATAACGTAACCTATAAATGTCTGAGGGAGTTTAGCCTCATAGCCTACCCCTGTTGTACACTTTCGCCGAGTTAAGGTACCTCGTTACCGTAGACGATAACTCTGTAGGGCGTTGGTGCTTTTGTTGTCTGGAGCATATAGTATTTGGGACTGGAATCGAGCGTGTCGTTGTCACTTAAGCCATTTCTGTCCTACGATCAAGAATCCCGAATATGTATTGCCGATCCAGCCGTAACAAAATGGCGACCTTGCACAAGATTCAGTAGTATCCTATCACATGTTTTTTGGAGAACTATTCTATGCTACCTAGTAGAGCTGGCTAGAATTTTCTTGCATATTGGAGGAATTTTTATTGTGTCATTATTGTATTGGTGGACTTGCAGATTGTTTCGTTAGGTGTCTAGAGTAGAGTCATTCAAGCATCTTTAACATTTTGTGAGTCGAGACTGCAATTAGTAATAAGCACTTTTTTTTTTTATGAACAGCAATTGTATAACCAGCACTATGTCTAATGACTCATCATTTACGGGGGAGGATAACACGGTACAGCCTAGTGACCAGCAAGTACAGCAGATATTTAGGGAGGGGAGTGTTATAAGTGGAGAGAGGGATGCCCGGGCATTTTTGCAGACACCTTTGACCGAACAGCGCCTGCAGGCTATTGATTGTTACGGTCTTCGCTGTTTAGCCACGGTTTTGGGGCGGGACTGTCCTGACAGTTGGCCCAAGAAGAATTTGGTGGCATGTTTGTTGGGTGATGGCGATGGGGCGGTGGGTGGAGTGGGGTCTTGGGGGGTTCCCTCCAAGCCTCCATTCCACTCTACCCCTGAGCTGGGCCCTCAGCCAGCGAGTCTTAGCACGATGCAGCAGGAGGGTTCTCAATGGCAAGCTGGCTTACCCGTAAACACATCTCGGTGTGGATCCCCCATTTTGTGCTCTCCCCCCCCAGGCCTGTCTCCTGAGATGTTATTTCAGCTAGAACTAGCTAAGCTTAAGTTGCAAGAGAGTCAACAGGCTAGTATAGAACGGATTAAGCTGCAGGAGACTCAGATACAACAGGCTAGTATAGAACGGATTAAGCTGCAGGAGACTCAGATACAACAGGCTAGTATAGAACGCATAGAGGTTGCTAGAATCCAAGCCAATCAGGATGCAACCAGGTACCAGGCTGAAATGGATGTCGAGAAGTCTAGAGTAGAGACCACGGGGCGTCATCTCGGTGGTGGGCACCGGGTTACAGACTCACTTTCGCATTTAATTAAGTTAGTACCCGCATTTGATGAGACAGCAGTGACTGAGTTTTTTGCTCGTTTCGAAAAGAAGTGTCGTGAGTATGACTGGCCGGAGGTTAAATGGGCAGCATTAGTTTCATCACGTCTAGTGGGTAAGGGGTTGAAAGCCTACGATGCACTGTCACTGGACGAGAGTGTCGTGTATGGACTGGTGAAGGAGGCTGTGCTCCGGGCCTACGAACTGCAACCCGAAACTTATAGATTGAAGTTCCGTGGCGTGAATAAGAAGAGCGACGTCAGTTTTATGGAGCACGCACGGGACTTAACAGATGCATGTAATAACTGGTTTCGGTCCGAGCACGCAGAGTCGGCTGAGGAAATTAAGCAACTTTTCTATCTGGAACAGTTTTACAAATGTACTGGAACCGATCTAACGCTGAACATTAAGGAAAAATGTCCCAAGACAGTAGAGGAGGCTGCCAAGATGGCAGACCTCAGATTATCATTGATTCGTGGTTGCGGTGCCGCTCAGAGGGCTGAGTCAGGGCAGAAGGGGCGCTATACCCCACCCATCAGAGTTTTCGATAATAACAAATCCTATGACACACATAACCACACTAAAAGCATTGCACCTAATAACACCTACAAACACAAGCCTCTCCCGTTTACTAAAGGTCAGGCCCCTTCTTCGCCCGCACAAGGGAAGAAGCCCATTGGGGATGTGAAATGTTACAAATGTCAGAAGCTAGGCCATTATTCACGTGAGTGCCCTAGTAACACTCCCGCTAAGCCGGTGTCATTGGTTCACAGTATCGGTGTGTCTCTGAAGGCTGCAGCAACTGCCCGGGGTAGGTTGTCAGCAGCTGAGGCACACGCGGTAAAGAAGCGTACGGAAGGCTCGACACCTGTCCGGGACACTTTCTGTAGCCATCGGGGACACAGGTTTGTGAGCTCAAGGGAGTGAACTACGGAGGGTTGACTTGCTGAGGGATACGGGGGCTTCGCAAACTTTGTTGAGGAACTTCACAGGGAAACCGATAAATGCGGCCAGAGTTGTTGTGGTGCAGGGTATAAATGCTACGAGGTCATACCCACTTGTGAGGTTGGAGTTGAGAGTGGGAGAGGTGTGCAGGGAGCTGGATGTAGGGATCGTTGAGTGTTTGCCAGTTGAGGGCGTCGACCTTCTTCTCGGCAACGACTTTGCGGTGCCCACTTCCGGGACTCCACCCTTAGTCGTTGCCGAGAGGGCGGCCGACGTGGATGGTGAGAATCGGGAATGGGTTGGGAGGTGCCAACAGGATGAGATGGCCTGTGTGGTAACCCGATCTCGCTCTGCGGCTCCTGCACAGCCTAGCACTCAACCTCGGGGACAGTGGAGGAAGGATCAGGAGAAGGTTGCTAAGGGCAGGAAAAGGGACATTGATTCTGCTGCACTTCTCGGTGATTCGGTACTTGGACCTATAATAAACACGGGAGTTGACTCTGGCCCAGATATGGTGTGTAACAAGGCAGAGTTGGGTAAGACTTTGCGTGAGGCAAGAGCTGTAGCGAGAGCCACTAAGGCAGTAGAGCCTACTAGCCGGGGTAATGTCTTATTACAAAACCATCTTGATGCATTGACGCCCGGGGACATTAGTGAGCAGCAGCTGCAAGACGCTAGCCTAGCTCGTTATGGCAATGGTGCCATAGAGTTGGAGGAAGATGGGGATGCGAAGCCGGGAGATTTCTTTAGGCTCAACAGGATATTGTACCGCAGATTTCTAGACCCCAAATCGAAGTGGGAGGGCGGTGCGAGGGTAGTAGACCAGGTGGTTGTTCCAAATAAGTATAGAGAGTCCTTATTGTGTCTGGCGCATGATGTGCCGGTGGCGGGTCATTTGGGGGTAACAAAAACATTGGCGGCATTGGGCAGGTTTTTCTGGTGGCCTGGGGTCAAGGCTGATGTCTGTGCATGGGTGGCTGGGTGTGCGACCTGCCAGACAACGGGGAAGCCTAACCAGACAATCCCGAAGGCACCTTTGCTTCCCATACCTGTCACCGGGCCTCCGTTCAGCAAAGTTGTAGTAGATTTGGTTGGCCCTTTCCCGCCTACTAGTAGTGGCAATAAATTCCTGTTGACAATCATGGATGTGGCTACGAGATACCCGGACGCATACCCCATGAGAAACGGCTCGGCAAAGGCAGTTGTTAAAAACTTATTATTGTTCTGTTCCCGTTATGGATTTCCATGTGAGGTGCAGTCAGACCAGGGGAGCAATTTTACATCCAAATTGTTCAAGCAAACCCTTCAGTTGCACGGTATATGTTCTGTAGTGTCGTCAGCCTACCATCCCGAGAGTCAGGGAGTCTTGGAGCGGTGGCACTCGACCCTGAAGAGTATGCTACGCTGTTACTGTGCAGAACATGACACTGATTGGGATTTGGGTCTGCCGTATGTTCTGTTCGCTGCACGTGAAGTCCCAGGAGAGAGCCTGGGGTTCAGTCCAAATCAACTAGTCTTTGGCCATAATGTGAGAGGACCTTTAAGTATGGTGAAAGAGATCTGGGAGGGCGAAGAGAAGCCGGGGTCTGTACTTAAATATGTCCTTGAGAGCCGGGAGAGACTTATAGGTTGCATGGCAGCGGCAGGTAATAACTTGGTTAATGCACAGGCGGTCATGAAGCACCAGTATGACGCCAAGGTGAAGCTTCGGGAGTTTTCGGTGGGTCAGGAGGTAATGTTGCTTTTACCTTTGCCTGGACACCCCCTTTCTGCCAAGTTCATTGGGCCGTATGTGGTGGCTAAGAAACTGTCCGACCTTGATTATCTCGTTGCAACACCTGACCGTAGGAAAAAACATCAGTTATGTCATGTTAACCTCATGAAAGAGTATGTGAGACGCCCCTCAGAGCCTCTCACTGTCCCTGTGCTGGCCTGCAGCGGCCAGGGTGGAGAAGGAGGTGGGGACAGTCATGCTGCTGAGGAGGATAGCTGGGACTGTGTCATTTCCGCGGAACAGTGGGCGGGGAATACTGAACAAGAGGCTAGGCAAGCTGTAAGTCACCTGCCTGAGCACCAGGGTGCTGCTATCCTAGGCCTGTTCAGGTCATACCCCTCTGTTTTCGCCGAACACCCAGGTCTCACTACTCAGGTAACGCACGACGTGGACGTCGGTGATAATGTGCCCTTCAAGTCAGTGCCCTACCGTGTGCCCCCGGTAAAGTTGCCAGCTTTACGGGAGGAGTTAAAGTACATGGTTGAGAGAGGGATGATCACTGAAGGTTATGTGAAGTGGACATCACCCGTCACGTTGCAGCCAAAACCTGACGGCAAGGTGCGGTTCTGCATAGATTTTCGTAGGCTAAATGGCTTGACCACTACCAACCCTTACCCTTTGCCTCGAGTTGACGACAGCGTGGACAAGATAGGGAATGCAAAGTACCTTACTAAAATTGATCTTGTAAAAGGCTACTGGCAAGTACCCCTGTTGGACCGAGCTAAGCAAGTTTGTGGTTTTGTGGTAGATGGCAAGACCTACCAATGCAACGTAATGCCTTATGGGCTTAACCCTTAATTAGCGGCTCACCACATAAGTCGAGTTAAATAAAGCTGGACTATGTGGCGGCGCTCGACATAGGTCGAGTGGCAATTTCAGCACGTAATGTTGCTGAGAGAGAGAGACAAGTGGTGGCAGGAGACTAGCGAGCGTATGACTGCTCCAGACCACCGTGGCGAACCTACTGACATGAATCTCAGCTCCCTCCTCCCTCTCTCACTCGCTACATACTGAATTATATGGGGAAAGTACCGAATTACATGCTTTTTGCACTCGCGTTGCACGGTTATTGCAAGAAAACTAGCCATCATAAAAGGATCGTTATGGTGTCATTCGAAAGCTCTGTTTATGCCCTTTCAGGAATAGGTACTTGTTTTACGTTCTGGATCTTATTTAGGCATGAAAATGATCACGTAAACAGCCCTATTTTGGCTAAAAACAGCCCGCTGGGCGGTACATATAAATAAACCGCATAGGCCGCTCGTAAGGTGTTAAGAACGCACCTGCCACGTTTCAGAACCTGATGAACGATATTTGTGACGAAATCCCTAACTGCACGGTCTACCTTGATGACGTGATAGTGTATGATGACGATTTTGAAAATCACCTAAGGCACTTAGAGACCCTGTTTGGGAAGTTGCACGATGCTGGGCTGGTGGTGAACCTGAGGAAGTGCGAGTTTGTAAAGGCTACTGTGCAGTATCTTGGCTTTGTGGTCGGGTTAGGCCGGGTGTGCCCCCCCCTGAGCAAGATACAGGCTATCAATATGTTTCCCAGGCCCACCACTAAGCGCCAGGTCATGCTGTTCCTAGGTATGATAGGCTATTATAGGCGCTTCATCCGGGGATACTCTACTGTCTTAGCACCGTTAACTGATCTACTGTCGAAGTCAGTGAAGTTCTGTTGGGCTGCGGAGTGTCAGAGGGCTTTCGACCTAGTCAAGCACCTGCTGTGTACACATCCAATTTTGAGGGCCCCAGACTTCTCCAGGAGTTTTCAGCTGGCGACTAATGCCAGCGGTGTGGGTGCCGGGGCAGTGTTACTGCAGACTGATTCCGAGGGCTTGGAACACCCAGTGAGCTTCTTTTCTCGCAAGTTTAATTCGGCACAAAGGAATTACTCGACTATAGAGAAGGAGCTTCTGGCTATCGTTTTGTCGCTCAAACATTTCGAAGTTTATGTTCCAGCCTACGGCCCGGTAGTGACGATTTATACGGACCATCATCCCTTGAAATTCCTAAATCAGTTTCACAATCGGAATATGCGGTTGACCAGGTGGTCCCTAATGCTCCAAGAGTATAATCTCAACATTCAGCATATTGCCGGGAGTGAGAACGTGATAGCAGATTGTCTATCAAGGGTTGATGATCCAAGATAGTCGTGCACGGTGTGTGGGTTGAGCAGGAGTAAAATTAGGCTATCATAACGCCGTCCAAAAAGATTATAAAACAATAAAATAAACGAGAAAACTCTTTCTTTTTTTTTTAGTTTTGTAAGTCTTTATTGTTGTAGCATGATGCATGCGATATTGTGTTTTATGTATAATTCACATTTCAGTTGTTGTGCACCTTTTGCAATTAGTGGCAGCTAAGGGTAGCAGGTCGGTTGGTTGCCTGTCAGATTTTGATAATGCTTCTAAGGTCGATTATCTAAAATCTTGGGGGGGCTGTGACGCACTCCAGTGCTTTGCAACGCAACCTAATTGTACTCCTTGGTACTCGACTGTACCGCCCGTGATCTGGCTACCGTCAGCCGCAATGTATATTGAGTGTGACAACTTATAACTATGTTCTATGTATCTCTGCAAAGGTCTCGTCATGTGCTAACCAGTGGTGGGTTTTGTTTTAAGCTATGTCGAGACCTTCCATTTAATATGTAGTATCAATAGAGAAGTTGATAGATAAGACAATGGGAGTTCAGAGAGAGAGAGTGAGTTAGGCTTCAGAGCAAGAGGGTAGCAACGCGCCACGCTGCCGGCCGGGTGGGTTGCCAGACGTATGGACTGGTTGGCAGCCCTGCGCTTATAGCTAGGCGCGACAGGGTTGGTAGTCCATTGTTGCCTGCCTACGCTGCCTGGGCTGGGCCCATGTTGTCGTACAGCACACTGCCTGGAGGCTGGCTGCGTGTTCCATGACCAGGTTGCCTAGAACCTTTGAGATTCTAACATCCCTTGCCCTCTCTCCCAACTTCTCACTGTTGCACTCTTTCTCTCTGACGACATTACTCTCATTTCATTCTTCTCTCTATTTAACACCTTACGAGCGGCCTATGCGGTTTATTTATATGTACCGCACAGCGGGGTGTTTTTAGCCAAAATAGGGCTGTTTACGTGATCATTTTCATGCCTAAATAAGACCCAGAACGTAAAACAAGTACCTATCCCTGAAAGGGCATAAACAGAGCTTTCCAATGACACCATAACGATCCTTTTATGATGGCTAGTTTTCTTGCAATAACCGTGCAACGCGAGTGCAAAAAGCATGTAATTCGGTACTTTCCCCATATAATTCAGTATGTAGCGAGTGAGAGAGGGAGGAGGGAGCTGAGATTCGTGTCAGTAGGTTCGCCGCGGTGGTCTGGAGCAGTCATACGCTCGCTAGTCTCCTGCCACCACTTGTCTCTCTCTCTCAGCAACATTACGTGCTGAAATTGCCACTCGAGTTATGTCGAGCGCCGCCACATAGTCCAGCTTTATTTAACTCGACTTATGTGGTGAGCCGCTAATTAAGGGTTAAATGCATAACCTTCCCTTGAGGTCCTAAAGGAGTTTCAGCACTCACCTCTCGTATTACTCTTAGGACAAGCATATATATACATGTATTAGATTTAAGGGGTTAATGTGAACAGCGATCTTCTTGATGAGGATAGTTGGTGAACGTTCTACATGTTCACGAGTTATATGCCCCGCTCATCATCCCATTTGTGACTAGACTGGTGCCATGTGTAAGAGCCCGACCATGCCCAGGAGTTGTCTGTAGAGGGACGAGGACTTAGCCTTGATTTGCATACCGAGCCAGGAGCGAGTGTAGTACCCGAGACTACAGCTCGCTCGTAGTGCCGGTATAGTAGAGTAACGTAATTTATCTGTCCTTGTGTTCTCTACAGTCTTCTCCTGGGTTCTCGCTTTCGGTGCTGGGACTCGTTGTTCCTGTGACTTGGCCTGCTAGCTAGAACACATGGGGATGATGAGTGGGATATATCTTTATTTTACTATGCATTGCAGCTCTCTTTAAGTATATGTAGGTAACCCTTTACAATACACATTACTCACACACAAGACAACACTATTAATACTTTCATGTATCAATTAACTGCCCTGTCGTTTTGCTGCTGTGTCCGGAGTTCTGTTGCGTAGGGCGCATACGGACTCGGAGGGGAGACAGAGTGAGAGAAGCGAAGTAGCCTATGCGGTAGTAGGCTACCGGCGCAGTACTGTTGCCTGCAACCTTTTAGTTATTCCAAGTATAGATTCATTATTATAATAAGTGACTACTATTTATGTTCCTCCCATGTGTATTATTAGGTATCTACTGGATCATGAACATCTTGTATGCTACATGCTAGTGCATGTTAGTAGGGGACAGTTATTGTAGTGCACGCGCTTTCAAGTAGGCGTGTACATTTGTCATTTAGCATTTCACTGTCATACCTTTAGCCTGCTTCTATTCTACATTATTAGAGGCTTAATATTAACGTAGTTTCTTGAGTATTGCATTTCTTTAGTAATAACGTAACCTATAAATGTCTGAGGGAGTTTAGCCTCATAGCCTACCCCTGTTGTACACTTTCCCCGAGTTAAGGTACCTCGTTACCGTAGACGATAACTCTGTAGGGCGTTGGTGCTTTTGTTGTCTGGAGCATATAGTATTTGGGACTGGAATCGAGCGTGTCGTTGTCACTTAAGCCATTTCTGTCCTACGATCAAGAATCCCGAATATGTATTGCCGATCCAGCCGTAACAATAGACAGACTAATGAAGAAATAAGAAGGAGGTGTGGTGTGGAGGTAGATGTGCTGGAAAGTGTGAAAAGGAACAACTTGAGATGGTTCGGCCATATGGAACGTATGGAAAGCGAGAGAATGACTAAGAGGGTGTACGAGAGCGAGGTGGAGGGACAGAGAGGGAGAGGTAGACTGAAGGAGAGGTAGAAGGATGGAGTGAGGAAGTATATGAACGAAGGCGGTGCTGGTTGGGGGGAGGGGCGTCGACTTCCTTGGGACAGAGGTGCATGGAGACGGTTCCTTCGTGGCCACCCCTTCGGGGATCACGGCGTCGGGCAATAGATAGATAGATTATTTGTTTCCTCTGATCAGCATTTATTTGATTTCCATTTTTATCATTATGTCCTGTACCTCCGGTGGCTTTACTTCGGGTTCCGTGATAGGGAAAGCTGGGAGGCTTGCCGGGGTCCTTACCAATAACACTGTTAATCACATAGACATTCCACACACACGCACATCCATACTCTACATATTTTTCCCAGTGTTTGTGCTTAGGACCCGGTAATAACCTTGACGGTTCTGCCCCAGCGATTGTGTTTGTTCCCTGTCTCGGGTTTCGACCGGAGGCAACGGAGTGTTTAATATTAATTAGAAATCCAGCTTCAGTCTGGACCCCCCTCCCCCCATAGTTAAGTGAGTGTGGGAGGTGGACTCTCTAGAGTTAATTATTTTGGGGCGGTATCTCACTGGGGGGGAGGGGGGGGGGGGTTGAAGTAGAATATATTGGTGTGATATTAGGTGTGGTCAGGGCAACCTGCTTCCACTAATATCATCCCGAGGTTAGTAGTCATATTAGGACACTGCCTTTTATTGTTAGTTCATTATTATATGTGCTTGATAATATAATTATTATGTGCAAATCTCTTGGGTTGAGAGTGAATTACCGTTAGCTGGTTTGCGCCCGGTTTACTCCTGTCGAGGGTGCGCATAGCCTGTTATGCTTGAAGTAGATCTGCACTCTTCTTTCTTTGATGTCTGCTGGTAGCCTATGTATTTAACTGTTTTGATTATCCAACCCAGCATTGCTAATCCCGGTGTTGGTTTCGATTTCTCATAGCTAGTAGTTTACATGAGTATTTCTGTTCTACATATTATTCAGAATAGGAGCAGGGTAGTGTGCACCTTAAGCCCTGAGAAAGCCTGGAAGCGTTTATTGTGCTCTTACCTGTTGCGTCGTGGTGTTGCTTGGTAGAGAGACAAGGTGCATTTGCTTTAGTAATTATTTTCGTATACAGTCTCTAAGCAACTGAGGTCCAGATTCGTAACAATATATATATATATATATATATATATATATATATATGTATATATATATATATATACAGTATATATGTAGCAAGGAAACTAAAGATAAATTAATAAATGAATTAATAGACAAAAAAAAAAGCATCCACTAGCCCCTTAATAAGTAGCACAGTAATCTTAGCCCTCTAAAACCTCTGTAACTCAAGTAGGGCTAGAACAAATGGGCTTTACATTTTCACACCTATTTACCTACGAAGTTTAAGGGGAGAATTTTATTTTACTCCCTAGACTTCCATTAATCTTTAAATAATAACCCTTAGCCCCCCACCGAGATAAAATTGTACATTTTTTGGTTGATAAATGTCCCAGCCAAAAGCCGGTTCCTCCTAAATTACAAGATCGCTTTCGCTCGCCAGGAAAAAAATTGACACCTAAATGGCACGAAAGGTCTTAAAATTGACAGAAATGGGACAGAAGGTCTTAAATCGCCAAACTAATGGGGCGATCGTCTAAAACCTCATACTAGTGGGGCTAAGTATAAGGGAGATAGGGAGATAAGTGAGGAGGATGAGGAAGGGTTGAAGATCGTAGATTTTCACCGGAGACATAATTTGCGGCGCCATGGTGACGGTGAGGAGGAAGAGGGCAATCTAGAAGTTGATGAAGAAGACGTTGATGAAGAAATGTATGAAGATGCTGACGAGGAGTTAGGTGAAGCTACTGGTGTGGGTGTTGGTGCGTACAATATACATGGGTAAATGCTGTAGAGAAAGAAAAAGAGTGAGGGGTGAGGTGCGAGGGGTGCGCAGGCATAGCCTGTGTACCACTCGACGCTATAGGCACTGACCGTCATGGCGTACATGTGTGCGTGTGTGCGTTCATGGTTGCAGGCCTGTGTACCCAGAGAGAGAAAGACTGACTTTAGTCATTTTGTAAGCATATTGATGGCATTACCTCTGAAAGCCTGTGTATGTGTGTGGTGTTGCTATTAGCTATTTATTTTTTATTTTTGTCCTCTTTTCTTCATTGCCATACACACATTGCCTTCTACACAGTCTGGTGAAGAGTGGCTGCTGCCCATGGTGACATACTACTTCTGAATACTCACTCTATATATATATACATGTATACAATCATTACAAATAAACTTCACACGAAATACCATTCCCACAATTTTCATAGGCAACACCAGACCGGTCAAACGCACCAGCTCATTGTCTCCACAGCCAGTCCCATCCAGGCAGCGAGCCGCATCAGAGCCTCCAGCAATGCAGCTACCGACTACCTCTACCCATGCACAACCTGGTCCATCGACCTCTACACCAGGTGCAGATGCTCCTCCCCCCGTGTTGTCAACGCCACCCGAGATGCCGCGGAAAGGAGGACCAGACGTCGGCTGGAGTTGGCCGAAAGCGTTGACGTCCCAAGCTCTCCCGATTCGCCTGAAGCCAGGATATCCCCGGCGGCGGGAAGCGACTCGGATAGTGGGCAGGCACAGCAGGCGCAGGCACAGCCATTACCCAGAGGAGGTGGGAGGGGACGGCCACAGAGAGGTGCCCGGGGAAGGGCACGAGGAGGTGGACCCCATCTCCGTGGCCAAGCAAGGGCGAGAGGGGCCGGGAGGGGCAGGAGGCAGGATGCTGAGCCGCCTGTCTATCAGTGGGAGGACTGACAGACTCGGGATATGCCTGGTGTTCCACCCCTGTTTAACAGGACAACGAATGGCATCCAGCCTGCCTTTCCCTGCTTGGGAAATGATTCTCCTTATGATTACTTCCGGGCATTCTTCGACAACCAATTGCTCGGGGACATTGTCACAGAGACAAACCATTATGGACAGCAGCACGCCGAAGAAATGAACTCACCCCACATGCGGAGATGGACAGCCATTGACAACCTGGATTTCCTTGGGTTTTTTGCCCTCACCATGCTCATGCCCCACCTCAAGAAGCACAGCATGTATGATTATTTGATCATGCATGACATCCTATCAATGCCATGGTTCAATAATTACATGCCAAGGGACCGGTATAGGCAAATTCTGAAGTGCTTGCATTTTGCGGTTAATTCTGCGGCACACGGAGCTGACAAGATCTGGAAAATACGGCCATTCCTGACCAGCCTCCTGGACAGGTTTCGCCGGTTTTTCAAACCTATCCAGAATGTTGTGATCGATGAGTCCTTGATCCTCTTCCAGGGACGTCTCTCTTTCCGGCAGTACATTCCATCGAAGCGTCACCGCTTCGGGGTCAAAATCTTTGTCCTATGTGACTGCGAGACAGGATACATGCCGGACTCAATCATATACACCGCTACTGATGTGGATATTCCGAACGACCCTCTGGGTCTTTTAGGGTCGGTTGTGAAGACACTGATGGAGCCGTATATGGATACCAACCGTATCCTGTTCACGGACAACTTCTACACCTCTCCTCTCCTTGCCAGGTATCTCCTTGCAAGAAGAACGGAAAGCTGTGGAACTGTTAGGGCAAACAGGAAACACTGGCCCCGGTTTTAAAAGACACGGAAAGGAGACATCATCCGGAAGAAGAGCAGCATTGAGAACATACTGGCTATTTGTTAGCACGACACAAAGCCAGTCAATGTCCTCTCCACCTACCACAAGTCCGCATTGCGAGATAGCGGGAAGGGGAGATAGCAGCAGGACCCTGTCACAGGCAACAGGGTTCAAGTTGTTGTCTCCAAACCAGACGCTGTTCTGGACTATAATGTGAACATGCGGTTGGTGGACAAGTGTGATATGCAAATCACTGCTGTTGACTGCCTTAGAAAGACCTGTAAATGGTACAAGAAGGTCGTACTCCATCTTATTGATATCACTATCCTGAACGCATACAACCTGTGGATGACGCTGACAGGAAAGAAGACCTCTCTAAGGCTGTTCGCCAAGGAAGTCATCGAAGCGATCCTCCGCAAGCACGGAACCACACATATGGTACCACCTGCGAGGGCGATGGTGGATATGCCAAGCCGCCTTGAGTGCCGGGACTACCTCGTGACCCACAGGCTTGTGCATGTCCCCTGCTCAGTAAAACAAATCCTAGCTGGCCGGTCGCACGGACTGAAGAAGTGCAACGTCTGCAGTCACACAACAAGGAGGCCCAGACACAGAACGGAAGTCTCGTTCATGTGTAGTCAGTGTATGGTGGGACTCTGCACTGTTCCTTGCTACATCGACTACCACACACTGGAACGCTTCTAGACCACCTCCTAACTTCTTTTCAATTGTGGATTACACCTCCTGGGAAAACCAAAAAAAAAAAAAAAATCAATAACACTATCCCTTGGGTGATTTGGAAACGTGTTGAAATAATATATATCACCTAACAAACAAAAATATTTTCTGCAATAAGGTGATGGAGGTTTGTGATTGGAGTAGCAAACCAACACTGTAAAACACAAGTGCTGAGGGGTTGGATGTGAGAGGGATCTGCCTTGTGTGGGCCAATCGGCTTTCTGCAGACTCACACTTTGCTAAAACATGATCTCTATTTGAAAGAGAAAGAAAGAGAGAGAGAGAGAGAGGACAGGAGATGTGAGAGAGAGAGAGAGAGAGAGAGAGAGAGAGAGAGAGAGAGAGAGAGAGAGAGAGAGAGAGACAAGGACAAAGCAATTGGCAACATCAGGAGATAAATGGGGAATGACAGAGAGAGAGAGAGAGAGAGAGAGATATATATAATATATACTGTATATATATATATATATATATATATATACTGTATATATACAGTATATATATACCGGTATATATATATATATACAGAGAGAGAGAGAGAGAGAGAGAGAGAGAGAGAGAGAGAGAGAGAGAGAGAGAGAGAGAGAGAGAGAGTAGAGAGAATACAGAGAATAAAGAGAAAATATAAAGATCTAACACAGAAATTATACAATCAAAGTCAACGCGGGTGAGGCCTAAGTCATAGCGGGGTGAGAGAGAGAGAGAGAGAGAGAGAGAGAGAGAGAGAGAGAGAGAGAGAGAGAGAGAGAGAGAGAAGGACAAAGCAATTGGCAACATCGAGAGATAAATGGGGAATGACAGAGAGAGAGAGAGAGAGACGGGGGAGAGAGAGATTCAGATTCAGATTATTTTATTTCCATTAAATATACAATGGCTGTTCATACAATAGAATCATCTTTAAACAAATTACATAATACATAGACACTTAGACTAACTACCCGGAATGAACAGCAGGAACTTTGAAATACTAACCATTCCCTGTACTCCTAGATATTCAGATTCAGATTCAGATTATTTTCTTCTGTTAAATATACAATGGCTGTTCATACAATAAAATAATATTAAACAAATTACATAATGCATACTACATACTACATTAACAGTGTCATTAAGAGTTTGCAGATAAATAACTCCTACCAGAAATACGTTAAACATATATAAAATAGATTAATAATAGATTACAAATATATAGAAGCGAGAGAGAGAGAGAGAGAGAGAGTCCGTGAGTGAGAGTGAAAGAAAGAGAGAGAGAGGGAGGGCAGAAGGTCAGTACGGTGTGTGTGTGTGTCTATATAATGGGTATAGGAAAGTGAAAGTGAGGGATGGGTATGGTGATAAATGGGGATATCTACGTTAATGGGCGGGTGGGTGGGGTGCTCATCCAGTAGAACCGGCCTCCCCATCAGTAACCCTCCTCATTCAGCCGTGAGAGAGCATTGCTACGGTTGTAACCTTGCTGTAAGCTATAAAGATTTTAGCATTCTTGACTCCTGTAATACCGGTAACCTTAGGATTTTAGAGTCTCTATATATTTTTAAAGAAAGACCCCCCCTTAATAACTGTCTTTCGGCAGCCCCTCTACATATTCATTGTGATTAAATATTTCCCAGTGTAGCTATGTTGAGGCTACATTAAATATTTCCCAGTGTAGCTATGTTGAGGCTACATTAAATATTTCCCAGTGTAGCTATGTTGAGGCTACATTAAATATTTCCCAGTGTAGCTATGTTGAGGCTACATTAAATATTTCCCAGTGTAGCTATGTTGAGGCTACATTAAATATTTCCCAGTGTAGCTATGTTGAGGCTACATTAAATATTTCCCAGTGTAGCTATGTTGAGGCTACATTAAATATTTCCCAGTGTAGCTATGTTGAGGCTACATTAAATATTTCCCAGTGTAGCTATGTTGAGGCTACATTAAATATTTCCCAGTGTAGCTATGTTGAGGCTACATTAAATATTTCCCAGTGTAGCTATGTTGAGGCTACATTAAATATTTCCCAGTGTAGCTATGTTGAGGCTACATTAAATATTTCCCAGTGTAGCTATGTTGAGGCTACATTAAATATTTCCCAGTGTAGCTATGTTGAGGCTACATTAAATATTTCCCAGTGTAGCTATGTTGAGGCTACATTAAATATTTCCCAGTGTAGCTATGTTGAGGCTACATTAAATATTTCCCAGTGTAGCTATGTTGAGGCTACATTAAATATTTCCCAGTGTAGCTATGTTGAGGCTACATTAAATATTTCCCAGTGTAGCTATGTTGAGGCTACATTTTTAGTTATAATATACTCCCTTTTCGCGATTTTATTTTTAAATATTTGCTATATGTTTGATTATTGTTTTCTAAAACACTGAAGATGACACACGAGTGTCGAAACGTTTGTCTGACTGCTAAATAAAGTACTGGCCCCCCCCCCTGGTCATCATTTTTATCCTGCACCATGCTGTTTGCTGCTACCCTGTGTATCCTCTTCATCTGTTACTTGAGGTTCCCCAAGAACAAACCCATCACTGACATACTACGAAGCAGGTATGGATCCCCAGCTCTAAAGGGGTTTCGAAAATATGAACAGTGCTCGTGCAGATTGGAAAACAGAAAATTAGATCTATACTTTCTTAATTGCTGTAGGACTTACAATGTCTTTCCCAAATTATTGAAATTCAAATTATACAAAAAAAGCTTACAAAACTCGGAACTTTATCAATCATGGAAAGAAAAACTATTAAATTTAGAAATACTCACAAAAGAAAAAGAAATAAACAATCTAGAACAATTAGTCAATGAATCTCGTAATGCACTGCGCAACTTAGTTTCGTATATAGACTTTATCTGCTTGAAGACTTTTATAAGACGTATAGTTGAAGGTTTGAGAAAAAATGTAAAACAGACCCATGAAAAAAAACTTGTTAACTTACTGTAGGTGCCAATTCTGCTCTCAAATCATGTGATCCCAAAAAGTTTATCTTTAACTACTCCAATGTAACTCTGTCTACTAGAGAATCTTTTTTGCTGTCCTTTGGACTTGATTTTAACCTGCCCATTTTTAAACCAATTTTTGTTCAATACTTTACTGCCTTCGAAAGCCTGGTCTCTAGGCTTAAAACTTGTAGGTTGGCTACCGGTGTCGAATTTAAGTCTGTCGTCCAATTTATTCGCAATGTTGCCTGTAAGGAATTCTATGGCTTTAAATCTCAAAATGTCTTCTCCCCCATATTTACAAAAAATTATATAAATATCCTCAAACAACTTGGTAAGAAAGAAGACCTAGTGGTCTGTCGTCCCGACAAAGGTAAAGGAGTTGTGTTACTCAACAAAGATGACTATTTCTCAAAAATGTACGACATCCTGAGAGACGTTTCCAAATTTACTAAGCTAATTCAAACTGATATTTTCAAACTAAGCCTTAACATCGAAGATCGAATAAATAGATTACTTAAATCTATGGTAAATTTAAATACAGTCTCGGAGCAATTACCTAATGCTATGAAGCCTACAGGTTCATCCTCGGTTTTTCTTTATGGCCTCCCTAAGATCCATAAGACCACTGTCCCTCTTCGACCCATTCTTGCCGCATATAATACTGCCTCTTATAAGCTTGCTAAATTTTGCTCCCAACTTTTATCAGCGTTCACTACGAACGATTATACTCTTAAGAACTCCTATGAATTGTTCACTTCCCTCTCAAACTACAAATTACCTCCCTCGTCATACCTATGTAGCTTTGATATAACCTCCTTATTCACCAACGTCCCCTTAACTGAAATTTTGAACCTTTGTGTCAAACTTTTGTTCAACCAATCTGAGACTTTTATGGGTATGAGTCAATCCTTCTTCAGAAACGTTCTATCAGCATGCGTACAAGATTACCATTTCATATTTAATAACCAAATCTATAAACAAACTGATGGGGTAGCGATGGGATCCCCACTAGGCAGTACTTTAGCCAATGTTTTCCTATGTTATTGGGAGCAAATCTGGCTGACAACTGCCCTCCCACTTTCAAACCTATCCTCTACCGTAGATATGTCGACGACACCCTGCTGGTCTTTAAAGATAAAAGTCATACCCCCTTGTTTCTAAATTACCTAAATAAACAGCACAAAATATAAAATTCACTAGCGAAAACGAGGTAAATAACACGTTGCCATTCCTCGACCTTCTACTTACCAAAGTTAATGACATACTTGTTATCT
Organism: Paralithodes platypus; assembly: GCA_032716605.1. NCBI lineage: Eukaryota > Metazoa > Arthropoda > Malacostraca > Decapoda > Lithodidae > Paralithodes > Paralithodes platypus. Next base: position 33,204,309 of record CM064552.1, on the reverse strand, counting down.
CAATCTTTAGAAAACCCACCTTTTCCGGTCTCGGTATTAGCTTTTTTAGCTACTGTCAACTCAGATTCAAAATTAATGCAATTAAAACCCTTCTTCACAGGGCGTACCACTTGACTTCGACATACGGCCTTTTTCACTGCGAGATATCCTTCCTTAGAGACTTTTTTATTAATAATGGCTTCACCAGTGACCTCTTCAACAAGCAATTGAGGAATTTCCTAAATAAATTGTACCAACCTAGACAACCTGTGCTCACTGCTAAAAAGGAGGATTTTTATATTAGAGTACCCTTTCTTGGAAAGGTATCAGAAAAAATAGAAAGATTACTGAACAACAAATTACCTAATTTCTTCCCTCATATCAATTTTAAAATAATTCACAAGAATGAATTTAAGATTCGATCCCTGTTTCACTACAAAGATAGACTTCCCACTGAACTTCGCTCATCCATCGTTTATAAATTTACCTGTCCATTTTGCAAAAATGGCTACATTGGGAGCACAATACGAGCTCTCAAAGTAAGGATGGATGAGCACAAGGGTCAGTCCAGTAGAACCGGCCTCCCCATCAGTAACCCTCCTCATTCAGCCGTGAGAGAGCATTGCTAGGGTTGTAACCTTGCTGTAAGCTATAAAGATTTTAGCATTCTTGACTCTTGTAATACCAGTAACCTTAGGATTTTAGAGTCTCTATATATTTTTAAAGAAAGACCCCCCCTTAATAACTGTCTTTCGGCAGTCCCTCTACATATTCATTGTGATTAAATATTTCCCAGTGTAGCTATGTTGAGGCTACATTTTTAGTTATAATATACTCGCTTTTCGCGATTTTATTTTTAAATATTTGCTATATGTTTTATTATGTTTTCTAGAACACTGAAGATGACACGAGTGTCGAAACGTTTGTCTGACTGCTAAATAAAGTACTGCCCCCCCCCCCCCCTGGTCATCATTTTTATCCTGCACCATGCTGTTTGCTGCTACCCTGTGTATCCTCTTCATCTGTTACTTGAGGTTCCCCAAGAACAAACCCATCACTGATATATATATATATATATATATATATATACTGTACACATGAATATATACACATACAGTATATATATACAAAGAAGAGAGAGAGAGAGAAAGAGAGATTCAGATTCAGATTATTTAATTACCCTTAAATATACAATGGCTGTTCTCACTCTATAATATGATCTTCTAAAATGTGCCTCTTTAGTCTGCCCTTGAATATTGACAGGCTATTTGTGTCTTTGACTATGTTGTGCAGGGCGTTCCATACTGTAGGCCCCAATACTTGCAGAGAACTTGCCCCATAGTCGGTTCTAGCTCTAGGAACATACAGATCATTCTGCTGTCTTGTGGTGCTATTAGAAATATCATTTATGGTAGAGAATTGCGAGAACCAGTTAGGATATATTATATATGTTATATATTATATAATAAGAGAGGGAGAGAGATAGATAGATATAGATATATATATATATATATATATATATATATATATATATATACAGTATATATATATATATATTATATATACCGGTATATATATAAATATACAGTATATATATATATATATATATATATATATATATATATATATATATATATATATATATAAATATCAGCTTATTAAGTGATAAAATGTATTACATTAGATCCATTTTCTTTCTAATAGTATAATACTTATTTTGTATATTTTTAGGATGTCTGTATAACCTGAAGATGGCACCTTGTTGATGCTGAAAATTCGAGTAATAAACATGGCGTATGTATGGCGCAGCTCTATCTCTATTCTTCCTCTTGTTATGTAAATTGCGGTGCCCTCGGCCCCCTACTGATGTCTTATATATATATATATATACATATATACTGTATATATATATATATATATATATATATATATATATATCTCTCTCTCTCTTATTATATAATATATATTATATAATATATCCTAAATGGTTCTCGCAATTCTCTATCATAAATTATATTTCTAATAGCACCACAAGACAGCAGAATGATCTGTATGTTCCTAGTGCTAGAACCGATATATATATATATATATATATATATATATATAGTATAGTATATATATTATATAGTATATTATATATATATATATATATAGTATAGTATATATATTATATTGTATATTATATATATATATATATAGTATATATATATATATATATATATATATATATATATATATGTTAGTAAAGCCAGGTAATAAATTTTCTTTAATACATACGAGGTTGAAAGAAATGGCAATATCTGCGTTGGAAATTTTATTATTCAAAGTTTCCAGGTCTCTGATGAGTTTTCGCTGGGTGGCAGGAAGTAGATGAAGGAGATGAGCAAAATTCATGGTGGTACAGGGTTACATAAATGTAAATGATGATACAGGATATACGACGCGTTTCACTGGACAACCAGCATTATCAAGTAAGGAAGGAATGATATAAAAGGTAAACAGGAAGGGTATATATAGAGGGTGGAGGATCAGAGGAGGCGAAAAACAAGGGGCAAAAATCTACTATTGGTGGAGGGGGATTCTGGAAAAGAGAAAGGGGGGAACCGCTTCACGCATGCTCACTGGATGCGGGATGGTGGTCGGTTGGTGGGGTCGAAGCTGATTGGCTGCGTGTCGAGGGGCGTGGCCTAAGTTGTGTGGCGCCTGCGGAAGACGAAGCTGAAGGAGGTAGCGCGGGGGGCTGCATCAAGGGCACCGGGGAGCGAGGGGGGGTGTTAGGTCCTGTAGGAAAGTGCCTTTTGGCAGAAGGAAGGATCTGAAGGTCCAGAGTTTGGTTGTTGATGTTGGGATGTAAGGCTTGGATATATAAAGCTTCGAGTATAGGTATTCTCCTTGGGTCACTTTCTTTATCGACTATGGTGGTGTGTTTTTCTAACTCGTTGCGTGTGAGGTGAGGGTGGTTAGGGGTGAGATAGTGGTCTTTGATGGCTCCAGCCTGAAGGTGAAGAGTTAGCCGACGTGAAAGACGAGTCTGCGTCATACCAATATAGGAATGAGGTCCACAGTCCTCATAATTACAGGTATGTTGGTAAATGATGTGATCGTCGGTCATCGGGCTATTTATCTTGGTGGAGGCAGGTTTGTTGTGGAGAACGAGGTTGGAGGTCTTGGGGGATTTGTAATAAATTATTAATTTGATTTTGTTTTCCGGGTTGGTTGGGTGGACATGCTTGGAGATTATTTCTTTTAAGACGGCCTCGTCATTTTTGTGTTCAGAGGACATGTAATTGCGGCAGAAGATCTTAATTTCATTGGGGGGGTCAATGTTGGGAGGGCTTTGGGTGTACCATTTTTCAAGATGGTGGTTGATGGTGCTGGAGATGTCGGAGTTGGAGTATCCGTTATTTACTAAAACTTAGGATAGTCTTTCTAGTTCCTGGTGGGTGTCGGCCCAGGTAGAGCAGTGCGTGAGGGCTCTCCTAACATAGATGGAGATGGAGGATAGAAGATAACGGCGGGGGCATTCACTATCGCCGTTGAGGCATTGTCCTGTGTTAGTTGGTTTAATGTAGACGGTGGTTTTGAACCCATGGTCGTTCAGAGCTACGAGGATGTCGAGGAAGGGGAGTTGTCCATTGTTAGATTTTTCAAAGGTGAAGTTAAGTCCGGAGGAGGTCATGAAGCGACGCTGGAGTTCCTGTAGTTCGTGGAGGTCCTTGATTTGCACGAAGATGTCATCCACGTATCTACAGTAGACGGCGGGTCGTTGGGCAAATACGTGGTAGATAAGTGGATGACATCTTCGTGCAAATCAAGGACCTCCACGAACTACAGGAACTCCAGCGTCGCTTCATGACCTCCTCCGGACTTAACTTCACCTTTGAAAAATCTAACAATGGACAACTCCCCTTCCTCGACATCCTCGTAGCTCTGAACGACCATGAGTTCAAAACCACCGTCTACATTAAACCAACTAACACAGGACAATGCCTCAACGGCGATAGTGAATGCCCCCGCCGTTATCTTCTATCCTCCATCTCCGCCTATGTTAGGAGAGCCCTCACGCACTGCTCTACCTGGGCCGACACCCACCAGGAACTAGAAAGACTATCCCAAGTTTTAGTAAATAACGGATACTCCAACTCCGACATCTCCAGCACCATCAACCACCATCTTGAAAAATGGTACACCCAAAGCCCTCCCAACATTAACCCTTATTTAGCGGCGAGCAACATAAGTCGAGTTAAATAAAGCTGGACTATGTGGCGGCGCTCGACATAACTCGAGTGGCAATTTCAGCACGTAATGTGGCTGAGAGAGAGAGACAAGTGGTGGCAGGAGACTAGCGAGCGTATGACTGCTCCAGACCACCGCGGCGAACCTACTGACACAAATCTCAGCTCCCTCCTCCCTCTCTCACTCGCTACATACTCAATTATGTACTGAAAGTACCGAATTACCTGCTTTTTGCACTCGCGTTGCACGGTTATTGCAAGAAAACTATCCATCATACAAGGATCGTTATGGTGTCATTCGAAAGCTCTGTTTATGCCCTTTCAGGGATAGGTACTTGTTTTACGTTCTGGGTCTTATTTAGGCATGAAAATGATCACGTAAACAGCCCTATTTTGGCTAAAAACACCCCGCTGTGCGGTACACATAAATAAACCGCATAGGCCGCTCGTAAGGTGTTAACCCCCCCAATGAAATTAAGATCTTCTACCGCAATTACATGTCCTCTGAACACAAAAATGACGAGGCCATCTTAAAAGAAATAATCTCCAAGCATGTCCACCAAACCAACCCGGAAAACAAAATCAATTTAATAATTTATTACAAATCCCCCAAGACCTCCAACCTCGTTCTCCGCAACAAACCTGCCTCCACCAAGATAAAGAGCCCGATGACCGACGATCACGTCATTTACCAACATATCTGTAATTATGAGGACTGTGGACCTCATTCCTATATTGGTATGACGCAGACTCGTCTTTCACGTCGGCTAACTCTTCACCTTCAGGCTGGAGCCATCAAAGACCACTATCTCACCCCTAACCACCCTCACTTCACACGCAACGAGTTAGAGAAACACACCACCATACTCGATAAAGAAAGTGACCCAAGGAGATTACCTATACTCGAAGCTTTATATATCCAAGCCTTACATCCCAACATCAACAACCAAACTCTGGACCTTCAGATCCTTCCTTCTGCCAAAAGGCACTTTCCTACAGGACCTAACACCCCCCCTCGCCCCCCGGTGCCCTTGATGCAGCCCCCCGCGCTACCTCCTTCAGCTTCGTCTTCCGCAGGCGCCACACAACTTAGGCCACGCCCCTCGACACGCAGCCAATCAGCTTCGACCCCACCAACCGATCACCATCCCGCAACCAGTGCGCATGCGTGAAGCGGTTCCCCCCTTTCTCTTTTCCAGAATCCCCCTCCACCAATAGTAGATTTTTGCCCCTTGTTTTTCGTCTCCTCTGATCCTCCACCCTCTATATATACCCTTCCTGTTTACCTTTTATATCATTCCTTCCTTACTTGATAATGCTGGTTGTCCAGTGAAATGCGTCGTATATCCTGTATCATCATTTACATTTATGTAACCCTGTACCACCATGAATTTTGCTCATCTCCTTCATCTACTTCCTGCCACCCAGCGAAAACTCATCAGAGACCTGGAAACTTTGAATAATAAAATTTCCAACGCAGAAATTGCCATTTCTTTCAACCTCGTATGTATTAAAGAAAATATATATATATATTTTTTTCTATGTGATTGAGGGAGGCAAAAGGCATAACTGCCTATAGCGAGTGCCTCCCCCATAGTTGAAAGAGTGACAGGGCCAAAATCAAGGGACGTTCGAGCCAAAATGCCTGGACACACGGAGTTTGAAGCAATTTAAGTCATAGGAAGAGGGAAAGACTGATTCTGGGAGAGAGTTCCAGAGCTCAGCTGTTGAGTAGAAGAAAGTTTGAGAGTAACGTTTCACTCTTGGGTTGGAGAGTTGCACAGAGTAGGGGTGGGATTGAGTTGCAAGACGGGTACCACGTGCCCTACGTAAAGGAGGTGGTATGCACTGGGATAGCTCTGAGGAACACTGATTATTATAGTAGCGATAGAATAGCGAGAGAGATGCAACATTGCGGCGGAGAGAGAGAGATTGCAGAGAGTTGGTGAGTGGACGGGAGTTAATGATACGAAAGGCCTTCCTTTCAACTTTGTCTAGGAGAGCGGTGTGAGAGGAACCTCCCCACACATGTGAACAATACTCAATACAAGGGCGCACTATGCCCCTGTACAGAGCAAGAAGCTGTGCAGGGAAAAAGAACCCCCTAAGGCGGTTGAGCACACCCAGCTTCTGGGAGGCTGCCTTAGCAAGACTGGTAATATGGTCCTTCCAAATGAGAGCAGAAGAAAAAGAGACACCAAGAATATTGAGAGAAGATGAACGGTTGATTTTTGTATTGTTGAAGAATAAGGGATAGTCCGCTGGGAGATCCTGACGGGTAGATAGATGGAGAAATTGGGTTTTGGAAGCATTAAAGTTAACAAGGTTTTCTCTCCCCCAATTGGAAATAGTATTTAGATCAGAATTTAAGAGTTCTATGGCTTCATTACGTTTGTCGTTGAGGGATTGCTGGCTGGGGCGTTCTGAAAAACTAATGGAGTAGTGCAAGGTTGAGTCGTCTGCGTATGAATGGATGGGAATTAAGGTACAGTTAAGGAGATCATTTATAAAAATTAGAAAGAGAATAGGAGATAGGACAGAGCCCTGAGGAACACCGGAGTTTATAGGGTGAGGAAGTGAACAATGGCCGTCCACAACCGCGGCTATGGAACGGCCGGAAAGGAAATTAGAGACAAAGGCACAGATGGAGGGATAGAAACCGAAGGAGGGTAGTTTAGAAATTAAAGATTTATGCCAGACTCTATCGAAGGCTTTCGATATGTCTAGTGCAATAGAAAAAGTCTCACCGAAGTCCCGAAAGGAGGATGACCAAGAGTTAGTAAGATATGAAAGAAGATCACCAGTAGAGCGACCCTTAAGGAAGCCATACTGGCGATCTGAGAGCAGATTATGAGAAGAGAAATGCTTAAGAAATTTGGAAGCAAGAATGTATATATATATATATATATATATATATTTATATGTTGTCACTCCCAAATGAGTTTGTAGCCTACAGTATATCATTTGTGAGTGAGTTACAAGTACAAGGCCTATCGGGCAAGGGGCCTGGTGGGAGGCTAGCCTTTGTTTCCCATGAGAGAGCCCTTGTTGGCGCCCTGTGATATGTTGCCGTCTTGTTAGCCCTATGAATTAGTTAGTTTATTTAGCCTTTGGGCAATTGATTTCGTTTATCATAAGTTTACACACTTTTGTATTATGCTTTATTTGATTACTTTTGTTGTTAGTGAGAGCACAGGTTGCCTGAGATAATTAAGTATTCTTGCGACGCCTGGAGCCCTTCCTCGCCACGCTAGGCCCTGGCTCCCCCTGCCGCCACTGCAGGCCTTCACTGTTCACTCCAGTGATAGCTCTCGCTCTGTCTACATCTCTGTTTGGTGTTGGATAGGCTTGCTCCTTTTGTTTCCCTTGAATACCGCATATTTCTTTTTGTTCTTTATTTTGATTGGAGCATAGCAGGGGCTGGAGTCATATTGAGCATATTATTTTGTTTTAACCTCTGTAGTTGAATATTGATCACTCCAGTGTTTTAAAGTACAAACGTTAATGACGCATGGGTTGGATTCAGAACCATCATCACAAACATCCTAGACGAAATAGCTCCTCTGAAAGACATACGAATTAAAGCAAGGTCAGACCCATGGATCAACAATGACATACTACACCATCTGGAACACAGAGACAATCTGTTAAAAAGGCTAGCAAAACATAGACAGGATCAAAGTCTGAAACATGAGTGCAACAGGGCCAGGAATAAACTAAGTAGGAAAATAAAATCAGCGAAAACTAAATATTTTCACAATAAGGCAGAGGAATATCAGAGTAACCCAAAGAAACTATGGAGGCACCTAAAAACAACGGGCTACAGCAACAAGACAAGGGATTCGTCTAACACTAATATTGCTCTCACCATTAATGATCAGGTTTGCCACGATAAACGACAAATTTCAACCTACTTGAACTCCTTCTTCACTTCCATAGCAAACACACTTGCACAGAACCTATCTCAACCTCTCAATAAATACACAACAACAACGGCCACCTTTCGAAATTTCTACAGAGATAAAGACAAACACCCGAATACATTTGGATTGCAAAATGTTACACCAAAATGCACTTTTGACCAGCTGTCTAACCTAAATGTACATAAAAGCACAGGACCAGACAAAATTCCTGCCAAATTTCTACGAGATGGAGCCATTGGTATAGCAGGCCCCCTAACCCACATCATCAACTTGTCAATTAACACCAACACTGTAGCTGCTGAACTGAAGGAAGCTATTGTAACCCCTCTATTCAAGAAAGGAAATAAACTAGAAGTTGGCAACTACAGACCAGTTAGCGTATTATGTATTGTATCTAAAATCCTTGAAAGAGCGGTATACACCTAAATTGAACACTACCTCAAACAAAATGATCTATTCTATAAGTTTCAATCAGGTTTCAGATGCATGTACTCGACAGACTCCTGCCTCATCTACTTAATCCACTTAACGGATCACATTCGTAAAGAGATGTCTAAAGGTTACTACACCGGTATGGTTCTTCTTGATCTACAAAAAGTGTTTGACACAGTAGACCATGATATCCTATGTAATAAACTACAAGCAATGGGCATAGGGTCTGTGAACTGGTTTAAATCTTATCTTAGTGGTAGAACCCAAAGAGTCAAAATTGATGATAATATATCTGATCCTATGCCAATTAACTGTGGGGTCCCGCAGGGAAGCATCCTTGGTCCCTTACTCTTTCTCTGTTATGTGAACGACATGGAACTGAGCGTCTCATGTAAATTATTACTGCATGCAGACGACAGCGTGCTTTTGGTTTCAGGAAAAGACCCAATAAGTATTGCCGCTTCACTTTCCAAAGAACTAGAATCATGTAGTGAATGGCTAGTGGACAATAGACTATCTCTTCACCTGGGCAAGACGGAAGCCATCTTATGTGGAACAAAACGCAAACTGAAAGACATTGTGGGCTTCTCGGTCAACTGTAATGATATTCCTATAACAACAGTGTCACAAATTAAATATCTCGGACTAAAACTGGACGCGAGTTTTTCAGGTGAAACAATTTTGGAATCTATGCTGAGTAAGTGTAGAGCACGTATAAAATACCTGTATAGACAGGTGGGATGCTTGCCCGCGGCGACCAAAAAGACCCTCTGCCAAGCGCTTGTTCAATGTCATTTTGACTATTCTGAGTCATCCTGGTACTCTGCATCATCTAAATTAGCACAGCACAAACTTCAGGTCACTCAAAATAAAATGGTTAGGTTCATGCTGAACCTAGGACCCAGATCACATGTTGGCCAGGAACAACTTCAGTCACTAGGTATGCTCAATGTCTCTGACAGGGCCAAACAAATCAGGCTCACTAATGCCTTCAAAATTTTCTATGACAGAGCTTCAGAGTATCTAAAGAATGAATTTGTTAAAGCAAATGAGAGGAGTGGACATAATACAAGAAACAGGATGTTTAATTTTAACCTAACAAGTGCGCATGGGGGTAATTAGACACCTCTCCCTGTGCGCATGTATTTGAGGTGTTTCCGTCACTAAAATATTCATTTTACCATAAATAGCATTAATACTTATCCATACGCGCCTATTATGGGTTGATTATAAAGGTATTAACCTGAAACAACAATAAAACGAGTGAAAACAGAGTTTGGATGGTCAAAATCGGAGATATAGCCCGCGAGTTGTATAATGTATGGGTGAGGCAAGCTGCTCTCCCGCCAATTTCCCCCAAGGCCACTGAGACACAGTCGATCGATACTCTCTCTCTCTCTCTTGCACTCGCTTGCTATCAGTGATGACAACGCCCTGCTTGCAACTCGCTAATGTTAGCACGAAAATATACCTCAGAATAAGGGAATAACAGGGAAAATAGGTGATAACTGAAGGAGAGGAGGAAAGTGGGGAAGGAGGGGAGGTAGAGGACTGAAATTGTGCATGGCCCAGGGGCCAAAAAAAAACAAAAACAAAAAAATGTCAAAAGTTGATTTTTTTTTTCTCTGACTCTTAAGAGTCTTCCTGCAGTCCGCCGGGGGAACTCTTAAGAGTCTCCCCGCAGTTCCCGGGTTAAGGTCCCGAGAATCCAAGGACAGGGTAAGCAAACATTCTTCTTCATTGCCATCAAAGACTGGAACGACCTACCCCAGCCAGTCCGTGAAAAGAGAACACTGTATTCCTTCAGACGTAGCCTGAAGGAACACCTGAACCGGACAGCTGCGAGAAGGGAGCACCAAGCTTATGTCTACTACTAAATACGGCATAAGAGTAATAGACAAACCAAACTTAAATTATTACTGATTACGGATTACTGATATTTACTATAGGATGTAAGGTATCTTAAAATAACCCCCTAGAAATACTTTCTCTAAAGTATCTATTTCTTTATCCTCCCCATTTCCCCAGCTAACCTAATCCCACAAAGACCCCAATGGAAATACACCTAATGGCCTTATTGGGCTATCCTTAGTTGGAATTATGCAAGGCTGGTACATGTCATATTTGTAACTTACTATGTGGTACCAACTCTGTAAATTGCTAACTGAATAAATATTTTTATTATTATTATTATTATTATTATTCACTCATGCTTCTTTGGCAATCTTAGTGTATAAACTTCTACACTGGTTTCTTATTTCTGTTTCATTTTTCTGCTGCATTGTTTCACCATTATTATATGTGCATATTATTCATGGTTGATATCACTGGGGGGATTGGATGGCTGGACTGTTTATCTCTGTTTTTGTCAGGCCTTTGAGAAATGAGGTTGCTGGGTGTGTGATATGGTAGGCTAAGCTTTTTCCACCACACAGCATCCTTTGACTCGGGTCTTATCCAACTTTTTATTGGGTGGCAGCCAACTTCCAACTTCCCCAGGATATCAACCCTTATGGTGGGGTCACACATTCACGTATATTGCTCCCGTCATCTCCCGTCTGGCGTAATCGCCAATTTATGTAAAGACGCGAGTAGTTCCTGCCGTGAACGCCCGTTCTTACCACGACTATTGCACTTCCCGACAGACGTACCGTAACGGGGCCACTGTTAAGTCAGACGTAATGGAGTCGTATTGAACTACGTACGTGTTTGCGACGTGCGTAAGCATAGCCCCGTTCGACCGCATGGGCTGCCCGATTTGCGGGAACACAGGGCATGCCCATGCCACGCCCCCACAAGACCGGCGTAGCTGAGGCCGCACGTCTTGGGATTTGTTAGGTCGTACCTGGACCGGTTCCGGCCAATCGTAGGCACACCCCGTCTGACCAAACACAGACAAAGACAGTCTTTGTCAACCACGTCTGTCGGGGTTGCAATCTGGGAAGTACAAAAGGGCAGGACTGGCCACACCTTTCCCATTCCCACTCATTCCTCTGCACCATGAACAACATCACGGAATTCATCCTGGAGGAGTTCAAATTTGTGAACTCCTTGATCAAACCGGAGATTAGCCATAACACGCGGCTCATACAATGCATCCTTGCCTACATAGAAGTCTTAAAACTAATTGCAATTAGCAAACTCCATCCATCAAGAGGAACAAGAGAAGAAGAAGGAAAGGACCAAGAGGACAGTGTGGGTGTGGCCATATCTACAACGGAGGCCTGAACATGGCCATTATGAGAACCTCATGCAAGAGTTGGCCAGAGAATGTCCACTACTGTACAAGAACTTCACCCGGGTAGACAAACAACTATTTGATGAGATTGTGGAACGTGTCACCTCCATCATTCAGAGGAAACCTACGTTCTGGCGAAAACCCATTCCTCCTGGTCTGCGGGTGGCCATCACCCTACGTTTCCTCGCTACGGGTGAAACCTACAAGAGCCTGCAATTCTCCTTTCGTGTTGCCCACAACACCATCAGCCAAATTGTTCCAGACACATGCCAGGCCATCATCTCTGTCTACGGAGATCAGGAGCTCAAAACGCCACAATCGCCTGATGAATGGAAGGAGGTTGCCAGCGGCTTTGAGGAACGATGGAACCTGCCGCATTGTGTAGGAGCCATTGATGGCAAACACATACGGATCCGCAACCCCTCCTTTGGTGGCACATATTACTTCAACTACAAGAAGTTTTTTTCCATTGTCCTGTTGGCAATTGTTGACTCCAACTACAAGTTCATCTATGTCGACGTTGGTGCCATAGGGTCAGAGTCTGATGGTGGTGGCTTTGCACACACCCCTCTGTCTAAGTTGCTTGAAAGACAGACCGCTAAACTGCCCCCCCCTGAGGTCATCTCTACCGATCCCACTGGACCACCCACGGACTACTTCTTAGTAGGGGATGATGCATTCCCTCTGCGCCCCTACATGATGAAGCCCTACCCCGAACGATTCCTCTCGAGACCTGAACGGATCTACAACTACAGACTCAGCAGGGGCCGCCGGGTGGTAGAGAACGCCTTTGGCATTCTTGCCAACCGCTTCCGGGTTTTCCACACTCCAATATCTATGAAACCTGAGCGTGCAGAGGTTGTTGTGTTGGCCTCATGCATTCTGCACAACATCCTACTAGGACGAAACCCACCCCGAGCAGAGGTAGATCAAGAGGACCCACACACCCACCAACTCATACCTGGCCCCTGGAGGACCAACCCACCTGTAGGAAGGAACCTACCAACCGTGGCCCGCAACACTGCAACCAGGCTTGCCAAGGAGCAACGGGACTACCTCAAGACCTACTTCTCTTCCCCTCAAGGATCTGTGGGTTGGCAGGATGACCGTATTTAGGTGAGTGAGGTTTTCCCCTGTTTAATTTGTATTTTGCTGTATATTTCAGTTTCATCTTAAATTTTTGTTATAGAGTCTTTGCCAGTTTGCTTTGTATTGTACTTTTATCAGTTACTTTTGATGTTCAGTAAGTTTGTAGGTTCTTCCATATTTTTTTATTGTATATTTTTAAATTTCCTTTAATTACTTTAATTGTTCCCTGCTTACTTTATTTTTTCATTTTTTAGTTTTATATTTCAATCAAGTTGTTAATTGTTTCAATGTTTCCTTTGTTTTTTACTGTATGTTTTATTTAATTTTTCATGATTTTCCATATTTATTATTAACCATATTATCAGTGGATAAAAAAACCCATCTGAGGAAGAGCACATTATTGACAACGTTTCGCAGATAGCTTCATCAGGTCACTGATGTGACCTGATGTGATCAGTGACCTGATGAAGCTATCTGCGAAACGTTGTCAATAAAGTGCTCTTCCTCAGATGGTGTTTTTTATCCATTCTGTCTACTTTTCAAGTACCACTCAACACATATTATTAGTATTTCTTTATTATTTACTTTATTTTTCATCTTTTAGTTTTATATTTCAATCACGTTGTTAATTGTTTCAATGTTTCATTTGTTTTGTACTGTATGTTTTATTTAATTTTTCATGATTTTTCATATTTATTATTAACCATATTATCAGTATTTCTTTTCAATTAGTCATTTCTTTTTTATTACTTTCAGTATATATTTCATTTGTCATCTTATTAATAAATACTTTAGCTACAATATTGGAATTAGAAACACACACGTCATTACAATTTTGTTGTTTATTTTTAATACATATTTCATTTTCTACAAAATATAACATAACATTATTACATTAGGGTTGCTTCTTTGGGGTCTCCAGGCTCTGATTAGGGTTGCTTCTTGGGGGTCTCCAGGGTCTGATCGGGATCAATATTTGGTGCTGGCATAGCTGGGTTCGAAGGTGCAGGTGAGGATGCCGGCAGATACTGTTCTATGTTGAAGCTTGTGTTCCCAAGCCCAAACTGGGAGCTCAACTGCGAGAGGTCGAAGTGCGTCGGTGTGGAGGTAGTAGGTGGCTGGAATGTGGCAGGGGAGGCAGGGGGTGTTGACGATTGGGGCGGCCGCATCATCAATGTCTGCAGTGCTGCAACCTGGTGTGCAGGTAGCACGTAGGTAGGAGCAGGCTTGGGCAACACTGGTTGAGGCAGGGTGATTGCCGGAGTGCCCTGGTACATCACAGCGGTTGGTTGAGGTTGAGGTTGAAGTAGTTGTGGTTGAGGTTGTGGTTGTGGTTGTGGTTGTGGTTGTGGCGCCGGAATGCCATAATTTCGTATGGCATGCAGCATGAGGTCCGGACCAACACTGGTGACTCCCTCCTCAAAGGCAGTCTTGAACCTGTGGAGGGCTGCCAGGAGCTCACTCTTGAATGGAGTTCTAAAATTGGCCGGCAATCCCACACAGTCCTTTGCCATGACATCCATGGAGGCGCGCCAATACTGGAGTTCGGGGTCCTCCACCAAATCAGCCACCCCAGCCAGGTTCTGCCGCACCTGCTCCGCAGTGACAAGGACCTGGTAAGGGAACAAGGAACAAGAGAACATTAAACACACTAAACATAATATATTTTAATATTGGATCAATTATGAATGTTAACAAATAAAATGATGTGGTATTCTGTGAAGCCTAATATGTTCAAAGTTACTGTTACCATTATGGAAAAAGAGAAGATTAACACGTTGCACAACACACGAAACATAACATATTTCAATAATTAACCAATTATGAATGTTAACAAATAAAATTATGTGGTATTCTGGGAAGCCAATATGTTCAACGTTATTGTTGCTATTATGAAACTAATATTTCCTCTACTCACTTGCTCCAGGGTTCCGGTTCCGTGGGTTGCAGGAACAGCACCAGGAAGCTTCCCCTGCTTCGCCCTCTGCGGAGGCATGGAGATGGCTGGGGTGGTGTTCTCCTGACTGCCGGCTGCTTGGTGTTCCTCATCAGCGTCTGCTGGGGTGGGGTCATCAGGTACAGGACCACACACAGGAGGCACAGGAGCATGCACAGGAGCAGGTTCGGCAGCTTGGGCAGCAGACTGTTGAGACATGAATGTATAATTAGTAACATATAAATTATTTATCAACTGTTAAATACCAATCAACATAACCATTCATCCTTGTAACCTATAAATAAAATGAATAAACTGCTTTGTGTTATTATGTGTTTCATTAACAAAAATGTTAGGTAATTATAAACTTAAGTGAACAAGATAAATTTACAAAAATAATGGCACCATTATAAGCAAAATATTTAAGAAAAAGACAAATCCTGTTACTGTCCTGAGGACGCCAAAACTCTTGGCTTGCTATCGCTCGCCAGGAAAATATTGATGTTGTTGACGATTTAATAGTGAAAGGGTTGGGAAACAAACAAATATAAACGTACCTGAGGCATACCCAGATTCCAGGGCTTCTTCTGTCGCACGATGTGGGGCTTGAGGAACTGGAACATGGACAGTATCCACTTCTCCCTCTCAGTCAACCTCTTGGCCCCCTCACCACTCTTGTCCTTGGTGAGCATGCCAAACTTGGAGCGGAGAGAGGTGAACCACGTCAACAATTCCAAGCCGGTGATGGGGGGGTCCAGACTGGCTGCCTTCTCCGCCCAAACATGGTCGATGTGTTCCTTGTCTTTGTGGTGGTTATCACCCTTATCATACAGATAAGGCACATCCTGTTCCAGCCAGTCTCCCAACATACGCTCCTGCGCCTCCGTCAGGATAATGTTGGTGCTCTTCCGGCGCCGTTTTATTGGTACTGTTGGCTGTTCCTGTCCCTGTCCCTGTTCAACGTCGTCGGGGTTTTCCTCACTTTCATCCACGTCCAACACCTCTCCATCATCGTCGGGTATATTCATCAAACACTTCACCGTCAGAGGGGTTAATCGGCGAGGTTCCAGACGACGAGGGGACAGCCGGTGAGGTTGCAGAGTTCGAGGGGAGATCCGGTGAGGTTGCAAAGTTCGAGGGGCCAGGCGGTGAGGTTGCAGAATTCGAGGGGACAGGCGAGGCTGCAGGCATCAAGGGGACAGGTGGTGATGAGGTTGCAGGCATCAAGGGGACAGGCGGTGAGGTTGCAGACGTCTTCTTCACGCTTCTCTTGGTAGCCTTGGTATCCATGGTGACAGGGCAGGGCAGGGCAGCGTGCAGAGGGTGGCAGCAGAGGGTGGCAGGGTGGCAGGGTGGCAGAGTAGCAGGGATGGTGGTGGTCGTCGTGGTGTGGTGAGAAGTATGACGGCAGTACCTCCCGTTGTCCCTATATACCCCCCGTACGACGTTGCCGCGTCTTCCCGGCAACACACAGTGCGGCGGTGTTGCCAAACGAACGTAAACTTCCACGTTCGACTGGAACTTTCCACGATGGACGGGAGCAGCTCACGTCTGACGGGCGAGCGGCTACGTCTGACGGGGCTGCTCCCGTCAGACGGCCGTGGTGGCCCGGTCGGTCATAAGCTTTCCCGTCTTTTGACATACGTGAGGGCGAGCCACGTATTTGATTCCACTCGAATCAACAACCGCGCGGCCTCGGCCGCACCCACAACATTCCCGACCCCCGTGGGCTACTCGTTTCTACTCTCGCCATGCATGAGTACCCCCCCGACTGGCCGCAATTTCATTTACGTTTTGCGTATTATACCCTTACGTTTTACGTAATCGGTTGCCAACTACCAATATACCTTCGTTTACAAAAGACGGGAGCTGACGGGAGCAATATACGTGAATGTGTGACCCCACCATTAGGCCTTGTTTAGTTTGTAGCAGCAATACATTCGGTGCAGTCAGGGACTAGGGGTGGAGCCTGTTAATGGGTGAGGTTGTCCCCATTGCACTCGATTGTATTGAGCTAACCCCAGATGATATTGTAAGCGATAAGTCATTAAAGTTGTTTATCCCTTACAACACCACCGCCGTGCTTTGCTGAAGAGAGCCACTCAGTGTATTATTAGGACATAGGCTAGGGATAATAGGCTTGGCACAGAGGTTTATTGTACTGGACTTTCCATGGTTTTTTGCTTTGTATTGTTCTCAATTCCTAAGCGATTGGGCATGCTACAGAGTGTTCTGGGAGTCTATCAGTGGTATGGTTGGATAATGTTAGTGCAGTATAGAATAACCTTAGAAGTTCTCTTGCATACTACACGCACTGTGGAATAGACTCGGGGACAATAGATATTTTTGTGTCTCCTTGTTACTGCTTTAATAAGCAAAGAGGAAGATAACCATTTTTCCTAAAGAACCTGCGTGTCTTGGTGTTTGAGTCAGATATTAAGAGTGTGTCTGTTGCAGGGTAGTACGGTGCTGTGGGTTAGGCTATGTAAGCATCTGGTTGCCCCGGCTCCCCTCGTAACAGTGGCGACCTCATGCCAGCCTCGAGCCTACTGTTTTAAGATGTTTATCCCCATCCAGGTGTCGAACTCTTCCTGGCGAGCGATAGCAAGCCAGCATTGTATGGAGGAATTCGGGTTCGCCGGAGACATTTTACTATTGAAAAATGCACAAATTTAGCCTGCTCGTCAAAACAAAATCTTTAAATATGCAGGCTCGCTGCCGCTCGCCAGGAATTTGTTTACACCTGAATGGGGATAAAAGTCTTAAAACTGTAGGCTGAATGGGGCCGAATTCATACAACCCAGTGAGAGAGAGGAAAAAACGAGGTGGGCACCCTTATTGTTTGTTTCTCAGTAGTATTTGTATTTGTGTTTGTTATGTGTATATACTGTAGAGCCAGATTCAATGTACATACGTTGGAATCAAAATGACTTGACAAATGTAGCATGAAACGGGTTTTAATCATAGGATGAGAGAGAGAGAGAGAGAGAGAGAGAGAGATTACTTGTTGGACAGCATAGGGGTGGGATATTGATATATACTGTTTAGGTAGCATAAATTAAATATTAACTCATTTGTTATTGTTTTCCTTGAATAATTAAGACTGGATATCTCTGCCGCCCTTCACCCTATATATATATATATATATATATATATATATATATATATATATATTCGAACCCACTCACTCCAGGTATATTTGGGAGAGTCGGCACCGTAACCACTCGGCCATGAGCAGAGTGGGTTCGAATCCTGGTGAGGATACCTCTTACCCAACCTGTCGTACATAATCGTGCATAATTGATATTTGTCATTTCAGAGAGGTTCCATAATAGTTTCAGGACGATTCAAAATCTGATATCACTTAACCCGGCAAGCGCGATAGGCCTCACGGAAGGCTTCCTATAGGGAACGCGATAGGCCTCACGGAAGCAAGACCATAAAAAAAGCCTTCCAAAAAAAAAAAGGGCCTATCAAAACAAAGGATTTTGTCTCTAGGTGAGATAATTCCCCTCTAGTACTCATCCATGTGTTTCTCACCCCTCCCCCTCCCCTCCTTCCCCACCTTATTCCCCCCTCCCCCCCCCTCCTCAATTATCACCTATTTATCCTCTTATTATCATCATTTATCGGTTATTTTTCTCTCCCGCGATAATGTAGCACAAGTGGGTTGCATAAAAGATCGTTATGCAACACCCAGACACCGGCACACACCGCCCCGCTCGTCTCAGTTGACTCCCAGACAGCGAGAGGGGAGGGCTGCCTGTGGCTCTCTCTCGCCTGAGATTATGACCGGGTGGCCAATATCTTCGTTTTTCACCACCCAAATGCTTTTCCCACTTATTTTAGCACTGTTGAAGGTTCATATATACATCATATATGTAAAATAAAAGCATCTATCTATCTATCTATTGCCTGACGCCGTGATCCCCGAAGGGGTGGCCACGAACGAACCGCCCCCATGCACCTCTGTCCCCAGTCAGTCGACGCCCCTCCCCCCAACCAGCACCGCCTTCGTTCATGTAGTTCCTCACTCCATCCTTCCACCTCATAAAAGCATACCGAAAACAAATAATGCTTTATATTGTAAATATAACGAATTCTGTCAGAATCCAGGGCTAGAAATGCACAAATAACTACCCTAGCACCTAGGTCTATATCGCGCTTGTCAGGTTAACCGAGTTGGCGGGGGGGGGGGGGGGGGGGGGGGCGTAAAAATAGTCATGGTCGAAGTCTAATAAACTCACCGCGTGTTCGAAGGCATAGTCCTCCACGAGACTAAAAACCTGGTTCTTCAAATAAGAACTAAGGTTGCTTTCCTTATATCCCCTCATGGCCGAGTGGTTACGGTGCCCGACTCTCCCAAATATACCTGGAGTGTGTGGGTTCGAATCCTGGTGAGGATACCTCTTACCCAACCTGTCGTACATAATTGATATCATGATTCCTTGCCTACATAAAATGAATGGACTATAGTGAACCTCAACCAGTGCCAACTAAACCAGTGCAGAATTATATTTAATTTAACTTAGAACTAAAAGACTAAAGGTATTGGTTTGGAATAATACTAATTGCAATGGATTGCCGGTTGTTTGCATTATCATTTCATGCACAGTTAAATTCATTATAATTTTGTTAATGATGGGTATTAGGTTTCATTGAAAGTTGCAGACTGATATGCTATGAGCTCGCGTCTTCAAATTAGCATCACAGCAATGTTGACCAATCTTTGTGTTGCTGAATTGGTTAGTATATTCAATCCGCAGCCCGAGTATAACATTGTCGGTCGTGAGAAAGTCAAAATAATATTACAGTTTAATTACCATGGGTGGTTGGGGGCCGGGGAAGTGCTGGAGGGACCTTGGTAACCCTGCTCTCTGGGTCTTCTCCTGGATGACCTAGATGTGTGTGAATTTGTATTTTGTTTTTGTGTGTTCATTGTTTTCTGTTTTTTTTTTTATGTTGTCCCTATTCTGGCTCTGTCTTGAGTCCCCCCCCCCCCCATGGATGTTACAAAATATATGATGCAGTGCGGCCACAACGGTCACTAATGCACGCTCTATGCATAAACAATAGGTTATTAAGCTTTGTTTTTACCTCTCTATTAATACCCCAGAGATGTATTTATTGATGTTTTGTTTCCTTGTCAGTTTCGGTTTACAGGGATTTTTTTTTTTGTAACTATACTGTATACTGGTATTACATTGGTAATGTGTACTCTCTCTCTCTCTCTCTCTCTCTCTCTCTCTCTCTCTCTCTCTCTCTCTCTCTCTTTCTCTCTCTCTCTCTCTCTCTCTCTCTCTATCTATCTCTCTCCCTCTCTGCGTAAATCTCCTTGTATACGATGTAAACGAAACAACACGTTTTCTATGAAATATAGCTTACTTAATAGTAAGAAGGATAATGAAATTGGGTGGAGAGAGAGAGAGAGAGAGAGAGAGAGAGAGAGAGAGAGAGAGAGAGAGAGAGAGAGAGAGAGAGAGAGACTGGTACAAACAAATATATGGGGAACAAAACAGAAGGGACGAATTTTAAAACAAAATATCGTTCCTGCCTTTGAGTCACGTTCGTGTGATAAAGACGGAGTCAGGTGGGGATACTGAGGTAGTTCCACTGGACCATAGACGTGTTACCGTGGGCACTCTCTAGCAATGGTGCAAGCTGGTGGACACACACACACACACACACACACTCACACACTCACATGGACTCTGATATCGACGCACACTCCCACTCATTGATTTTGCACAAACACAATTACTATCGGTACTAAACTACACACACATACATGCAATTTGAGCGAGTTTTTATACAGATAAATAATTTTTTTCCATGTATTTATACCTTCTTACTTCACGCATACTTATAACCTCATATTCTCTCTCTCTCTCTCTCTCTCTCTCTCTCTCTCTCTCTCTCTCACACATACCTGTACCAACACATAACTTACACCCTGAAGTTACGACATGTAAACCAGATACTGCCACCAGGGGGCTGTAAATGGTTCCCAAGAGAGTCTTTAACCTGGAGACTACTAACTTGTTGCAATGTACACACACACACACACACACACACACACACACACACACACACACACACACACACACACACACACACACACACACACACTTCTATGCTTCTAAATAGAAACTGCTAATTAATGTATTCTCTCCATACTTCGTAGTGTCGAAACAATAAGGTGAAGACACCAAAACTAAACATCCCCGTATCCCGGATCGCATCGGAGATCGGCCCAACATTCATGACTTGTTTCTAACTTCTAACCCTTCTTCTTATACTGTCGATCTTTTCTCTCCTTTGGGCTCCTCCGACCATAAACTTATCTCTGTCACCTGTCCTATCTCTCCAGTACGGCCACCCGATCCTCCTAGCCGGCGGCGCTTGTGGCACTTTGGCGCTGCCGACTGGGAGGCTCTCCAGCAGTACTTCTTTGATTTCCCATGGAATGATTTCTGCTTCCATGGCCGAGGACCCTCGGAGAGTGCTGAACGCATTACCGAGGTAATCCTATCGGGCATGGAAGCATACATTCCATTCTCTTTCTCTCAGACTAATGCTAAAAAATCTTGGATTACTCACGCCTTTTCTACTGCTGTCCGCAATAAAGAGGAAGCATTCAAACGGTACCGACGCCTTAAAACTCAAGACTCTCATTCTTCCTATGTTTCTGCCCGGAATCAAGCCAAATCTGTTCTTCGACTTGCCAAACACTCTTTCATCAATAATAAATGCACTGAACTATCCAACTCTAGCTCTTCTCAAGCTTTCTGGCATCTAGCCAAAAACCTCGCCAACAATTTCTCTTCCTCGTCTTTCCCTCCCCTTTCCCACTCTGATGGCACAACCATCACTTCTTCCTCTAGTAGGGCCATTTGCTTGGAATCCGTGACCATTTTGTTCCTACCTTTTTCTCTCGATGGATTTGACAACCTGAACCATTTTAAAGGAAAATTAGCTCCTATGCCCCTCTGAAAATGACGGCTAATTCTGCTAGAGCCCAATATTCAAAATGGCCGCCAACGCCATCTTGAAAAACATGAAATGTAATATCTCTGGCATCAGATTATTTTTTTTTTTTTTTTTTTTTTTAAGAGACAATGAACGGAGGAAGGAAAAACAGATAAAACAAAAAGGTCCAAGCATCCTCCATTCATAAAATGTTTGTAACAACTGGATTTAAACTTTTGTAGATTGTAAGTTTGTCGAAAGCAATTCGAGGGAAGTGAATTCCAAAGAGTAGTAGTTCTAGGGATAAATTAATTTTGATAAGCTACATAAGATAAGATGAGCTACAAGGACGAATGAGGTGTCCTTTTTCACTAATTCTGGCATTACAAATCCACTGGAATGGTGGTTATTGTATTGTATTGTATTGTATATTGTATTGTTATTGTATTGTATTATACTAATTGTACATACTAATCTGCCACTTCACTGTCACTACATGATTCACTGTATGAGCCACTATCAAAATCACTGTCCTCACTTTCGCTGCTATCATCACTGTTGTTCTCTGCCTGCGGATTTGTAGGTAATGGTATGGATGGGGGAAGTGGGGGCTGGATTTTTTTTTTTTTAAAAGACCTCCGTCTACGTATTGTGAAAAACCTGTTATCCTCCGGCAAATTATGGGGTTGAGTGAGTGAAAGGGGGGACAGTGAATGAAGGAGGATACATGTTTTTCATAATACGTGTTGCTAGCCCCAAACGCGTGAGCAACTGTGGCTTTCAACCATCGGACACATCCCCTTTTATTTATGTGCATCACACATGCTACATAGAAATAAAGTTTATGTTTTGTTTTACCCTACTGTGGAAAGACTACGGATACACCACTCCTGCCCGGGCCTCACACAGTGGCATGACCCAGTCCAGTCGAACTGAGCTCATGACGCTGGTGGCATTGCCCCAGAGGATAGCCATCCCTAGTCTTTGCTTGAGCCAGAGGGTTTCCCGGGGTTCTCCTGAAACTTCTCTGATTTTACGGCCTATTTCATTCACCATCTTAAGGGTGGTAGGGCCGAAGACTCCTGAAGTTTCGAATGCCAGGGGCTCGAACTGATGATTTCTGGCGATGGCTTGATATTTTTCTCGCTTTTTATTTTCTGCTATCCGGGCGGCTTCACCTGCTTCGTCGGCGTTTCTGGCGATGTTGGTTGTGGAGAAAGTGTCAACACATGTGGCATCCCACACGAGGCACTGGCCATTCTTGTAAGGGAAAGTGGTCATCCCATCTGGCCGTTTGCCGTCTTCTCTGTGAAGTCCATGTGGTTCGAGGATTGATGCACGGTTAGCACTCTGCAGGGCCCGTTTTATGACATCATTTAGTGCAGAGTGTCTTGGCAGGCGGCCTGCGTTGTAATTACATGACAAGGCATGGTGACCTTGAGCATCCATCCCCCCACCATACTTGCAAATGTGTGGGTGACAAACTGCCGCACCCACTCTGAGCGCGATGGCAACCCGGAGCGCTTCAGCATCCAAGTGAGTTCCAAGAGGTGGGATGGGGATGGCGTGTAACCACAAGCCACTCTCCGAACGGGCGGCTGCCTGGTGGCGTGCTTTTGATACCTGGTCTGCATTGGTTAGGAGATTTTCTTGAGTTTTCTTCGCCGAGATGGTATCCCACGCTTTCTGCTTGCTCCTGGAAGTACCTTGAGGCTCCTCCTCTACTCCTGTACTTCCCTTCCAGGTGTTAATCGCTGCTGTTACGTCCCCATTAAGTGTCATTCCGGGTTGAGAAGAAAGTATGGACACTACAAGGTCGTTGGTCGCGATCAGGGAAGAGATAAAGGCTGGGGAGGCAATATCCGAGGCTCTCCATATGCCCAAGCCCCCGAGGCGGACAGGAAGGGTGGCTTGTGTCCAGGTCCGTTCTTTAAATTCCACATTGGTGATGCTGGTCACTGCTTCTCGGATTATGCTGTCTAATTCTTGGAGGCCACCATTGTTCGTGTAAGTCATCGTTGTGCGCAGGAGGTATTGGAGTTTTGGGATGGAGAAACAGTTCTTGAGAAGGGCCAGAGCTGAGTGGGCATCGATGTGTATCAGGCGACTCACAAGACGTTGAAGCTCCTCCTTTTTAAATTAAAGTGCTGGTGGGATTGCTACCAGAGTTAGTGGGGAACCTAATAGGGTTTGCTGGTGCTCCTGAAGGATCTTTACATCTGGCAATATGCCTCGAAACAGGGCCTGAGTCTCTTCTCCTTGTTCACGTGTGTGGTTGAGGAGGACAAGTTCACATTTGGTGTCATTTATCACTAGCCCAGCCTGGCCGAGGTCAGTTACGATGTTATTTAGGTCGGTTAGAACGTTCTCTACTGACCCACCCAAGGTTGCATCGTCCAGGTACCATACATTCAGTTCTGACCTTACTTTGTTAGCTGCTGCATCCACCCCTATTGAGAAAAGAGCAGGACCACCTGGATCTCCCTGCTGTAACCCGGTCGCTGGTGGGATTACCGTCTCGCCAAAAATCAGGATTGAAGGTTTGGAATAAGCCTGCCAAAGTAGGGGGTACAGAATGGGGATGTGTTCTTGAGCTGCACGGAGGAAGACATCCCTGCGAATGCTGTTGAATGCGTTCCTCATGTCAATCTTTAGAAGCACTCGTTTTTCTTGGGCTTGGCTGAGGTAAGTGCGGGTTGCGTGTACAGCAACTTCACACCCCCCTGGAGTTCCGAAACCTAGTTGAACTGGTCTTAAGTGTTGACCTAGGCCATTCGAGAGTGGTTTCAAACCCACCTTTGTGGCAAGGCGGCGGAAGGTGTTCCCTACTGCTATTGGGCGCACCCTGCCATCTTTTTTTGCCAGTGCACAGAGTGATGCCCCCAAAAATAGGGGTGTGGCACAGTCGGGTACTTCCCCTCTTAAAACCATGTTGAGGAATTTGGTGAGGGTTTCCAAGAGTGCCTCCCCAGCAGCTCCTGATCCCTGACCCAAGAGGCCTTTGAGGTGGGCGGGTCGGATACCATCTGGGCCCGCGGCTGAGCCTGCTGGGAATGAAGTCACTGCGGCAACCACCTGCTCCTTCGTGACAACTAAAGGTTGGCGCATCTGGTCATTTGGGGCAGGGGGGAGGTTTAGGTCCCTAGGTGTAGGTGGGTGCTTTTCTTGTAGGGCTTCAACAACTTCGGTGCCTTGACCAGCAAAACCTTCTGAAGAGGACAACAGTCTGACGGCCCCTTTGATGTCACTATCCGCCAGCTTCGCCGCGACCCTCTTACGTAGCTGTTCAGCCTCTTCCTCTTCCTTGTCCTGTTGCTTCTGGGCCCTGTTTGGTTGCTGTTCGGGGGGTTCCACCAGTTTGTTTCCATCCATATACTGTGCTACTTGACGTTTCACTCTGGTGGCTAGTGAAACCTGAAGATGGTCTTATATGTTGGTTCTGGGTGGTTTTCGGAGGGCCCCATTGGAGAAACCCAGGAGCCGTGCCCATGCGAGGGGTGTCTTGAGCTGTAGGGCCTGCTTTATGATGGTTGTAAGGGCCTCCGCCACTTGGATTCTGGCTCCTTTAGGTACCCGGGCAAGGACCTGGATCCGCGCTTTCCATTTGGTCACAAGTTGGGTCAAGTCGGCAACCGGTGTTGCCGGTGTTGCCCCGGTTGGCTCTGCAGTGGGCCCTGGGCATGCGAGACATTTCCAGTTTGGTTGTTCTCCTGATGTTTTCTTTGTCAGCTTAGCACAAGATAAATGAATAGATCTAAGACAGCCGGAACATTTTCGCGAATTCTTTCTTGCATTGGGTTTTCCGCACATAAAACACTTAGTATCTGCTAGGCCATAGTCTTCCAAGATTATCCGTTCCTCTGCCTCTACCAAGCCGACCTCCTGTTCTTCCCGTGGTGCTTCCATTTCTACCATGTCTCCCTTGTTTCAGAAACCCCGGGAAATCTCTCCTGGCACATATCTAGATTATTGCTGTTGTTATTAATGTATAATTGGCTGGATGCATAAAAATTCACATATCATAGTCAACCTTTCTGATGGGCAATTGGCCTGCTTCTCATAAAGCTAAGTGGTTAAATGTATAAATCCTCGGCATTGGGCACCGGTACAACTAAAAGATCTAACTGAATGAAGGGAAGCACGCCAATTACATCCTATGATTACTTACACTGGCGACGCCACCCTGATGTTGAGTATTAATAAATGCTTAGGATATTAATAATGCTGTCAACATCAAGATAGGGAGAGAGCCAGAGAGTGAGCGAGAGCCAGGATCTGAGTGGGTAACCGAATGTAGGACAGCAGTTATGGAAAAATGCTTAAATTGTACAAAATGTTAAGAGAGAGAGAGAGAGGGAGAGAGAGCAGGGGCGGGGGCGAGGGAGAAAGAAAGCGAGCTGGAGAGGGGGCTGGCCTGGTTGGGTATTGAAAGATGTTAGGGAAAAACAAATAACTAAAATGATAAAGAGCGATCTGAAGTTATAGAAAACCAAAAAATAATAACAATGAGACGGTTAAGTGCGGTGATTGAAAGTGGATGGAAAGATGTTAAGGATAAAAAGGAGAGAGAGAGAGAGAGAGAGAGAGAGAGAGAGAGAGAGAGAGAGATAAATGAAAATGGACCTTGTAGCAAGTATTTCCTAAATGGTTAGAGAGAGGGAAATAAAAATGGACCTTATAGCAAGTACTTCATAATGGTTAGAATTGTTTGAGAAGGTGGAAGACCGAGGGTCAGGTCCTTGGGGTAGATGGAAGATAAGGCCTATGGTGGGGAACCATAAGGGTGAAACTGCCTGCCCTATAAACGGTTACTTCACTCACCTTGTGGTTACTGCTGGAGGTTCATGGTGCCTGGGCAGGGCTGGGCTAGTGCCTCACGGCTCCTTGTCCCCTCACTGATACTGGTAATAACACTCTCAAGATTAAACTAAATATGCTTAGTGGGCGATGTTTAAACAAGAAACCACGTTCTGTTTACTATGTGCCGAAACACCGTATCATCGCCGATCTTCTGAGGGCTCGATTGAACGGACAGGCAGACATAGGCCATTTACAAGATGCCATCCATGGCCGATCGGTGAGGGGTGACTTTGGAGCTGGTAATGCTTTTGCAAATATGCAAGATAGTTTGCACGCTCCAAGTGTGGACGGAGACTGTCCAAGTCAGGCACAAGTCGGATAGTGCTTTTTTTCTTCTGAGCTCTCCACTTCGCTGCCCTCGCATCTCCCAGGGTCTTGCTTTTGGTATCACCATAGACATATCGAATGACAAACCGCTGTGACTAAGATCTGTGTACCACATGCTGCTAGCAGGTCGTGTGCCTCTTTAGACTTCTCCAGACGATCTGCGATGAGCTTCTTGCTTGCTCCAATGAAGCCAGAGTTGTGGTCACACCCATTGAGGACATGAAGTGGTATGATGGATGCAGCCATTGCCTCACTGCACAAACATCGGGCATCGATAAGCTGACGTTTGCGTTTCACACACAGGATTCCTGTTGTCTTCTGAGCAACATATGCCGCTTGCACGTAGTTGTCTGTGTCCTCTGTGTCAAGAACGACAGCTGCTGTGTAGCTGTCTGACCGGAGCACACTATATATGGTGAGCATTGCCGTATCTGCCTCTGCATGGGAGCATGTGAGCTCTGGCACAAGCTTGCCTGTGGTGAGATTCTTTGCAGTGCTGCCAACTACACAGTAGATGATCTCGGTCCTAGTGATTGCTGCTGTTCTCTGGAATTCCGTTTGAAGAAATGCCTGAAGGCGGATTTTGTTCTCAGGTTTACCCAGGAGAGCATGGAAAACTTTACTAGAAGGGAATTTATCTTCTGTCTTCATGAAGACATTGCTGATTGACAGGTTTTTTTGGCGCAGTATTCTCTCACTGTCCTTGATCGTGTAATTCTGATCATATGAATCATTGACGCAAATGATGCGCTCAGCATGCTTGTGTCTCGTTAGAACGAAGTGCACCAACTTCTCTGCATAATCTCCCCAGGTATACTTGGCACCGTCTCCCTTCGCTCTGTCTTCAATGGTAGGAGTTGTTAGGCGCCAGATGAGGCCCATATCAATAATAGACGTGTATACATCAGGCTCTGGAATGACAGTCATAGTTAGTTTTTGTTGAAGCTTGCTTTTCTGTGCCTTACGGATGGTTCCATTGACGTTGAAGATGGAAAGGCACTCGGATGTAACACGATGCTGCAGGACTTCTTGAAGTTTGAGGGCACCACTCGTTTCAACCAGTCCGAGAACAGAGGCCAAGGCATTACGCTCCATTTCCTCAGTCTTTCCCTTCAGGTTCTCACCATCTGCTTTCTTCAATTCCTGAGTTGAAAAGTTCAAACGCTTGCTACGGGGAACTCTGTCGTTGAGAGACTTGGTCTTGGAATACACTCTCTCATTCAAGAACTGCTTCAGTTTGCTTGTGCCATCCTCCTTTGCCGATTTCAAGTCGGCAGCGAGAGCGTCTGAGGCTGGGATTCCTGACTGTAGGGGTCGAAGTGTCTTGTTTGTATGGTCAAATGGATCACACTTGAATTCAGTGAGACGTGCGCTTATATCCTGTACAGCATGTTCGTCCTTCTTCATTTTACTCGACGAGCAATCAGCATGCTTCCCTTTTCCTTGTTTCTTGCGATTATCATTGCGATGGACCTTTGTTCTCACCCGATTGATGTTATTCACATTCCGAGTGTTTGAAAGGAGCTGCTTTTCATTGTTCAGAATGGCCAACCAACCAGACTTCAGCTTAGAGCCCTTATTCATTGTTGACTCTATCCATATGTCGAGGGCGACACACGAATATGGTTTTCCTGTCATTGACTCTGCAAACATACCACTCTCCATGAATGCAGCCTGATCGACAGGAAGGCTATCAAGCACTGCGGTGAAATCGGGGAGATGCCGACCATACTTGTCATCATCATAGATTTGCATCAAAGGAAGCATGAGCTTGAGTGAGGACTTGAACTCAGTCCAGTTGCTTGTTCTGATTGCATGGATATTTTGAGTTAGAACCTCAACCATTTCCATGAATGACATCCAGTATTCTGCTTGTGGGGCACCCTCAAAGTCCTTGAAGAGAGCATCAACGAGGTCCTTCAGCTCAGCATGTCTCTCTAGCTCTGCATGTTCATCTGCAAGTTCCTGTGCATCAATCAGATGTCGAAGCTTGGCAAGGGATGCCTTTACTTCTTCAGATAGAGGGGAATCTTCCAAACGTTTGTCTATGACATGGTGGACCAGAGTCTCGTAGAATAGTCGCAAGCAGCGAACCCCACGCTTAACATGTTTTTCACGAAGGGCCTGATCAACAGACCCGTCTGCTATAACACCAGCTGCCATCAACACATCTGAGATGCCAGATCCCTTAAACCTCTTGTATATAGTGTAGATGAACGACATTTGGATGTGGAAGGGTGCCATGAATGGTAAGATTTTGCTGAACAGCTCAGCATTCTCACTTTTCAACTCTAGCATGAGCACGTAGACAGGATGATCACCAACAATTATTGCACAAGGCATCTTTTTTTCTTCGATTGATTTTGCAAGCTTACACATCACATCATTGAGAATTGTCTTACTGCGTGGGTTGGGATAGGTCATTTGGTATATTGCTCGACTCTTCTCATCTGCATTTGACATGCTGGTGTGAAACCCTGAAAACCCAGGCACAGTCTGTTCTTCTGGCTTAGGTCTCGTTCGGTCATCTTGCGCCCTGGCCAATGCATGGATCACACCACGAATTCTTTGCACCGATGTGTCAGGAGGAGGAGTTCTTTGATCAGCTGGTGGCTTCCTGAGAGGTGGTTCCTCACACTTCGCTGTCTTGTATGGGTTGACTTTTTGCATTTCACTTCCGAGCTCTTTGTTACGACCAGGACTCGTATAAAACAAGGGCTCTTAATCATTGGACTAGAAAGGCACACAGCCACAACGGTAACACGAGATCCAACCCTCGAACTTATAATGCCGGCGCACAAAAACACCTATACCCTCCAGAGTTAAATGTGCGATAGCGGGGTATCCTCTAACTCGGTAAAAATGCACTGCTACTACAGGCTGATGATCTCTGATACAGCCTGATCACAACAACATACAATTACGTTAATAATGTATACAAGGAAAAAGATAGAGAGCTTAATTAAATCACTGGAATGATTTATTGCAAACAAGAAGAAGGTATAATTAAAGTTACTCTAAACAATAATAAACTGTCACTCCTATATTAAAGAAAGTGAATGAAAGTCCTAAAGCATCGAACAGGAATCTTCTGAAGAAAGTCGGATGCTGCTTAAGATGATCGAATCGGATTTTGAACTGTTATATAAAGCAGGAACAATATATGACAAGTGTAGGGACATACAGTGTTAACTGGCACGGGAATAACGATAAATGCGCAATAGTATTATCTCCATCAACAAGAGAATTACTTCCTCACGCAACGCAAAAGCCTGCTCGGGTTGTGCAACTCAACAACAACCAAGGCTTACAATCAACATGAATAAAAATGCTGCATACATAACATAAGAGTTTATAATCCTAATCGGGTGTCTGCTAGTCGAATAAAGTCTAGCTGGGATGTCGTAGGCTAGGAAACAATGGCGGAGCAAGCGGCTCGTAGCCTAGCGAGGTCCTTAAGACTGTACGGCCAAATTACGTTAAATGACGGGGTGCTCTCTTGAGAGATCCAGATCGCTAGTATCTGGTTCTCTCCTGGCGACCCTCTCCAAGTCAAAGCAAAACGAGTTAGCACAGTGTTGGGTGGCAGAGGCAAAAGCCCTCACTCGCAACACAGTGCTAAACTCACAAGGTACACAGTCAGAAAGACAACCTAGGCTTCCCACGTATCCGTTGCGATTGTACAAGTTCAACAAATCCTGGTACACATCGGAAATCACAATATCAATAGCCTTACCCCAGTCTAGCATTAAATAACCGAGCAGACACCCAAGCAAAAGGTAGGGAGACACCGCGAGTGTGTCGAACCTCCACAGACAAAATGTTAACCCCTCCAAAATGTCTAACTAAACATGGTATATCTGAGAGCTTCAGCATATAATACGATGGCCGATGAATGAAATCGTGCAGAACCAAAGGGGAGTTATGATGTTAAATAGATTGGAAGAATGACTAAGAAGAATGAATAAGAAGTTGAGAGAGAGAGGAAGTGTTCTATAGGTAGAAGTCGGGGACAGGTAGCAAGGGAGGTGTGAAGGGTATGCTGGTCAGGCAAGCTCTGAGCAAGGAAAGCACAAAGGCAGCAGGGAGTGCGGGGGGACCACTTCCTAACGCGGCAGGAGGGCTGCAAGGCGGCCAGCCACTCAGAGGGCCCGGCCGTGGCATGACGTCACCGAGACAACACGTAACACTACGCGTACTGCCTTCTGCCTCCTGCACTTACTCACTCACACTCTCTAGCTGTATCATTCAGTCTTATACATTAAACTTATAACTGATGATATAAAATATAATGCATTGTCACAGGCGAAATTAAAGACCACTGTACTGCCTCTGACATGACGATTCACAAGAAAGAAAGTACAACATTGTAGATAGACTGTAGCCAAATTCATTGCCCTGGCGAGTGTTAGCGAGTGGCCTAGCGAGCGGCTGAGTACATGTGGCATTCTGCTAAGCTGCACGCGTCACACCCCACCCAAGATATTAGACGCTCAACCATGAGCTCCATATCTGACAAGCAGAACTCCGATAAGACTCGCCACCCCTAACCACTTCGCAACAAAGAAGGCAAAGCTCAGTTCTCATCAACAAAAAATAATTAAAACCCCTCCCAACACAATAGCTTAATTCATACTGCTATGCTCCTAGAGCGAGCTTCTACTAACCCAGGCTTCTGAGAGAAGTACAGGTTCGACTCAGAACTTCAGCTACAACATACTTAAAAAATGTAACTATTAAAGAAAGAGTTTTTATAGAATTTTCATTTTTTTTAATATGTTTATGGCGGCTGCACTACAGGGGCAAGCCAATTTTACTCCACTCTCAACACACACTGACTGAACGGCGAGGGTTCTCCTGCAAACAAACCCTCCCGTGACAAACAATCAGCCAAAACATTATCAGTGCCCTTAGCATGCCACACATCCAACTTGTGTTCCGGCAGCAAAACAACACCTGAACTGATAAACTGCCCAGTTCATCACAAGACTGGCACTTCTCTTCACTCTTTCCGGCAACGGGACCTGCCAAAAGCCTTTCACTAGTTCTACCTTCGTGATAGGCGATGCAGCCCCGAGGCGGTCTATGGTGTCGTCAACTCTCGATAGGCGTCTGTCAGGGATAATTCACACCCACTCTTGCAATCACCATACACACGGATCTTGCCACTCAACTCCGGTTGCAAACTCACTGGCAACGACCACTCACGATATCCCTTATCCCTCAGACCCTTTTTCCACATGTTGTCTAGCTCTGTTTCACGACAGGCTGTTGGGCAGGATTTATACGGTAGGGAATTAAACTGAGCATTGCACTGTCTCCAGCCTCCATGTCGGATTCTACCCCGTACATCAGGCCGGGAGAAGCAACAAAAATGCGGATGCACTGCCACAGCCTAGTAAACAACTTATCTCGCAGAACAACATGTCTAGTGCCCTCCCACAACCCAGCCGAGACCGCAGCTTCTAACCTGTAGTCTCCCTCCTTCTCCACCTTCGTCCCTAGAACAGCCAGGTCATGAGAGGGACAATCAGTACCACCTGTGCAGTCACTCCCATAGTTCATTATTGCTAAGGCTTCCCCGCCGATACCGTACATGCGCACCCCCGCATTCCTTACGACGACATCTGCCTGCGCAGCATCACCGCTTTTAGCGACATGGCCAGATACAGTCGGTCTATGGTAGGGATGTTGCATTTGACTAGAGCAGCATTGGGAGGCTATGCGATGACCGGGCACATCCACTCCACAGCCAACCTCGCCAATCTGCTCATTGTCCTCCTTCTGACCACCACCCTAGGCAGCCATGGGTCGACCCTGACCTGACAACCATGTCCAAGCCTCATCGCCCACCTTGAACCACCGAAACAACGAGGCTAACGGTCTATTGACATTCAAGTGACCTGCCCGCGGAACATCTTGCACCGCCTGAGTTGTGAGGCTCGGGTGCTCGGCACGACCAGTGGGGTATGAACCGAGCTGGTGCTGGAGCGCTGCACACTGCTGCTCAGGCAGGTGCTCTAGCGCTTCCACAGCCACCAGACTCGTGTCCCCCGCCCACTGCTCCGCCGAGACATGACAATCCCAACTCTCCTCAACCTGTGCCCTACTGCCCCCCTCTCCTTCTCCACCTTGGCCGCTGCAGACCAACGCAGGGACAGTAGGCTGCTCAGGTGGTTGCCTCACAAACTCCTCCAACAGGTTCACATGACATGTTTCCCCGTCTTCGTGTTTGATCTCGACAGCACCATTACCACACTTCTGAACTTCCGGATCCTCCAACTGCAGTTTACAAATATCTGAGGGAACCAACCTGTCTAAATGCTTCCGAAGCATCCCAAGTCCTCCCCCAATATCAAACTGAGCAACCCTTTTTTCTCTCTGTGTGTAACATTGCTGCCTTGGAGTCTCTTCCTGCCCTACCTCCTCACTAGCTGTGACAGGTCCTGGGGCTTCTCCAGACTCCAACAATGGTGCCAATACTGAGTCGCCAAGAAGAGCTGCTGGTACTAAACTCTCCAAACTTTTACCAACATTAGCCGTCTTCTTCCAACCGTTCCTCCGTTGATCAGAAGACTGAGGAATAGGCTGTGACACTTTGGATGCAAGAGATCTTGTAACAACGCAAGCCATAGGTTGCACTTCTCTACCCACTCCTGTTCCTCCCTTCTCACGTCGGCCGACTTCTCGGCAACGACTAAGGGGGAAACCTCAGAAGTAGGCACCGCAAAGTCGTTGCCGAGAAGGAGGTCGACGCCCCCAACAGGCAAGTTCTCCACAATTCCCACATCCAACTCTCGTATCACACCATCTACCTCCAGTTCCATCCTGACCAATGGGTATGACCTGATAGCATTGATACCTTGCACCACAACCACCCGTGCCGCGTTTATTGGTCTACCAGTAAAGATCTTCATCAAAGTCTGAGAGGCACCCGTGTCTCGCAACAGCTCAACTCCATGCTTCTTACCAGCCCACTTCACGCAGCCACGCCCTCGATGGTCGCAAAAGACATCGCGGACAGGGTTCGAGCCTTCCAGATTCTTCTCCACTGGCTGTGTCCCAGCCTCTGACGTTATACCCCGGGCAAACTCAGACGACTTCGGGGACACCCCCAATGTTGCGACCCAAAGACACAACTGCATTAGGTAGCTTGCTTGGACAGGCTCTTGCAAAATGCCCCTTCTCATGACAATGAAAACACTCTAACTCCCCCTTGGGCTTCCCTTGAAGTGGGGAAGGGCCCGGACTCTTTCTAAACGGGACGGTACTAGGTTTATGGTCAGTTTTGGTGTCGTTGCTCTTGTTCTTAGTGTAATTATGTGTATCAGTGTTTCGGGGAGGGGGAGGGTTACGCTCCTTATTGCCTGCATCACTTCTCTGTGCAAGACCGCACCCACGAATCAAAGATAACCGAAGGTCAGCTATCTCAGCTGCCTCCTGAAGAGTTTTCATTTTTTTTTCTTTAAGATTCAACGTCAGATCGCCGCCCATACACTTGAAAAATTGTTCTAGAAGCATCAGCTGTTTCAACTCCTCAAACGTCGATGCCTTCTCAGAATGCATCGGACAGATCCCGGGCATGCTCAAGAAAGGTGCACTCACGACCCTTCGTTACACCCTGGAACTTCAATCTGTACGTCTCTGGTTGTAACTCATATGCCCGCAGGACAGCCTCCTTCAATACCTCATAATCAATGCACGACTCCAAAGGCAACGCATCATATGCCTTGAGTCCTTTGCCAACCAACCTAGAGGAAACAAGGGCTGCCCACTTAACCTCGGGCCATTGGTGCTCCCGGCACTTCTTCTCAAAACGCATGAAAAATTCGGTGACACCCGACTCGTCAAATACAGGGACTAACTTAACTCCCCCAGACATATATGACGCGCTAGTGAACCAAAAACTCATATGACGCGATCGCGTCATATGGACTTATCTCCATACCTCTATAATAAGTTATATGACGCACTAGCGTCATATGGAGCTCAGTAAGTCCGATAAGTTACCTTACGATAAAACCGTTGGTGGCAACCTCAGCCACCTCCGATAATTCTAACGGCCGCAGTGTTGTTGTGAGTGTAGTGCGAGGCAGTGGCAATGATCCCGGGGCTCCCGCCTCCTCGGACTTATTGGAACATAATATGTCTGAAGGAGTTAAGAAGGTGCGATAAAGACTGATCAAGACCTCGATTCCCAGAACCGAGACGCTGCCCTGTTGACTCCACCCGAGACTTCTCAAGATCTATGTCTGCACAGTACTTCGTAGCTTCAACCCGAAGCTCAGCCTCACGTATGGCCCTTCTCTCCTCAGTTTCATATCTGGCCCTTCTCTCCTCAGCCTGAATCTTAGCCATCTCAAACTGCCGCTGCTGCTGCTCAGATTCCCGTTGCTGCTTAGCCATCTCAAGCTGGAAGAGCATCTCTGCCATCAAACCTTGAGGAGGAGGAGATGCAACAATTGGAGACTCACCCAAGTGCAAACCACGCTGCCAGTGACTATCGGCCTGCGGGAACGTACCCGGCTCCGGAGCCCGAGGGGGCGCCATGGTAGGAGTCGAGTGGAATGGGGCTGGGCCGAAGGTGCCCCAGCTCCCGCTCCACCCGAAGCCCCATGCACCCCGCCGAGCCCACAGGCCACCAGGTCACCTCTCGTCATGCTGCTAGTGCCCACATGACCCATGACCGTGGCCAAACACTGGAGACCATACCGATCAATCCCCAACACCCGGTCAACAGTAATAGGCATCTCCAGAAACTTCTTTGCATCCTCCTCACTAGTTATAACTCTAATGCCTTCTAACAAACCCCGCTGCTGCACCTCAGAGCCTGCTTCCCATACTGTATCCTCACTGTGCACTGATCCGTCGTCCGACATATTGTCTACCGAAACTTCTCAACTTTTATATAAAAAAAGGAGTACCTAAACTCTCATGCAGCACTATTCACTCAAAAATGCTTGAAGACTCTTAAGTGTTATACTACTTGCCAAAAAAATCTGTGTCCACTATATTCCTTTAAACAAAAAACAAATGACCACAACACTCCTGCAATATTTCTCTAAGTTCACAAAATCCTAAGCAAGCTCGCCATTTGTTACGACCGGGACTCGTATAAAACAAGGGCTCTTAATCATTGGACTAGAAAGGCACACAGCCACAACGGTAACACGAGATCCAACCCTCGAACTTATAATGCCGGCACACAAAAACACCTATACCCTCCAGAGTTAAATCTGCGATAGCGGGGTATCCTCTAACTCGGTATAAATGCACTACTACTACAGGCTGATGATCTCTGATACAGCCTGATCACAACAACATACAATTACGTTAATAATGTATACAAGGAAAAAGATAGAGAGCTCAATTAAATCACTGGAATGATTTAATGCGAACAAGAAGAAGGTATAACTAAAGTTACTCTAAACAATAATAAACTGTCACTCCTATATTAAAGAAAGTGAATGAAAGTCCTAAAGCATCGAACAGGAATCTTCTGAAGAAAGTCGGATGCTGCTTAAGATGATCGAATCGGATTTTGAACTGTTATATAAAGCAGGAACAAGATATGACAAGTGTAGGGACATACAGTGTTAACTGGCACGGGAATAACGATAAATGTTCAATAGTATTATCTCCAACAACAAAAGAAGTACTTCCTCAGGCAACGCAAAAACCTGCTCGGGTTGTGCAACTCAACAACAACCAAGGCTTACAATCAACGTGAATAAAAATGCTGCATACATAACAAAAGAGTTTATAATCCTAATTGGGTGTCTGCTAGGCAAATAATGTCGTAGGCTAGGAAACAATGGCTGAGCAAGCGGCTCGTAGCCTAGCGAGATCCTTAAGACTGTACGTCCAAATTACGTTAAATGACGGGGTGCTTTCTTGAGAGATCCAGATCGCTAGTATCTGGTTCTCTCCTGGTGACCCTATCCAAGTCAAAGCAAAACGAGTTAGCACAGTGTTGGGTGGCAGAGGCAAAAGCCCTCACTCGCAACACAGTGCTAAACTCACAAGGTACACAGTCAGAAAGACAACCTAGGCTTCCCACGTATCCGTTGCGATTGTACAAGTTCAACAAAACCTGGTACACATCGGAAATCACAACATCAATAGCCTTACCCCAGTCTAGCATTAAATAGCCCAGCAGACAACCAAACAAAAGGTAGGGAGACACTGCGAGTGTGTCGAACCTCTACAGGCAAAATATTAACCCCTCCAAAATGTCTAACTAAACATGGAATATCTGAGAGCTTCAGCATATAATACGATGGCCGATGTATGAAATCGTGCAGAACCAAAGGGGAGTTATGATGTTAAATAGATTGGAAGAATGAGAGGTAAGAAGTTGAGAGAGAGAGAAAGTGTTCTATAGGTAGAAGTCGGGGACAGGTAGCAAGGGAGGTGTGAAGGGTATGCTGGTCAGGCAAGCTCTGAGCAAGGAAAGCACAAAGACAGCAGGGAGTGCGGGGGGACCACTTCCTGACGCGGCAGGAGGGCTGCAAGGCGGCCAGCCACTCAGAGGGCCCGGCCGTGGCATGACGTCACCGAGACAACACGTAACACTACGCGCACTTCCCTCTGCCTCCTGCACTTACTCACTCATACTCTCTAGCTGTATCATTCAGTCTTATACATTAAACTTATAACTGATGATATATGTGACGCCTGCCAGCGTTGGCAGAATCGCCTCCCGGTAGCCACTAGCGCTCGCCAGGGCAGTGAGATGGGCTACAGTCTATCTAAAATGTTTTACTTTCTTTCTTGCGAATCGTCATGTCACAGGCAGTATCGAAGTGGTCTTTATTTTCGCCTGTGACAATGCATTATATTTTATATCATGAGTTGAACATTAGATGCATTGTAGTGTAGTTGAGAGAGAGAGAGCGAGCGGGCAGCGAGACGGTAGTGAGTATTGCTTTCCCTCCACCTTCGCCCCTCCCGGAGGAGTCCCTCGCCCGCGTGGCTTTCTCTCAGTTTTGATTGGCTGGTGGTTCCTGGCGCCTTCTTCAGGCCTGCTGTCTGGTGAAGTAGTGGCCTGTGATTGGCTGACCACCATGCCTTTGTGTGATCCTGGGGTCCCGAGGAGCTACTCTCTTCAGAGCTTGCCTGACTAGCATACCCTTAACATATCCCTTGCCACCTGTCCCCGACTTCTACCTATAGAGCACTTTCTCTCTCTCTCAACTTCTTACCTCTCATTCTTCCTCTCTATTTAATATCGTAACTCCCCTTTGGTTCTGCACGATTTCATATATCGGCCATCGTATTATATGCTGAAGCTCTCAGATATTATATGTTTAGTTAGGCATTTTGGAGGGGTTACCATTTTGTCTGTAGAGGTTCGACACACTCACGGTGTCTCCCTACCTATTCCTTGGCTGTCTGCTGGGCTATTTAATGCTAGACTGGGGTAAGGCTACTTGTGTTGTGATTTCCGATGTGTAACAGGTTTTGTTTAGCCTGTACAATCGCAACGGAGACGTGGGAAGCCTAGGTGGTCTTTCTGACTGTGTACCTTGTGAGTTTAGCACTGTGTTGCGAGTGAGGGCTTTTGCCTCTGCCACCCTAAACTGTGCTAACTCGTTTTGTTTTGACTTTGAGAAGGTCGCCAGGAGAGAACCAGATACTAGCGATCTGGATCTCTCAAGAAACCACCCCGTCATTTAACGTAATTTGGCCGCACAGTCTTAAGGACCTCGCTAGGCTACGAGCCGCTTGCTCAGCCATTGTTTCCTAGCCTACGACATCCCAGCTAGACTTTATTAGCCTAGCAGACACCCAATTAGGATCATAAGCTCTTATGTTACATATGCAGCATTTCTATTCACGTTGATTGTAAGCCTTGGTTGTTGTTGAGTTGCACAACCCGAGCAGGCTTTTTGAGTTGCCTCACGAAGTACTTCTTTTGTTGTTGGAGATAATACTATTGTGCATTTATCGTTATTCCCGTGTCAGTTAACACTGTCTGTCCCTACACTTGTCATATCTTGTTCCTGCGTTATATAACAGTTCAAAATCCGATTCGATCATCTTAAGCAGCATCAGACTTTCTTCTGAAGATTGGTGCTCGATGCTTTAGGACTTTCATTCACTTTCTATAATATAGGAGTGACAGTTTATTATTGTTTAGAGTAACTTTAATTATACCTTCTTCTTGTTTGCATTAAATCATTGCAGTGATTTAATTACGATCTCTATCATTTTCCTTGTATACTTTATTAACGTAATTGTTTGTTGTTGTGATCAGGCTGTATCAGAGATCATCAGCCTGTAGTAGTAGTGCATTTATATCGAGTTCTAGGATACCCCGTTATCACAGATTTAACTCTGGATGGTATAGGTGTTTTTGTGCGCCGGCATTATAAGTTCGAGGGTTGGATCTAGTGTTACCGTAGTGGCTGTGTGCCTTTCTAGTCCAATTATTAACCCGTTGAGACCCAGCGTCGCACGTGTTGCGTCGGCAGTCTTTGATCACCAACTCCCAGCGACGCATCACGTGCGTCCGACATATAAAAAACACTTACGTGGCTCGTAAGGTAGGAAATGGCGGGAGAATAGGAGGGGGACGTACCGTAGTGTGTGGGGGAGCCGGGCCAGTAGGTGTGAGCGGGCCGAGACAGCCGCGCGGCTGGTGGTGGTGGGCTTAGTGGGGATAGTTTACACCCCTAGTTTACCGCCACTTTGAACCTTCATTACTCCGGTCGTATGGGAGCTAGAGGCTTGAGATTTATGTGAGATACTCCTTAGGATGTATGCCGTACAATGCCATACTCAGTTTTTACCCTAGTGCTCCCGGGCGGGTGGTCATGCGGGGGAGACGAACTATTGAAACCCCCCCCCCGCCCCCCAAATGACCGAAATGATTTTTTTTTTATTTGTGTGTTCATTTCTCACCATTCTCTTCCATTTTGGCTCAACACATTTTTTTGAAGCTCCCCCCCCCCAACCCCCCACCGGCCCCACCCCCCAAAAAAAAATGTCAGAGGTGATTTTTTTTTGTTTTTTTTTCATTTCTCATCCTTGTCTTCCATTTTAGCAAACAAAACAAAATAAGTGAAAAGGGCTTGGGACTGGGGTGAACAAAATATTATAACTAGCCGGGGCTCAACGGGTTAAGAGCCCTTGTTTTATACGAGTCCCGGTCGTAACATATAAAATATAATGCATTGTCACAGGCGAAAATAAAGACCACTTCTGTACTGCCTGTGACATGACGATTCACAAGAAAGAAAGTACAACATTGTAGATAGACTGTAGCCAAATTAATTGCCCTGGCGAGTGTTAGCGATTGGCCTAGCGAGCGGCTGAACCCACGTGGCGTTCTGCTAAGCTGCAGGCGTCACATCTTTGAGAGTTGTCGAGAGGTTTGATGCAAAGTTGGCACTGGGAACTAGTCTATCCTCGTGACTCTCGGAAGGAAGTTCTGTATTCTGGCTGCTCAAACGACATTAGTGCGGTGTGACTGGCCAGCACCGGTCAGTGTGTCGCTCTTGAAGTCATCGTTGTCGACTATAGCGATAGCAGGCTTACCCTCAGCTAGTTCGAAGGGGCAATCAGATGAGCACTTGAGGTTATTGACCACCCAAAAATCTCGCAGCATAAGTACGTCATTGTAACTGATGCCCAGTCCATCTTTGTGCATTATGTCGACAATCTCCCTACTCTTGGTCAGTCCATGTAGCAAGACAGAGAGATTTATCTCAAATGCAGTGCGTTTTCCAGTGATATAGCTTGTGAGGATAGATGCAATCGATCGGACGGATGGACTGTCATCAATTGCAGACTTATATGGGTATTTCATCCATGTGAGCAGCTTCAGCAGGAGCTCACTGAGGTCTTCTTCTCTCTCCAACTCGTGTATATATGGGAGCCAGGGAATAATATTTGTCCTGATGACTTGCTCTTTGAGTCGTGCCGCAACATTCATCACCAACTGATCATTGCTGACACCCAATGAAGATATTGCCGCCTCGATGTATGTACCTGCTGCTGTTGTATCATATACCAGTTCACTCACATTCTTTTGAATGCGTTCATGAAATCCGATGTCTTCCCCAAATTCATTGACGAGAATTTCCTTTAAGTAGCTGGATTTTACTACTGAGTTATGTCCGTGATTTGAGATAATGCGCTAATAGTCCTGCAGCAGGCCATGCAGTGTGCGAATTTCATGGTCTTTGAAGATGACTTGACGAATATGATGAAAGAAGAGAGCTTCGGCCTCTCAGAGGTTTACACGCTGCAGATGTTGAGTGCTTTCATCTGAAAGGGGCTTGTGGTCGCTTACATATTTACGCCAGCACGCACGATGGTAGCGGATTCCAACCCACATGGTGTTTGACTATCTAGGATGGATGCAATCAGAGTGTCAAGTCTCAATTTCATGACCTCATCTTCCAGACGGACAGTATGTAACTTGAATTTAGTCCAAGCATCTACTGTTGATAGGAGTAAAATCTGCTTGTCAAGATCACTACTCTTGTATGCCCCTTTCATGCACCACACACATAGAGTCTTATCGTGAAGGACACCCATACTGGAGCGGAGCCTTTTAGATGCACTGGCCTCTGGGGAAGGGTCTTGTTGATCTGATGCTTCATCTCTTTCAAGACGTTCCTCGGATTTGTGTTTGCGTTTTTCGGCTTGAGAGAGCTTGCGCTTGCTGGATAATGATACGTAACAAGTGCTATCCATGTGGTGACCCTTTGGTCCCTTCTCCCAATCCACATTTTCATGTATATGTTGAAACTTATCAAGTTCTTTCCATTGTAAAGACTTTTCCCGGATGGATTCCCACTTCTCAGGTGTAATGTTTTCCAAACGATCATCTGCGGTACATCGCTTACCACAGAGTAAAATGCACTCGTATTCATTTAATG
Organism: Paralithodes platypus; assembly: GCA_032716605.1. Taxonomy (NCBI): domain Eukaryota; kingdom Metazoa; phylum Arthropoda; class Malacostraca; order Decapoda; family Lithodidae; genus Paralithodes; species Paralithodes platypus. The sequence goes on along the minus strand of CM064552.1, from coordinate 33,162,430 downwards.
TCTTGTCTGGTAACTCTTCACTCTTTCTTCTATTATCCATTATTTCGGTCACTTCACAAGTCGGCAATTTTCATCAGATGGGCATGCGATCCATCTGAAACAGTAAAAAAGTAATATTAGATATACACCGCAGGCAGAGAACAACAGTGATGATAGCAGCGAAAGTGAGGACAGTGATTCTGATAGTGGCTCATACAGTGAATCATGTAGTGACAGTGAAGTGGCAGATTAGTATGTACAATTAGTATAATACAATACAATAACAATACAATATACAATACAATAACCATTCCAGTGGATTTGTAATGCCAGAATTAGTGAAAAAGGACACCTCATTCGTCCTTGTAGCTCATCTGATGCCAGATATATTACATTTCATGTTTTTCAAGATGGCGTTGGCGGCCATTTTAAATATTGGGGTCTAGCAGAGTTAGCCATCATTTTTCAGAGGGGCATAGGAGCTAATTTTCCTTTAAAATGGTTCAGGTTGTCAAATCCATTGAGAGAAAAAGGTAGGAACAAAATGGTCACGGATTCCAAGCAAATGACCCTACTACTCTGACAAAACTAAACTCTTCGCTCAAACTTTTGCTAGAAACTCCACCTTTGATGAATCCGGTGCTATTCCTCCCTTTCCACCCTCCTCTCTCTTACTTATGCCTAATATCCTAATCTCTTCTAAAGATGTACTTTCTACCCTCTCTGGGCTTAACACTAATAAGGCGTACAGTCCGGACGGTGTTCCTCCTGTTGTTCTCAAAAACTGTGCTTTCGTGCTGACTCCCTGCCTAGGCAAACTCTTTCGTCTCTGTCTATCCTCTAACGTCTTCCCTTCATGCTGGAAGTTTGCTCACATTCAACCTGTCCCAAAGAAGGGTGACCGCTCTCAACCCTCCAACTATCGTCCAATTGCTCTCATCTCTTGTTTTTCTAAAGTTTTTGAAACTATTCTTCCTTCCAAATTTATTAAGCATTTCTCTTCTCATTATCTGCTCTCAGATCGCCAGTATGGCTTCCTTAAGGGTCGCTCTACTGGTGGTCTTCTTTCATATCTTACTAACTCTTGGTCATCCTCCTTTCGGGACTTCGGTGAGGCTTTTTCTATTGCACTAGAGATATCGAAAGCCTTCGATAGAGTCTGGCACAAATCTTTAATTTCTAAACTACCCTACTTCGGTTTCTATCCCTCCATCTGTTCCTTTGTCTCTAATTTCCTTTCCGGCCGTTCCATAGCCGCGGTTGTGGATGGCCATTGTTCACTTCCTCACCCTATAAACTCCGGTGTTCCTCTGGGCTCTGTTCTATCTCCTATTCTCTTTCTAATTTTTTAAATGATCTCCTTAACTGTACCTTAATTCCCATCCATTCATATGCAGACGACTCAACCTTACACTACTCCATTAGTTTTTCAGAACGCCCCAGCCAGCAATCGCTCAATGACAAACGTAATGAAACCATAGAACTCATAAATTCTGATCTAAATACTATCTCCAATTGGGGCAGAGAAAACCTTGTTACCTTTAATGCTTCCAAAACCCAATTTCTCCATCTATCTACCCGTCAGGATCTCCCAGCGGACTATCCCTTATTCTTCAACAATACAAAAATCAACCCTTCATCTTCTCTCAATATTTTTGGTGTCTCTTTTTCTTCTGCTCTCATTTGGAAGGACCATATTACCAGTCTTGCTAAGGCAGCCTCCCAGAAGCTGGGTGTGCTCAACCGCCTTAGGGGGTTCTTTTCCCCTGCACAGCTTTTTGCTCTGTACAGGGGCATAGTGCACCCTTGTATTGAGTATTGTTCACATGTGTGGGGAGGTTCCTCTCACACCGCTCTCCTAGACAAAGTTGAAAGGAAGGCCTTTCGTATCATTAACTCCCGTCCACTCACCAACTCTCTGCAATCTCTCTCTCTCCGCCGCAATGTTGCATCTCTCTCGCTATTCTATCGCTACTATAATAATCAGTGTTCCTCAGAGCTATCTCAGTGCATACCACCTCCTTTACGTAGGGCACGTGGTACCCGTCTTGCAACTCAATCCCACCCCTACTCTGTGCAACTCTCCAACCCAAGAGTGAAATGTTACTCTCAAACTTTCTTCTACTCAACAGCTGAGCTCTGGAACTCTCTCCCATAATCAGTCTTTCCCTCTTCCTATGACTTAAATTGCTTCAAACTCCGTGTGTCTAGGCATTTTGGCTCGAACATCCCTTGATTTTGGCCCTGTCACTCTTTCAACTATGGGGAAGGCACTCACTATAGACAGTTCTGCCTTTTGCCTCCCTCAATCACATAGAAAAAAAAATACTATATCTAATTATACGAACAATGATACAGTATGAAAACGAAACAGGTAAATGATAATACTGACGCCTATGTTACAAACACAGGCATGGACATATTATAATGCACAATCGTACTCTATTAAATGCAAGCAATAACACACCCAATAGTACTATAAAAATAGCACTCCCTCAATATTGCTGCATAATATCTCTCTCTCTCTCTCTTTCTCACACCAGTGGGCAATAAACGTAGCCCAGGGGTGTCGCTAAGGTTGAAAATCGTAAAGTGTTAGGATGCCGAAAACCTGTTACGCATTTTTAGGTGAGGAGGAAATCTGTAAATATGATCTCAGAAGTTGTCGGAATGGCTATACAATTTTAGGAGAGAAAAATGCAATATACATAAAGGTTAGCTTATAAATCACCGACTTGAGAAAGAAGCATGCAAAATTTATTGAAATAAATATGAGGAATAATACTAGCTTTCTGTGCACAGTAAAGTTTGGAGGCATATACTGTACGCTGCTGAGCTTTGCCAAGGAGCTTATCTCCTTAATATTTACTTTTGGAACCTTTCTTGGATTAATCATGTGAGTTATCCAGCTTATAATATCCAGGCGTAAGCGCGGTTCCCATACCTCTGTTTTGACCTCTGTTTGGGACGGACCTACGTCATCGATGACGTAGGCCCGTTTGGCCGTGTGTGCTCTCCCAGAAGTTAAAACTTCACGTGTGTGAAATCCAATGTTGCCACACTACCTCTTAGCTCGCCCCGTTGGGCTTACTCTAAGTATAAATGGCAAATTATTAGTCTTTGTGTTACTGCTTGACACAGTTTATTGTGATATGCACTATGTAAACAGTTAAAATAAGGGAGAGTATTTAACCCTTGTCTAGCGAGGGGTTTTGGGCTTATTTGGGCATATGCAGGCCCTCCTGAATGATAAATCAGGTATCTGCATGAAAAGAAATGTATTCAGGAAAAAACTAGGTGCTAAAAGCTTCAAATTGAGACCAGAACGAGCTACGTAGCACTGTGGTTTTCATACAGTGGTACCAGTAACATGGAAATTTAGCGTATAGCGGTATATTTTCCAAGCTATGCTCACTAATGGCTACACTGCCGGCCTCTCGAGAACACAGGGAGGGTGAGTCAGTGGGCGGCGGTAGGCCCTGGGAGTCGGACATGTGGCCCGCTGCATTCCCGGCCATTTGCACTCGATTTTAACCCTTTAAAAGCCATAATAATGCTCCTAACTTGCTGCAAATTGGTGAACGGCGCCGCTATTTAAGGGTTAAAAAGCCTTAAATCCAAATTAAATTAACGAGCACTAGCATCAAAAGAGGCAATGTACTGCAAGCCTAAAATTTTTTATTTCGGAATAAATATTACACAATATCCATAATTGGTCGTCGTGACAACACGCACAGCTATCAAATTACACTTTCTATGCAACTCTGGCTTCACAAAATGGAAAGTATGAGACTATTTAAAAATGTGGGCTACCTTTTCGCCTTTTTCCTGGTCTATAAACATTGGCAGTACTTCAGAACTAGCCCAACATTGTGTCCGTGACAGAGAGGGCTAGTGTTTATCTTGTTTACATTATAAATACGCACCACTATACGTACATTCTGTGTGTATATGCATAGGTTATAGGGTGTGTACTATTCATTGGTGACCAGTACAGTCTACGACATGGCCTGAGGCAATGTGTTAGTTCACTTATCTTTTAATAGATGGCCCTTTAATCGTTTCTAATAAAAGGGGGCGGGGTTAATATAGAGGTTGGAAGGAGGAGGAGTCAAACGTGTGTGTGTGTGTTCTAGAACAGCACGCAGAATAAGTATATTTTAACATAACACACAGGCTATATTATAAGATTAGCTCATGCTGGATCACAAATAAGTAACACACATCAGGTGTTGCGTTATTTATGGAATTAAATATACAGACAATCAAGTTTATATCCTTTGCACTTCCCATTCCCCCTCCTCCCCTCTCCCTTTTACCCCAACTCTCCTTCTTCACCCGCTTTCTCTCCCCTCCCTCCCACCTCTCTCTCTCTCTCTCTCTCTCTCTCTCTCTCTCTCTCTCAAGGACGTAAATGATACCCTCTAAAATACGCAGATCAATACTATGCGATTGTTCTGAATTTACATATACATAATAAATGTTAGGGATGACTAAAATAACAAACATATATTGATTATGAATAGAATAACTAGCGAGGCAGCGAACAACACTTTTTGCTCGCTGCCTCGCTAGTTATCCTATTCCTACTTAAGCTACGATTCCCGAAGAACACGTCTATATTTGTTTGTATATATATTAACCCTCGTCTAGCGGGGGGTTTTGGGCTATTTTGGGCATATTCAATCCCTCCTGAATGATCAATCTGCATGAAAAGAAATGTATTCAGCAAAAAAACTAGGCGCTACAAGCTTCAAAATGAGACCAGAACGAGCTACGTAGCACTCGTCGTTTTCATGCAGTGGTACCACTAACATGGGAGTTTAGCGTATAGCGGCATATTTTTTCCAGCTACGCTCACTACTGGCTACACTGCCGGCCTCTCGAGAACAGAGGGAGCATGAGTCAGTGGGCGGCGGTAAGCCCTGGGTGTCGGACGTGTGGCCTGCTGCGCTCCCGGCCATTTGCACTCGATTTTAACCCTTTAAAAGCCTTAATAATGTTCCTAACTTGCTGCTTTTTAGATATGGACTTAAGTCGGGCCCCGCTCTTTAAGTGTTAAGTGTAACAATAACACTTAGGATTCAAGTTATTTGTGTTGGCTTAAGGAATATGTTGGATAATACATATACTTATGACCTCCACAATTTGTAATGTTTGGGGAGACGGTGCTTCAACTTCTCTCCTCTGTCCATCACATGCAAGCACCAACCCACACCGACACCCACACTCACACAGGATACAAAACACACACACACACTCACACCCGATAACATAAAACGCACATCACACACATGATCACATACAACGTAATGGGCACAAATCACTCACACATGATAACATAAAATGCACACACACACACACACACACACACACATGTGAAAAGAGTTGAAATTAATATGGCTATATGAAAAATATAGAGAGACAGCCAAACACCCACCCCAAGGCAAAATAGAGAGGCGAATGGACTTCATCAGGCCACAGCCATCCGCCGTAATCGGTTTTCTGTTATAACTGTGGAAAACCGGCTATCTCTACAATACCTGGTGTAGAGTGTTTGGCCTAAAACAAAAAGTAGTATAGTACTAATGAAATAGTCAAAATCAGGGGGTTGATAAATTTGGGAAGTCAATTTTGTAGTCAGAAGTAGAGTAGACAAAATCAGTTAGTTTAAATTGGGGAAGTCACATTTTGTTGTCGGATATCGAAGAAGAAATTCATTAACTACGTCAAAAAGTATTGAAACATATTTAGCATGAGATAAAGTGAGGTTGAGCTCTGGGAGGCAGGGGACGCTCAACCCCCACTCTGACAGGATCAGCCCATCTCCTTGGCATTAATATTCTGGTAATAATACGTCGACATATTCAGTAGATGCAGTGTGTGGTAAATTCAATGACGTCATCATTGTTAGCTGAGATACTCTTCACAAATATACTCATATCGTCTCTAGCAGTTCTAAGATGGTGTTTCTTGAAATATGTCACTTGTTATAATATTTTTTAATTTATTGTAGTTAAAATATCTAATTGGTAGTTTGTTAAATTGTCTTTTTAAGAGGTATATTTCATATCCTTGTTTCAACAATTTTCTAATAAGGATCTTACAAGCCTCTAAAAAGTCTTCATATTTGGAACAGACTCTACTATAGCGTATTATTTGGGAAGTAAAAACACCATAGCTTTGTCTTTTGGGGATATTTCCGCAAAGAAAGGGAAAGTTAACTATATGAAATTGGAAATCTGTTCGTTTGTCATAAAGTTTTGTTACAAATTTCTTATCAATTACTTCAATTTGTATATCGAGGAATGAAGCTTTCTTATCGGAGTAATTTTCTGTATTTAAAATAAGTTCCTCTTAATTTTATCAAATATGTCGCCACTGTTAAAAAATATTTTAGTATCATCAATATATCTTGAACACTTGCTTATTTGTTTGCATGTTCCATATTTAGTACGAGTGTTATCTTGCATATAAAATAACTCGTAATAATGAAGAAATAGATTGGCAAAGTCTGGCCCTGGGTCTGTTCCCATTGGAATGCCTATATTTTGCTTACATATGAAATCACCACATTTGAAAAACGTGTTATCTGTCAAGAATTTTATGCTTTTCATAAGGGAGGTTTTTGTTTAATGACGTATATTTTTTAGACAATGCATTACTCCAAAAAGCTAGTCCAGGCAAACTAGAAAAGGTATTATCATTATTGAGGAAATGCTGCTGTCTTCAGTGCGTGCCATGGCCATCCTGAGCCCTACGACGTATACAGACTATTAACACACATAACAAAGCCACTACAACAACTTCGTCTTTCTCCAACACCCCTTTTCCCCTCGCTACACTCTTCATAAAATAGGAAAAGTAGAAAGTAGCTACGAGGTGCCGTCCTTGCTCAAGACTTATCCTTGAATAACTTCACCTGACCTGACCCTATCCGGGGTTTAGCTGGTCCACAAAGGTGTGTAACATGAACCCAATAGAGATTTTATGGGCCATCATGTTATGGAGTGGAATGTGGGCCAGGTTAGGATTGGAAAGGGCGGGAGGAGTGGGATCGGAGGGCAGGGGGGGGGGGGGAGGATCCGTCGCCACCCTAATATAAGTTGGACAATTTTGTAATCAGCTCCAACGAGAATACAGGAGGTAGTTGATGCAGCTTGTGGGTAGAGATCATATTGATTGAATAAATATAAATTGTAAATGTTTACATTTAAGAACCCTCTATATATATTATATAATGTGTATGTGTTTCCAATGTTCACCGTAACATAATGATGGTGAAATAATACATATTAAATTAAATTCAAGGTAACATACACAGAACTACTGTATACTTTTAATTATGTTTGGAGTATAATTTAAACAATTCGAAGTAAAAATATAAAAGTCTAAACAATTTATATCAACTTTAAAACAACATAACCAGATTGCTTGGATTATCGTAAATTGTTCAATTCGATGACTTACTTTATAGTAAATCATTACAATGGGTAGCGCTGAACTGTTTACTGATAATGGGAAGCCACAGTAATTAAGAATCCACTGAGAAAAGTATAATGCATTAATCATAGCGTGTCATATTACATGTTAAGGTAGATTATGAATTGATCAACCACAGTGCTGTGAATAGTGGTATGGAAGATATTTTCTTTTTTTACTCTAATATCAAAATTTGTTTTTATTACAAAGAAACACGTTTCGGCTCATCTAAAGTGTTTTCTCTAACTGAGCCGATATTATATTGTCTTTATGATATATATATTTGGTTATAATTAGGTGGATTGTAACATCCCGTTTCAATTACTTATGTATGTATACAATTGTTCACACTAACCAGGACGCTAAGGTTGGCAACTTTGAGTGTTTTGAAACGGAGCATATCTATTTATTTTCTATAACACATTGTATAAGGTAAAGCATAGAATACGAGTTAATAATTGAGGATCAGTAAAGGTAAAAAGAACAGTATTATTAAAACACCAAAGTAATTTGTATGGACAGCTTCGAACACGATAATGAGGAAAATTATATATTCGGTTAGGAGAGAGAAGGGGGAGAGAAAAAGAGAGAAAGGGGGAGATAGGGGAAGGCAGCAGAGAGAAGGGGTGGATGGGGGAATGGGAAGTTCGAAGGATAGAAACTTTATTGTCTGTATATTAAATTCCATAAATAACGCAACACCTGATGTGTGTTACTTATTTGTGATCCGGCATGGGCTAATCTAATAATATAGCCTGTGTGTTATGTTATAATAAACTTATTCTGCGTGCTGTTCTAGAACACACACACACACACACACGTTTGACTCCTCCTCCTTCCAACCTCTATATTAACCCAGCCCCCTTTTATTAGAAGCGATTAAAGGGCCATCTATTAAAAGATAAGTGAACTAAAGCAGGCGTCACACCTAGCCGATTTTAGGCCAAGACTGTCCGGGACCTAAGGGTCGTGGACAGTCTTGGTCTACGTCGCCGCGCATCATGGGCCGTCGCCAACATAACAAAGAGGTCGGGATGGGTCTTCACATACCCCCTCAAAAGTTCAACATGCAGAACTTTGAAAATCAAGTCAGCGTGGAGTGAGGTCAAAAAATGGGACGTGAAGGGGACGGGAGGCTGATGGCATGTGACGACGCTTGACGGCGCTTGACGGGAAAAGGTAGGCGTCAGTGCGGCGGCACACGGCGGCACACGGCACCATAAATGGGGTCTGCGTCAGGCGGCGTCACCATAACAACCTGCGGGGATCAGCGGCGGCTTGCGGCGACCCAACGATGCCCTAACGGTCAATATATAAATAAACAACATAATTAAATAATTAAATAATAAATATATTATCAATAATAAGTAGGGTTAATCAAAGGTATAGCATATTTATTTACTTAAGGGGGGTGACCTGTTTTTGTTCTGTCCTCTTCTATCTTTCTCTGGCTTGTATCCATTTGGCCCCATTCAGCCTACTGTTTTAAGACGTTTATCCCCATCCAGGTGTCAATTTTTTACTGGTGAGCGGCAGCGAGCCAGCATATTTTTTATATTTGTTTGACAGCAGGCTAAATTTGTACATTTTTCCATAGAAAAATGTCTCCGGCGAAGCCGGATTTCTTCATATAATATATAAATAATATGTAATATATAAATATAATATATAAATAAACGACATAATAATTAAATAATAAATATATTATCAATAACCATAAAAATATAAGATTAGGTATATTAATTACAGAAAAATGAAAAATAACAACATTCAATACATAATTAAATTAATAATAATAAAATAACAGAATTAACTGAAATAATCAGTTAATAATCAGCCGTCCATACTGAAGGGGTCGCCGTCCATCGGCACAGTAATGCATATTGACCCCTCCCTACCTCCTGTCGACGCCGTTCGTCGGGTCGTTGTCAACGCGCTACGCCACAGATCGGCACTCCAGCGGTGACCTAGGGCTCACCTTTAGTCCTGCATGGGCGCCGCTCTACCCCGTCAGGTCGCCGTCAGGCGGCGTGGCCATCCATACTGCGTCCCGTCAAAAACTCACCCCCCCAAATCCTTAAGCTCTCCGCCGAAGGTCGGCACTCCTGACCACGACTAAAGGTCGTGGTCAGTCGTGGCTCAAGTCGGCATGGTGTGACGCCTGCTTAACACATTGCCTCAGGCCATGACAACAAGTTCTGTCGTAGACTGTACATGCCAATGTAATATATAATGAGCATCATAAATTTACGTAATTGTCTTCCGACGTCCGTCCAAAGTTAAATCCAAGTCAACTTTTTCGAGACAGGATCTGGGATCGGAAGCGCGGGAAACGGAGAACAAAAGACCCCAGTTCCCGCTCACCGGAGCCCACGCGTTAACGGACCTTCGTAGGTCCGTCCCAAACGGAGGTATGGGAACCACGCTGTAGACAGAATTGTTTAGCCAATTTCTTGATGCACAATAATGAAACACTGGCGAACTGTGTTGATACATTGTTTGAGCCACAACACTCACTAGTTAGTGCTCACCACCAACTTGTTTTAATCACTGGGTGTTCAAGTATTTCTGAACTCGACTTTACACTAAGGTACCGGTATTTTCAAAACGTACTAAGCCTATTATTACTATACCTGATTTTTTTCCAGCTGAGGATCGAGAATCGTAGATGTGGCAACTGCCCAGTGATGGTGTGTGACTGGTTGGAGTGACTGTGTTTCATTTCGTAGGTTGCTTGTGATGAAAATCAAAATAATTGTTTCATTACAATTATTTGAATCATCATATCTGCAAAGTATAATAGTGTCTTTTATTCTAAATCTCGAAAATGCTGCTTAGCATTGATATTTTGCAATACAAGCAGGCATTAACCGTAAAAGCATCTGTACCCAAGTAAACTGATGCTCAAACGAACACCTACCAGTGTCATGAACATTGAATGTTTTGTTATAGCATATTAAGTTATAACAATATGCAAGGGAAATGAACATCTATAATAGTTCACAACGGCGTTTGTCGGTGTCCGTACAAGGGACCTTCCGGTAATGGTTATATTGTGTCTGCTATACCCGCCCAATTAAGCCAAAGGAGAGAGCTTTGAAGTTATCTCTCTCTCTCTCTCTCTCTCTCTCTCTCTCTCTCTCTCTCTCTCTCTCTCTCTCTCTCGAAACTTAGGCCGCTTAACGTCAGTGTTTTAATTCCTGAATATATTGGAAAATGTAGCTGGTTGGAAGAAGGAAGTGGAAGAATATGACATTATGAAATAGGAAAACTTTTAATACAATCTGATGTAAATACAATGAAATACAATAACAATGAAAGAGAGAGAGAGAGAGATTTACATTATACACCAAGATAATAAATAGCGGGTGTTGTTAAGATCCAGAATGTAAGCCGATTATATAGCACAGACTATATAACTATACTGGAAACAATTATATATATATATATATATATATATAATAAATTGGTTCTGATTTTTTTTTTTTTTTTTTAATACATATATGGCCTATATATTTCAACTACTCCCTCTCGGGCATAGTCAGAGAGCCTGTACATTCAACCGTACATTGAACGGTGAAGCCCGTGAGGTCTCGTTCCAGTCCATGGAGTGAGACATGTGAAGCACTTTGGGATACAACCAGCCCCCGATATCTTGCCTTCGCAAGATGCACGGTTGCCCTCCCACAGGTCGAAGCAGCCACATTTCTGAAACTGCTTTGTTCCAGTGCTTCACTGTCTCACCACCTAGACTCGGACACTCACTCTCTGTTCTCCAGCCGCCTGCTTTCCGTCACAGCGAGCGAAATGTATGGTGTGTGTAACCTCTTGTGTGTATGTACATTCCATTTTCTTCTCTCAGTCTAATGCAAACAAATCTTGGTTTACTCACGCTTGTTCTACTGCTGTCCACAACAAGGAGGAAGCATACAAACGGTACCGACACCTTAAAACTCAAGAATCTCATTCTTCCTATGTTTCTGCCCGGAATCTGTTCTTCGTCTTGCCAAGCACTCTTTCATCAATAATAAATGCACTGAGCTATCCAACTCTAGCTCTTCCCAAGCTTTCTGGCATCTAGCCAAAAACCTCTCCAACAACTTTTTTTCCTTGTCTTTCCCTCCCGTTTTCAATTCTGATGGCACAACCATCACTTCTTCCTCTGACAAAGCTGAACTCTTTGCTCAAACTTTTGCCAGAAACTCTACCTTGGATGATTCCGGTGCTATTCCTCCCTCTCTACCCCCCTCTCTTCTACTTATGCCTAATATCCTAATCTCTTCTAAAGATGTACTTTCTACCATCTCTGGGCTTAATACTAAGAAGGCATACGGTCCGGATGGTGTTCCTCCTGTTGTACTTAAAAACTGTGCTTTAGCCGTCCGGCTGGCTCAGTTGGTAGCGTGCCTGATTCCCATCTTGAAGGTCTCGCGTTCAATCCCCGCTCAGATTGAAAAGTTTTTCTGGGATACAGCCGGCGGTTACCATCTCCCCATGAGCAAGGGGGATGGGTAATGGTCTCTGGTAGACTAAAGAAAGCCAAGCGCTTGTGAATCCTCGAAGGAGGAGATACGGGCGCTATATAAGTAACCAGAAGATTATTATTATTATTATTATTCCGTGCTGACCCCCTGCCTAGGCAAACTCTTTCGTCTCTGTCTCTCCTCTAACGTCTTTCCTTCTTGCTGGAAGTTTGCTCTCATTCATCCTGTCCCAAAGAAGGGTGACCGATCTCAACCCTCCAACTATCGTCCAATTTAGGGGAGGTGTGGTGGAGTGGTCTTGCCACTGGCCTGGTAATCCAAAGGTCCCGGGTTCAAATCCAGATGTATCAATGGGAAGATATTATTGGGATGGAATTTGTGCTGTACCTGGTATCAGTGCATTACCACAAGCCCACCGAAACGTCAATAAAATACCCTCATTGTTCCCTGATTAAATAGCACTGTATGAATATTCCCATATTCAAAATATGCTATAGGGGTGCAATGCCTGGTGAGTTATCTGCTCAACAGGTGGCGTTGTGTGTGTGTAAGTGTGAGAGTCCGAGTGTAGGGGGTGAGACAGTGAAGCACGGGAACGAGGTGGCTTCAGAGATGGGGTCGTTTCGGGCCATAAGTGAGCACCGTGCCTCATGTGAAGGCAAGATGGCAGGTGCTCGTTGTACTCTACGTGCTTCACATGTCTCACTCCCTAGACTGGAACAAGACCTCACAGGCTTCACTGTTCATTGTAAAGCGGTGAATGTTAAGGCTCTCAGCCTATGCCCGAGAGGAAGTAAGTTGGAATATAAAAAATAAAAAAAAAAACAAAAAAAAATAAATAAAAAATGCTCTCATATCTTGTGTCTCAAAAGTTTTTGAAACTATTCCTGCTTCCAAATTTCTTAAGCATTTCTCTTCTCATAATCTGCTCTCAGATCGCCAGTATGGCTTCCTTAAGGGTCGCTGGTGATCTTCCTTCATATCTTACTAACTCTTGGTCATCCAACTTTCGGGACTTCGGTGAGACTTTTTCTGTTGCACTAGACATATCGAAGGCCTTCGATAGGGCCTGGCACAAATCTTTAATTTCCAAACTGCCCTCCTTCGGTTTCTGTCCCTCCATCTGTGCCTTTGTCTCTAATTTCCTTTCCGGCCGTTCCATAGCCGCAGTTGTGGACGGCCATCGCCCACTTCCTCATTCTATGATCTCCGGTGTTCCTCAGGGTTCTGTCCTATCTCCTATTCTCTTTCTAATTTTCATAAATGATCTTCTCAACTGTACATCTAGTCCCATCCATTCATATGCAGACGACTCTACTTTACACCACTCAATTAGTTTTCCAGAACACCCCAGCCATTAGTCCCTCAAAAGTAAACGTAATGAAGCCATAAAATGCTTATCTTCTGATCTAGCTACTATTTCCAATTGGGGTAAAGAAAACCTTGTTACATTTAATGCTTCCGAAACTCAATTTATCCATCTTACTATCCGTCAGGAACCTCCAGAGGACTATCCCTTATTCTTCAACAATACAAAAATCAACCCTTCATCTTCCCTCAATGTTCTCGGTGTCTCTTTTTCTTCTGCTCTCACTTGGAAAGACCATATTACCAGTCTCGCTAAGGCAGCCTCCCAGAAGCTGGGTGTGCTCAACTGCCTCAAGGGTTTCTTTACCCCTGCGAAACTACTTGCTCTGTACAGGGGCACAGTGCGTCCTTGTATTGAGTATTGTTCACATGTGTGGGTCCCCTCACACCACACTCCTAGATAAAGTAGAAAGGAAAGCCTTTCGTATTATTAACTCCCATCCACTCACCAACTCTCTGCAATCTCTCTCTCTTCGCCGCAATGTTGCATCTCTCTCACTATTCTATCGCTACTACAATAATCAGTGTTCCTCGGAGCTTTCCCAGTGTATACCACCTCCTCTACGTAGGGTACGTAGTACCCGCCTTGCAACACAATCCCACCCCTACTCTGTGCAACTCTCCAACCCAAGACTGAAACGCTATTCTCAGACTTTCTTCTATTCAACTGCTGAGCTCTGGAACTCTCTCCCAGAGTCAGTCTTTCCCTCTTCCTATGACTTAAATTGCTTCAAACTCCGTGTGTCCAGGCATTTTAGCTTGAATGTCCCTTGATTTCGGCCCTGTCACTCTTTGAATACTGGGGGAGGCACTTGCTGCAGGCAGTTATGCCTTTTGTCTCCCTCATTCACATAGAAACAAAAAAAATGTGTACCAGGGTATGAGGGTGTCTACTGTATGTGTTCCACTAAAGCACTTAATTAAGATCTGCCCATACACTAAAACAACCTTCCTCTCGCCGGTCTTCCTCTTTACCTTTCCTTGAAGTTACCTAAATAATAGCGTGATCATTCAGTAACTTTATATATATGTGTCTGATATTAATTGATTAGTGCTCTTGCTTCACAGCCTGGTGGAGCGTTTAATACCTTGCTACCCCACCCAACACCAAGACCAAAGACGTGTCTACACCATGTACCTGTTTCACATAGCAGTTTAAATAGGAACCTGGTATAGCTAAGCGGACTGTTGTGAAGTCCCCTCATGGGTTGGCGGTCTGGTACTAGTTGGAATGGTATCTCACAGGTAACCCAAGCCTTCGAATCTAGATGTCGCCAATGTAAACTAGGGGGTGACGCAAGGTCCTGACTAGCCTTCAGCGATAAAACCTATGGAGTGAAGGGTTACCAAATCAAAACATAACATTCCGCTAGATCCGTTCTATAAAGTCGCTTGGAGGTTGCTAGATAGTTAATAAATGCCGAAAATCGCTAGAATAATGCCACAACCTCTAACATATCGCTAAAAAATGGCTCAAATTTCCAGAACATCGCTAGATATTGTGTCAGTAGCTCCTCTGAACCACCTTGTGTAACTCATTTACCACTGGCTTTAACCCTTTCATTACCGGGAACGTCTTTTTCACTTTATGTTAGCTAGATTTAGACGATTTTATGAAGCTTAGAAAGTGTATATGGTAGCTACAAGGATTTATTGAGATAGTCTTCCCAGGCTTGATAATATCGTCTAATAATTGCCAGAATATAATGAAAATACGTCATCGGTACTGAAGGGGTTCCACTTTGTTGCATGGCTCATCTCCGCATGTTGACATTACCTTTGTAATTATGAAATATTATATTACCTCCACCAACCGCCTTTACTCCTAAACTCAATTAATGAAATCAACAAATACATGTGGCAGTCCAGGGATTCGAACCTAGGATGCTCACACCGAAATTCAGTGCATTTATCCATTGTGCTACGAAGACAGTTAAATATAATATGATATTTATATATAATCTCATGTCCCTTCGGCAATCAAAAGAATTATGATAATAGGCCTACATATCCACACTTAGCCATAATGAAACAAATAGTTTAAAATTTAGCTGTGCGAGAATATATATAACAATACACGCGATGAATAAAAACTAGACACTTGGTATAAAGTATGAGACAGTTAAGAAGATGCAGGACAGAACACAGGTGGGAAGACCTAAGGCATACTGAGGTAGACACACACATAGTCTCATACACGCACAACTGTACACACGTTTACACACATAAACACTAATTTTCATGCCTTCATTCTTCAGCTGTCAGTTTTGTGAGATCTATAAAACTCTGGTTGTAAAAGTCTCCACCACAACTCCGACAAACACGGCGACTTCTCAACACCTAGAGAGAGCGAGAGCGAGAGATTGCTAGAGCTAGAGATTGCTAGAGCAAGAGCAAGAGAGAGTAATAGAATATTAAGGGGAGATGGGTCGTATTTTCTGGTCCCCTTTCTCCCTCGTGTTAAGCTCCATTTGTGTTGAGCTTATAAGACGTTCGGCCCATTAGTTTGGCGATGATAACACCTTTCGCCCCATTTTATTGTCAATTTTAAGACCTTTCGTGCCACTTAAGTGTCGATTTTTCCTGGTGAGCGACAGCGAGCCTGAAATTTCAAGAGGAACTGGCCTTCGGCCGAAAAAAAATTCTACCGAAAAATGTACAAATTTATCTTGGAAGAAGGATCTATTTTTTTTTTTTTTTAAGCTTGACGGAGGTCTAACTAAGAAATAAAGGAATACATTAATTAATAGACTAAAAAAACGGCCCATCTCCCCTTTAGGGGAGCACCGCCATATTTTTCAAAATGGTCCGATCATTTTTATTTGTATACAGGCGATAGATACCACTTCTAGGAACAACATATCCAAATATGAATACAATCGGACAGATAGTTTCTTTGCTACCTCGGATTTTCGCAATTTCGGCAAATTTTCAATCTCTATAAAAAGTTTATTTTTGGTCCAATTTTAATAAGTAAGATACCATTAGAAAGAGGGAGAAAAATGCCATAAATCTGTTAGGCGGTTTTTTGATAAACACTATAGTTTTTCCGCAAGAATTTGTTTTTTTGTATTTTAAGTTTTAAAAGGTTGCAAGCCTCCTGTCAAAAAATGTATTGGTTTATCAAAAATCCGCCAAACAGATTTGTTGCATTTTTACTCCTCTTTCCAATGATGTACTTATTAAAATTGGACCAAAAAGAACAAAGTTTTAGGGAAAAGTGTTCGAGTAACTATAGTTTTGAGAAAAAGGCGAAAAACAAAATGTATCCATTACTCAATGATTCCTCTCTCAAATGACGATTTATTGCAACTGTTTGCTATTGATTAATTTAATACATGCTCTGGCACTAAAATACAGTGCAATTTACTAGGTCAAGTCAATAATTAATGCCACCTGAACCCCCCCAAAAGGTATTTTATTTATTTGGCGCGAATGTCGTCATCTTCCGCTCCCAATTCTTCTGGGCATTCTTCTTGCGTGCCATGATGTTTGAAAAGCAAGTTCAATACTGTAGAATGCCGAAAAAACGTGAAAATGTAGCCAAAACGGTGGTAATAGAGTGATGACTGGAGCGACTAGCTATCCAGGTTTACTCCTCTCGACCGCTTGATAAGCACCGACTCATATCTCTTCCAGGTTGCCAACTCCTCCGAGTGAAATAATACCAAATCTATAAACATTCAATTCCAAATTTTACATTTCAATACCAAATTGCAAACCTAAGCCATATACATATTAAATTAATGAATAAATACAATTATTTTATGTAATATAGCATCCATGGAAATTAAATACTGTAATATTGTAAATATATGTACAGATCTGAGACATGCAAGCATCAGTGTAGATAATATAAAGGTAATGCGATCTATTTACCATGACAGCCATGGAGAGTATGTTAAATAAATGGCATTACCTATATATAATCTACACTGATGACATAACAGCCATGGGGAGGACCTCACACCCCTTACCTCTGTTTCGTCTGACAGTAAAATAGGTTATGCGCCAGGGTGGAAAGGGACTTTCGGATCCTCCCATTAAAAAAAATGGAGAGGATTGTGCAACTTAGCCTACTTTACTTGTATGTTGTGATGAATTGAGTGAAAAGAATCAGTCATTATAGGCACTCAAATTGTCAGCATCACTATCCTTTGACCATGGTTGTTCATACATAATTTCTTGAGAACAAATTCAACATAGGCCTAGTGGCTGTGATTTTCAATTATTTGCAACACCCTTCAGGCATTATTAGTGTGGTGTGTATAGACTCTTGCTGCTTCAAGTTATTGCAATTGTGGAGTTTTGTTTACACAACATTTACATGGGAAACATTCTTTCCACAACAGCATTGCTTATTGAAGTGGTTAAACATGATAAAGCATAGTTAGCAACTTATTCATAATGTCCAAACATTCTATGAGTCACATTACACAAAAATAACTTAACTAGCTGTGGGCTTCATTACGACTGAGTAACTCAGACAGCAGTACCGTACGTTACCACTGCTGTATACACACCAGATCGGTGTGAAGGAAGGAAGAGATTCTCTTCCTTACGTAACAACCAGAGTAGGAGAAGGATTGTGGAAGTTCAGTTGAGTTGCCTGAGACCTCTATTGACTGTAATTTGTCCATATTTGTGTATAATAACGCGATTATATTTGGTATTATTGTGCATACCACGTATACGTCGTGAGTATGGCGGTGTGTAGGGGGGGGGGGGGGGGGGGTGTATTTAGGGTATTTTTTTTATTTTTCGAGTCTAAAACTTTGCCACATGACTCCTGGAGTTTTGCCCTTATGGGTGCACTGAAAATCTCATTTTCGGATTTTTCAACCTACACCGTTTATACCTATGGCGGACGCTTAAGGGGAGGTTTTTAGTTGATTCCCTACACTTCCATCAAGCTTAAAATTACTCCCCCTAGACCCCCTTTCAAGATAAATTTGAACATTTTTCGGTAGAAAAATGTCCCGGCCGTAGGCCGGTTCCCCTTAAATTACAGGCTCGCTATCGCTCGCCAGGAAAAAATCGACACCTAAATGGCACGAATGTTCTTTAAAATTGACTTAAATGGGGCGAGGGTTCTTAAAATCGTCAAACTAATGGGGCGAACGTCTTAAAATCTCAAAAGCAACGGTGCTAAACATGAGGGAGAAAGGGGTCCAGAAAAAAATCCTCCAGGTGGATATCTCCCCTTAAGTGAGTGACAGTGGGCCAGAGTGAACATGAAAGCTACTATATGTCTTAGGCGGTGGTAACTTGCCTTCATCGTACCTTCAAAGTATTCTCCAATGATCGTGCTTCTTTTCTTTGTGCAAGTGCAAGATCCATAACCTATATATTACAAGTTCTACAATCTACAAGATATAACCGCTAATCAACACCAATGAGTAGACCCCTCCTGACTGATATTTATCCACTCGCCATGGAACCCCAATGTATACCTAAACAATCCTATAAACTTACAACACTTGCACAATTAACTGGGGAAAGTTGCTTTTAGTACACTGAGCTTCAACGGTCAAGAAGTAGTCAAGAATCGGTAGCAAATCAGTCTAGACTAATTAGTCAAACCATACACAGGAAATCAGAGTTCTAGAAAGATACAATGACAAAGATGAAATAGACATAATTTGGCAGACAAATATATATATACAGTATACAGTATATATAGGGTATGAGAGTGTCTACTGGACTGTATGTGTTCCACTAAAACACTTAAGATCTGCCCACACACAGAAACAGCCATTCACCTTCTCTATCTTCCTTTCGCCGGTCTTCATCTATACTTTTCCTGAAAGTTGCCTAAATAATATCGTGACTATTCAGTAAGTTTAAATAAATATAACGTGTCTCGTAAAACATACATCGAGAGGTGTTGCTTGTTAATTCATGTAGGGTTACTATTTTTAGAAAAATAAAGAAAGTGTCGCGGTACTGGAGGCTGATCGATCTGTAACCTTTATGAGGCCCCGAGATTATAATTTGATTTTTCAAGATTTTGGGTGCTTCATAATTATGTCGGTGGAGCCAGAATAATTGTAGAAAACAGGTGTTACGACCTGGCACTCGGGTACACAAGGACTCTCAATCAGGACTCGAATACGGCTCGCTGCCACAACGGAAACACACGATCCCAACCCCTGAGTACTGCCAGCCGAACAAAAAACACCAATACCCTCCAGAGTTCAATCTGCTATAACGGGGTATACAAGAACTCGGTACTAGTGTTCAACAACAGACTAATAAAGAGACAGGAATTCTCTAGTCTGGTCAACAATCAAACAAAGAAGTAAGAAACAACAACACCAAAGAATAGTGTTGGCCGAAGCCGAAGTAATCCACCCTTGACTAAGAACTTAAGAAGTCCTCCACCCTCTACTTCGGATCGGCACAATTACGTTACGTTAATTAATAGTCCTTAAGCATCGAGCAAGGAATCTTCTGAAAAAAGTTAGATGCTTCTCGGATGCTCGTAAGAAGTACGTATCGGATTTTGAACAGTAATTCAATAAGAAAAACACTGGCAATTAAATACTATTAAAGGTTTAAATTGGCATAAGAATAATTAAAAGAATATGCAATAGTAAATGGCAAACATTAAAAAGAAGTACTCCGCAAATGCAACGGCAATAGCCTACTCGGATTGTGCTCTTGGGCCACTAATCACTAAAGTAGCCAAGCTTGCAACACATGAAATCAATAGTGCATAAACAATATCATACATAAGGAAAGCTTCAATACTATTCTGTATCTACTAATCGAGTAAAGTCTAGCTGGGGTACTGTGGGCAAAAGGTAGCAGTGACTGAGCAAAAACGGCTCGTAGCCTAGCGAAGTCCTCACAACTGTTTAAAGTATTACGTTAACACTAACAAGTGCACTTTGAGAAATCCAGATCCCTTGTATCTGGTTTTCTCCCGGCTCCTTGACAAAGTAAAAACAAGCTGTTAATAAAATACAGGGTGGTTAGGCTCTTGCCCTCACGCACTGTAAATTATTAACTCAACACAGTCAGCCGCGAAGACAACCTAGGCTTCACTGAACCGAAACGAGTATGCAGGTTTATCGCTTAACCACTGCATCAAACAACAACTCGTAACACAGAAAAGCCTTACCCCAGTCTAGCATTACCTAGACTAGCAGAAAACAGGAATAATAATAATAACACACAGGGAAATGCATAGACAAGTGCAACAAACATAAATCAATCCTATTCTAAGTTAACCCTTCCAAAATAGGCTATCTAATAGGCATGTATCTCATGAGAACTCAAGCGATAATACGTTGGCTGACTAGCTCTGCACCAACGGGACCATGGAAGTTAAAAAGGGTAGGGAAAAGAGGAGATAAGAATGTAAGGTAGTAGAGAAAGTTCACATCAGTCAGAAGAATATATAGTTAGCAAGGGAAATGAGAAGTCGCTCTGCCTAATGAGTTCTGATCAAAAAATGGCTAGACTTCCCTTTTTATACTCGGCCCTCTAGTGAGCCCAACGTGAACTACTAAGGACCGCCCACTGACAATCATTACGTAATTTCTCTCTCTCCTCTGGGATAGACAAAGGCTTTCCTAGCAGGGGGGGGAGGGGGGGGGGAGTGCTAGTGAGTTAGGCCCACCTCCCGCATGGCGCACCCACTGACCCCCAACTGTGGCTGCCGCTTCTCCCATCATTACAAATAAGTTTTACACACAATACTTATAACTAATGATATAAAATAGAACTCGTTGACTCAGATGAAAACAAAATACATATTCATATTACTTATAGTACAACGGCTCACATGAACTAAGTTAGGAAACTCTACATAGACTACAGCCAAAGTTCCTGCACTGACGATCCTAGCGAGAGTGGGGCATGACTAGGCGTTCTGTACAGCATGCTCACACTGGACATGCGTCACACCTCCCCCAAGATTTTACTTGCTCAACCCTGAGCTAAAATCTGACAAACACAGAACCCCATCAAGCCCCTCACGCCCAGCGACCGCATGGCACTAAAACAAAGCTGAGTTTATCACCAAAACACATCTTATTATTAACCAAAAATTCACATTTTATAACTCCTCCCATCAATAGCAAAAAGACACAATATCATGCTCCCAGAGCGAGCTTACAGCAGCTCAGCCGTTTGATAGTTCGTGGACTACTCAAACTCTATAGTCTATGACAAACTTATACGATTACCTATATCAAAAGAAAGAGTTTTTTATATGATTTTTATATTTTAATATGTTTTTCCCGGCTGCACTATAAGGGCAGCCTATTTTCCTCCACTCAAACCCACACACCTGTGATAGCCTACGACTGATCATCCACCCTTGATAAACAATCCGCGATCACATTGTCACATCCAGCAATATGACGGATGTCCAGGTTATACTCCTGCAACATCAAAGACCACCTGGTCAGTCTCATATTGCGATTGTGAAATTGATTCAGGAATCTCAAAGGGTGATGATCAGTGTAGATAACCACGACTGGGCCATAGGCTGGAACATACACCTCGAAGTGCCTGAGCGACAGCACAATCGCCAGTAATTCCTTTTCTATTGTAGAATAGTTCTTTTGTGCAGCATTGAACTTCTTAGAAAAGAAACTTACTGGGTGTTCCACACCTTCATTGTCTGTCTGTAGCAAGACGGCACCAGCCCCTACACCACTAGCATCTGTTGCCAGCTGAAAAGGCCTGTTAAAGTCTGGGGCCCTGAGTATCGGGTGAGTACATAGCAAATGTTTCACCAAAGTGAAAGCCTTTTCACACTCAGGTGCCCACAAAAACTTTTTGTCTTTAGATAACAAATCTGTGAGAGGTGCCAACACCGTTGAGTAACCTTTTATGAAGCGTCTGTAGTAGCCTATCATACCCAAGAATCTCATAATCTGCTTCTTGGTTGTGGGGTGCGGAAATTTATTGATAGCCTGTACCTTGTTCTGAGGAGGGCACACCTGTCCCCTTCCCACTACAAACCCAAGGTACTGCACAGTGGCTTTTACGAAATCACACTTTGCCAAATTTACTACCAGACCTGCTTCACTAAGTTTCCGGAACAAGGTCTCGAGGTGCTCACAATGGCTCTCAAAGTCGTCATCATAAATGATTACATCGTCCAAATATACGGTGCAATTCGGAATGTCCTTTACAATTTCATTCATCAGGTTCTGAAACGTTGCTGGTGCATTCTTAAGTCCGTAAGGCATAACATTGCACCGGTAGGTACTCCCGTCCACAACAAAACCACATACCTCTTTAGCACGCTCGGACAAAGGTAATTGCCAGTAACCTTTTACTAAATCTACTTTAGACAAAAAACGAGCATTACCAATTTTGTCAACACTATCATCAACCCGAGGAAGAGGATATGGGTTAGTTGGAGTCAAACCGTTTAACCTACGGAAATCAATACAAAAGCGTACCTTGCCATCTGGCTTAGGCTGCAGTGTTACGGGGGAAGTCCACTTAACTGTGCCTTTCTCTATCAACCCTCTACTGAGCATATACTCCAACTCATCCCTCAGAGCTGGTAGTTTTATGGGGGGCACACGGTACGGGGTTGACTTAAAGGGTAGATGGTCCCCCACGTCAACATCATGCATAGCCTGAGTAGTGAGGCCTGGGTGTTCAGCAAATACAGTGGGGTATGAACCGAACAACTGACGGATAGCATCAAACTGCGGCTCAGGCAAATGAGCTATAGCCTCGTCAGCCCTTAGGCTCGAGTTCCCCGCCCACTGATCCGCTGAAACATGTTGATCCCAGCTATCCTCCTCTGAAGCTTGACTGTCCCCCTCTCCTTCTCCACCACGGCCGCAACAAGCCAACACAGGGACAGTGAGAGGCTCAGAGGGGCGCCTCACATACTCTTTAATAAGGTTCACGTGACATAACTGGTTCTTTTTCCTCCTGTCTGGAGTGGCAACAAGGTAATCTAAGTCTGAAATGTTTTCTACAATTGTATAAGGTCCAGTGTACTTCGCAGAGAGGGGGTTACCAACCAAAGGCAACACAATTAATACCTCTTGTCCTACAGTGAACTTCCGGAGCCTCACTTTGCGATCATACCTGTCCTTCATCAAAGCTTGTGATTCTGTCAAATTTCTACCTGCCATCTCCAGACTCTTAAGCATACGCTCACGGCTTTCAAGCACATACTCCAATAATGGACAAGGCTGCACAGTCCCCTCCCAAACCTCCTTCAGCATGTTAAGGGGGCCCCCGACACGGTGTCCAAAAATCAGCTCGCCTGGACCAAATCCCAGGCTCTCACCAGGCACCTCCCGAGCAGCAAACAGCACACAAGGCAATCTAAGATCCCAACCCATACCGCTGTCAGCACAACAACACCTGAGCATGCTTTCAAGTGTAGCATGCCACCGCTCAAGCACCTCTTGATGTCCTGCCAGTGGTATGTCATGCGCCAACCTCAGTAGGCTATCCCTGCACTCCCGTGGCACCACCAACTGGTCCACTACTCCGGACCCCTTTTGCCAACTACGTTTAGGGTCTTGAAAACGCCTATAGAGGATGCCTTCTAAATAAAAAAAATCTCCTGGCTGTGCATCGCTGTCCTCGTCGAGCTCTACAGCTCCATTAGCACCCGTTTGGAGCTCAGGGTCCTCTAGTTGCAACCGACGTATATCTGAGGGTGCCAAGCGATCTAACTGCTCCCGGAGCAATGCATGACCTTCCCCGATACTGGGCGGCTCCCTCTGTCTCTCTCGATGTACATAACGTTGCTGTCGTGGAGACTCGTCATGCCCAGCCTCGTCACTCTCGATGACAGGCCCAGGGGCTACTCCAGAATTAAGTAATGGTGCTAATACTGAATCACCCAGGAGAGCCGCCGAGTCAAAACTCTTAAAACCAACTCCAGCTTTAGCCTCCTCCTGTTGATCGTTCCTCCGCTGGTCTGAAGACGGAGGACTAGGCTGTGACACTTTAGCTGCCCGAGCTCGGGTGACAACACACGCCATGGGTTGTGTCTGGCACCGCTCGACCCACTCTTGCTCTTCCCTACTCACGTCGGCCGGCCTCTCGGCAACGACTAAGGGTAGAACCTCAGAAGCGGGCATTGCAAAGTCGTTGCCGAGAAGAAGGTCGACACCCTCTACTGGCAGTTTCTCCACAATCCCGACATCCATTCACGTGCCACACCATCCACCTCCAACTCCAACCGCACCAGCGGGTATGACTGAGTTGCATTAATACCCTGCACCACTACCACCCGAGCCGCGTTTATAGGGTAGCCAGTCAAGTTTTTCATCAGAGTCTGGGAAGCACCTGTATCACGCAAGACCTCTACTCCATGCTTGCGCCCCGCCCACATCACGCAACCCTGCCCTCTATGGTCGCAAAAAACATCCTGAGCAGGGTTCGAGCCTCCCAGGTGCTTCTGCATTGGCTGTGCCTCAGCCTCTGACGAACTGCCCCGGGCAAACTCAGATGACTTCGGAGACACACCAATGTTGCAGGCCAAAGACACAGCTGCTGTAGGTGGTTTGCTAGGACAGACTCTTGCAAAGTGCCCCTTTTTATGACATTGATAACACTCCAACTCCCCTTTGGGCTTCCCTTGGTACTGGGAAGGGCCCGGCCCCTTCTTAAATGGGACGGTGCTAGTCTTGTGGTCAGTCTTGGTATCATGGCTCTTGTACTTGTTTGCATAAGGTATATCACTAACTCGGGGGGGTGGGGCGTCACGCCCCTTGTTACCTGCCTCACTACGCTGGGCAGACCCGCACCCACGAATTAGTGATAGCCGGAGGTCAGCCATCTCAGCTGCCTCCTGTAGAGTTTTTGGGTTCTTTTCTTTAATAGTTAAAGTCATTTCTGCACCAGTACACTTATAAAACTGCTCGAGCAGAAACAGCTCAGTCAACTGTTCGGCCGTCTCAGCTTTCTCAGAACGTGTCCAGTTTTTAAGTGCATCTTTTAAGTCCCGGGCATGTTCAAGAAAGGTCGCCTCCCTAGTCTTTGTAACACCCCGAAACTTCAATCGATATGTTTCCGGTTGCAACTCGTATGCCCGTAGGACAGCTCTCTTCAATTCTGGGTAGTCAATGCAAGACTCTAAAGGCAGTGCATCATAAGCCTTCAGACCCTTACCCGTAAGTCTTGAGGAGACTAGAGCTGCCCACTTCTCTTCAGGCCAATTATGCTCCCTACATTTCTTCTCAAAACGATTAAAAAATTCTGTGACTTCAGTTTCACTAAATACCGGCACCAATTTGACTAATTGGGCCAAGGACTGTTCTCTTACTTGGCCCTCACGGCCCATCCAAGTCCCTGTCGACTCTGCACGAGACTTATCTAAATCTAATTTAGCACAATATTTCTCCGAGTCGTACCTAAGCTCAGCCTCATGCCTCATAACCTCAATCTCATGCCTCCTCGTCTCATCCTCCTGCCTCCTGGTCTCATTCTCCTGCCTCCTGGTCTCATCCTCCTGCTTCCTAGCCTCAATCTCCTGCTTCCTAGCCTCAATCTTAGCAAGCTCAAGTCTAAATACCATATCTGGAGACAGGCAGGAAGAGGGAGCTGCCACTACTGAAGGAGGGGGGGCAAAAACTGGGGTACCACCATGTGCACCACCCGAGGGCACTCCAATCTGCCAATTCTCATCCCTCTGTGGGAGAGTGCTAACCTCCGGTAACTGAGTGGACGGCACTGTGGGAGTCGAGTGAGAGGGGATCTGGGGAGGAACCCCCCCAAACGCCCTCTCCTCCGAAACCCCATGTCGCCCACGCAACACCCAGGAAATCAGCTCCCCCTTGGACATCCCTACTACATTGGAAATGCCCAAAACCTTGGCTATCAGGTGCAAGCCACAAACATCCACCCCAGTCAGCCTCTCCTCCGTCACGTGGTACTGCTTACTCACAAAAACTCTAGCATCCTCCTCACTGGTTACTAACGGCACACCTTCAAATGGCATCTCTCGCTCATCGTCAGTGCTAATGCACGACATACTGAAGTCCACAAACAAATTCTCGAGACAAAAGTGTTAAACTTCCTATGCAAGCACTAATTACTAAATTAACTGGAGTCTCTTAAATGCTTTACTAATTGCCATACAAAAAAAAATATTCTTCAATATGCACGCTAAAATACAAACAAACAAATGTTGTACAACTCTGCAAAAATTTATACTGTTCACAAAATCCTAAGCAAGGTCGCCATTTGTTACGACCTGGCACTCGGGTACACAAGGGCTCTCAATCAGGACTCGAATACGGCTCGCTGCCACAACGGAAACACACGATCCCAACCCCTGAGTACTGCCAGCCGAACAAAAAACACCAATACCCTCCAGAGTTCAATCTGCTATAACGGGGTATACAAGAACTCGGTACTAGTGTTCAACAACAGACTAATAAAGAGACAGGAATTCTCTAGTCTGGTCAACAATCAAACAAAGAAGTAAGAAACAACAACACCAAAGAATAGTGTTGGCCGAAGCCGAAGTAATCCACCCTTGACTAAGAACTTAAGAAGTCCTCCACCCTCTACTTCGGATCGGCACAATTACGTTACGTTAATTAATAGTCCTTAAGCATCGAGCAAGGAATCTTCTGAAAAAAGTTAGATGCTTCTCGGATGCTCGTAAGAAGTACGTATCGGATTTTGAACAGTAATTCAATAAGAAAAACACTGGCAATTAAATACTATTAACCTGACAAGCGCGATATAGACGTAGGTGCTAGGGTAGTTATTTGTGCATTTCTAGCCCTGGATTCTGACAGAATTCGTTATATTTACAATATAAACCATTATTTGTTTTCGGTATGCTTTTATTTTACATATATGATGTATATATGAACCTTCAAGAGTGCTAAAATAAGTGGGAAAAGCATTTGGGTGGTGAAAAACGAAGATATTGGCCACCCGGTCATAATCTCAGGCGAGAGAGAGAGACAGGCAGCCCTCCCCTCTCGCTGTCTGGGAGTCAACTGAGACGAGGGAGGCGGTGTGTGCCAGTGTCTGGGTGTTGCATAACGATCTTTTATGCAACCCACTTGTGCTACATTATCGCGGGAGAGAAAAATAACCGATAAATGATGATAATAAGAGGAAAAATAGGTGATAATTGAGGAGGGGAGGGAGGGGGGAATAAGGTGGGGAAGGAGGGGAGGGGGGTGGGTGAGATTTACATGGATGAGTACTGGAGGGGAATTATCTCACCTAGAGACAAATTCCTTTGTTTTGATAGGCCCTTTTTTTTTATGGAAGGCTTTTTTTATGGTCCTGCTTCCGTGAGGCCTATCGCGTTCCCTATAAGAAGCCTTCCGTGAGGCCTATCGCGCTTGCCGGGTTAAAGGTTTAAATTGGCATAAGAATAATTAAAAGAATATGCAATAGTAAATGGCAAACATTAAAAAGAAGTACTCCGCAAATGCAACGGCAATAGCCTACTCGGATTGTGCTCGTGGGCCACTAATCACTAAAGTAGCCAAGCTTGCAACACATGAAATCAATAGTGCATAAACAATATCATACATAAGGAAAGCTTCAATACTATTCTGTATCTACTAATCGAGTAAAGTCTAGCTGGGGTACTGTGGGCAAAAGGTAGCAGTGACTGAGCAAAAACGGCTCGTAGCCTAGCGAAGTCCTCACAACTGTTTAAAGTATTACGTTAACACTAACAAGTGCACTTTGAGAAATCCAGATCCCTTGTATCTGGTTTTCTCCCGGCTCCTTGACAAAGTAAAAACAAGCTGTTAATAAAATACAGGGTGGTTAGGCTCTTGCCCTCACGCACTGTAAATTATTAACTCAACACAGTCAGCCGCGAAGACAACCTAGGCTTCACTGAACCGAAACGAGTATGCAGGTTTATCGCTTAACCACTGCATCAAACAACAACTCGTAACACAGAAAAGCCTTACCCCAGTCTAGCATTACCTAGACTAGCAGAAAACAGGAATAATAATAATAACACACAGGGAAATGCATAGACAAGTGCAACAAACATAAATCAATCCTATTCTAAGTTAACCCTTCCAAAATAGGCTATCTAATAGGCATGTATCTCATGAGAACTCAAGCGATAATACGTTGGCTGACTAGCTCTGCACCAACGGGACCATGGAAGTTAAAAAGGGTAGGGAAAAGAGGAGATAAGAATGTAAGGTAGTAGAGAAAGTTCACATCAGTCAGAAGAATATATATAGTTAGCAAGGGAAATGAGAAGTCGCTCTGCCTAATGAGTTCTGATCAAAAAATGGCTAGACTTCCCTTTTTATACTCGGCCCTCTAGTGAGCCCAACGTGAACTACTAAGGACCGCCCACTGACAATCATTACGTAATTTCTCTCTCTCCTCTGGGATAGACAAAGGCTTTCCTAGCACTGAGGGGAGGGGGGAGGGGGGGGGAGTGCTAGTGAGTTAGGCCCACCTCCCGCATGGCGCACCCACTGACCCCCAACTGTGGCTGCCGCTTCTCCCATCATTACAAATAAGTTTTACACACAATACTTATAACTAATGATATAAAATAGAACTCGTTGACTCAGATGAAAACAAAATACATATTCATATTACTTATAGTACAACGGCTCACATGAACTAAGTTAGGAAACTCTACATAGACTACAGCCAAAGTTCCTGCACTGACGATCCTAGCGAGAGTGGGGCATGACTAGGCGTTCTGTACAGCATGCTCACACTGGACATGCGTCACACAGGGTCACCTCAGAAAAAACCCTGACAATTGGCATGGATTCGCACTGAGGTCCGGTAGGTCAGCAGTTCGTCACGTGATCCACTGTGCTATCGCCTCCTCCTCCTATCGACTCTTAGTGACCCTTAGTACACAGTGCATCAACGGTGAAGAAGTAGTCAAAAATTGGTAGCGCGCTTGCTTCACAGCCAGGAGAAGCTGGGTTCGGTTCCTCCCCCCCTGGTACAAGACACCCCGTACCTGTTTCACCTAGCAGTATAGGAACCTGGTATAAGCGGACTGTTGTGAAGTCTTCTCATGGGTTTGTGGTCTGGTACTAGTTGGAAAGGTATCTCACAGGTAACACAAGCCTTCGAATCCAGATGTCGCCAATGCAAATCTGGGGGTGACACGAGGTTATGACTAGCCTTCAGTGACAAAACCCATGGAGCTCTCTCCTCTTGGGTGTTCCGGTTCACTCAGATGTTAATGAGGCCCTGCGATGTAGTATCTCTTTGGCTCAGCAGTATTTCAGACTATATTGGATTACTTGTCTCGCCTTTCCAAACATCATGTCGGTGAGTGTCCGTCCTCTGGAATGAGCCTCCCCCCCCCCCGCCCCCCCCCATAACTCGCGCGTGTCGGGTAAGCCCCAACTCTCTCTTCTTCACCTCCAGCTCCTTTCCTCACTCCTACTACTTCCTCTTCCCCCATCCTTGCTTCGAGGAATTAAAAGTATATACAAATTTATTCTTCGGCTCACGTTTCCTA
The DNA here is from genome assembly GCA_032716605.1 of Paralithodes platypus. Classification (NCBI taxonomy): domain Eukaryota; kingdom Metazoa; phylum Arthropoda; class Malacostraca; order Decapoda; family Lithodidae; genus Paralithodes; species Paralithodes platypus. The sequence goes on along the minus strand of CM064552.1, from coordinate 33,132,676 downwards.
TTTTCATGTCATGTCATGTAATTGAGAAAAATCTAACACCGAGAAACGTATTTTCTGTTTTGCCTATATCCTAAAGTTCATTCTTCTCCTAGTTCGCATTCAACCTAATTGGCTTTTTCTGGTCTATTCCTTGTTATTATTGATCAGTTTCATTTTCCATTCTATCCATATAAGATTACAGATATATGTATATACCTTATTCAATATAATAGTCTCTCTTCTTAATTTATATACATTTTCCCCTTTATCCTTCCTCATTATTAATAGAGATTTTCCCTTCAGACCTTCAGTTGACTGGGAAGGGGGATTTAAACGCTTCATGTCAAAAAGGTCTGTGTCTGCTTAACCTGCTAGTTTCGTTATTTAACCCCTTCTGTACCGGCACCTTATTTTGTATGTCACTCTTGCTATATTTAAACGATTTTATGCAGTTTAAAAAGGATCTGTGATAGTAAAAAGGGTTAATTGATATTGTTCGATTCCTGTTAATTGCTGGAGACTATTAAAATTGAATAAAAGCGTCCAATAGAAGTCAGAATAAAGGTGGAAAGACGTCGCCGGTAAAGAAGGGGTTAATGGGTATAGAACTGTAGCCTATAGTTCTGATGGATACCATTCAGTGTAAAGACTGGTTAATATAACAAAGCAAGATAAATCACAAGCTCATACTGAAAGATGGATAGATTTTACCAGCCAAATATTTGCCAGGCAAGTTGAATGTAATACCCAATTCTGCTTGGAATTGAATCTAGAACACAAATATTTATTAAGGGGGTCACCGGCTTTTTTTTATCTTTCTCTCCTTTTCTCTCTTTCCCTGGCTTGTATCCATTCGACCCCATTCAGCCAACTGTTTTAAGACGTGTATCCCCATCCAGGTGTCGATTTCTTCCTGGCGAACGATAGCGAGCCAGCATTGTATGGAGAAATCCGGCTTCGCCGGAGAAATTTTTCTTACAAATATAGCTTGCTTTAAAAAAAAATATGTATGCTGGCTCTCGGAAAATATTGACACCTGGATGGGGGTAAACGTCTTAAAACAGTTGGCTGAATGGGGCCGAATGGATAAAAGCCAGGGAAAGAGAGAAAAGGAGAGAAAGATACACAAAAAACGGTGACCCCCCTTAAGACATTATTATCTCTACATCATTGCCAGCAAATAGTAGTACCGTACAAGACAATGGTAATATTACTGTAGTGCTACTTTATGTACATCAATGGAACAATATTGGATTTAACCCACTGAGCCCCAGTCAATATAAAATAAATGTACACTCCAGGACCAGCAGGATGTCAAAAATTTGTTTTTCCAGAAAACACCTGGAATGGGTTAGAAATGAAGGAAAAAAAAAATATCCCCTAGGTCATTAAGGAGTCCTACGGGGCGCCCGAAAGTCGGAATTAACTTGGGGAAATGGGTAGGCAAAAACATACAAAAACAAGTTCTTGCATGCTCACTCACACACGCCTGGACTTTGAGGGTTTTCAACCATCGCATAGTTGTGTGGGATACTTACGCAGTTCCCATACAAATCAGAGCCCTCTAGGTGCCATAGGACAAGAGTAATTAACTGCGACGCATCCTATGCAGCGCGCGCTGGGGTTTAGCGTTACATATATTGCCGACGCACTGGGGTCCAGTGGGTTAATAGCCGTTACTATGGAACAGACAACTAAACAACTCATCTGTATAATGTCCATTGCCAAGTCCGCATGGCTTCGTAAACATTTGATAATATATTCTAGTAATAAATATAATAATATGATACAATAATAACGAATTGACGGTGGGTGGAGTAGCTATAGATGATATTACGAGGTTATAGGCGAAATTACTTATGAGCGAACTAAAAAATCGTGGAGTTATGATCATTCGTGGACCCCCTATGGTTTTCTGTATGCAATTATATCTATCTGGATTGATTATTTGATGGAACTTGCTTTTCAATATATAGTATAGTATTGTTTTGTAGGTGATGGCATTAGCAATTATATTAACACATTTGTTCCCAGATATATACTTCCAAATATATTATATTAACACATTTGTTCCCAAATATTATATTAACACATTTGTTCCCAGATATATACTTCCAAATATATTATATTAACACATTTGTTCCCAAATATATTATATTAACACATTTGTTCCCAGATATATACTTCCAAATATATTATATTAACACATTTGTTCCCGGATATATACTTCCAAATATATTATATTAACACATTTGTTCCCAGATATATACTTCCAAATATATTATATTAACACATTTGTTCCCAGATATATACTTCCAAATTGAAAATAGGTGAGGTCCTCCAATTGTTAAGAGTCACTGTATCTTTACAGCTATCAATTTAAGCCAATCATGACGCCGTGCGGCCTATGGGTTCTGATGGAAGGGTCAATTTTCAGTCAGGTATCACCACAAATAAATTATAGGGTCTGTGTGTGTGTGAGAGAGAGTGAGAGTATGTGTGTGTGTGAGAGAGAGAGAGAGAGAGAGAGTGAGTGAGTTATGACTTAAATATTGTATATACAAAGTTCCCCAATCTCTCCCCATATTGATAGACCGCGACCCCCAAGAATCTCTATACACTGATTACTTTTATACACTGATTGATACAACTTTGGTCCCTAGGTAATTCAATACTCTCTCTCTCTCTCTCTCTCCTTTACTGTCCTTCTACTTAACTGTCCTATTCTTCCACCATAAACTGTCCCTGTCTAGTAGTATTAAGGCCGGACCACCTAGTTTGGACTGCAAGGTCTGTGTGGTGTGAGTATCTGTGTAACTCCTCTCTCATACACAAACAACGCCCTTATAGAGAGTACCTATTACAGTAGCTGCTATTAAAGATTTTCCTGAATGTCAAGTAAAAATCACCTGTAATTTAGCCTCGTCCATATTTGTATTTCCTGACACAAGGTTCATGTGTTTAAATCAATGACAACAGTGGTAATCCCATAAGCTCCAACACTAAAGCCGGTATCACACGAGCACTTTTTCCCTCAACATTTATCCTTAACACTGGTCTGACAGCATAGGAGGCAAACATTTACAATATTTCTGTCACCTAAATTCGTCTATCACCAGTCGAGTTTCAAATACCATTTCAAAATATTCAAAAAATTTTGCCAGAAATTTTTTGATTATCGGATGTTGGCTATAAAAGCTCTCGTGTGATACCGGCTTAAGACTCCAACACATTCAAAGGTGCCAAGTCACAGCATGCAGCTCTCAAAGTATATTCGTTCTGAACACGTTATCATGCATATACCCGATACATAGTTACATACTGATGGTATTTGTATCAGGCTGACTCGTGATACATAATTCAGATTGCATTCGTACCCTGAACACACACACACACACACACACACGCGCGCACATACACACATATAACAAGCCAGGTCTCACTTTTGCGTAGTTCGAACGCTGATACAAATAAGATACGTAAATCTCTTCAATTTCCTGCTGTACTCTTTCTCTCTCTCTCTCTCTCTCTCTCTCTCTCTCTCTCTCTCTCTCTCTCTCTCTCTCTCTCTCATAGCGCCTTAATTCCACTATGGTGTCCTTTTATCTTCCATTTCCCTTATTTCAGATTATGTCATCTCTACAATAATTAAGTCCTGACCACCCCTATTAGGTTTTATAGTCTCTGTGGTTAGGATATCTACCTAAATCTAGGCAAATATGTATCATTCGTTGCAGGTGACACACACACATACAGAGAGAGAGAGAGAGAGACAGACAGACAGAGAGAGTACAAAGGAGTACAAAGGAGTACAAAGGAAATCAAGCAACAACATATCTAGTAACTCCTCTAGGCTGCTTGTCCTCCAAAACACTGGGGATCAAGAGAGAGAGAGAGAGAGAGGGGTGAAATATCCATAATACGACAGGCGAAAGGCTAATTTAACTGATTGGGACAAAAAGAAGATTCACGTTGCTAATAGTGTGTTGTCGTGTTGTTGTTGTTGTTGTAAATTTTAGGGTGGTTAGACGATCAGGTTGGGTTAACTGAGTTCATAATGGATACAAGACAGTAAGGAGATAACTCAAAGGAGGAGAATGATATTAGGAGGAAACAAGTATGCACATTTAATCTGTTAAATACTCTCCAATTATACACCTATTTCAAATTAAGGCCTTTAATATTATACTATCTTTATCCAAATCAACGTTTTCTATAGATATAATTCCAACAGTAAACTTAAAGTTATCGAATATTCGACATCACAAGACAAATAATATATTGTGTGTTTAGTACGGACGGTGATTTCGAGGAAATGCGTCTTTAAATGTTTTGGTATAACTCAAGTTAAGTATTGCTGCCTTGACTCCGCCAAACCACACTCGTAAAGTGTCTTATCATTAACTTTCTTGGGTGATCCTGCATATAGGCGGACAAATAAACGGTGGCAAACATACATTTTATTATTGATGTTACGTATCCCATGTTTTATAATTCTAAAAATATTTGGCTAGTTATATTTTGAACGCTACTCCGGAGAATTAATAATCTCCTAATTAACGATATATATGAACATAATACTATTTTGTAGATGTTAACCCTTAGTTTCTTATAGTTAGTTCGATATGGGATGGACGGAATCGTGTTTACTTTCTTTATATATTTATCATTGTATGTTGTTCTCAATAGAGGGCATCACTGGCGTCGGATCCCAGCCAATCAGCACAGACAATGATGATTGAAGCTTCCCACAAAGATATTTTCAGTCATTATTACATTTTAGAATACAGTACATGAGTTTAGACAGCTTCGTCTAATAGCCAAAGCACACTTTTTATTTGCAATGGAGAGCTAGAACTTGAATTCGTTCCAAATATCTATATATTGGATACTTTATAATATTGGTTGGCAGTCGAAGTCACGTGACCCGAAAGAACAACAACACATCTTCATTCCCTAGTGTTGGCAAGGGACTGGCGTTATCGCAGAGATGCTCCAGTCCTGATGTTATTCTTGACTTACAGTGTGCTGGCTTAATAATCCAATAGGGTTGATATAGCCTCTGAAGTCCTATTTTACCTAACTAGTGTTGGTGCATGGTTGTGCGTGCGGGTGTAATCTTACCTGGATTTATTTATCACTGTATGCGGTAATTTAGTTATTCATATTCGTGTGCGTGCTGTAGTGAAGCGTATCGTGTATCCTGTTCGTGTGGTAGGTTAAGACAGAGAAGACATGGAAAGAAACTGGTAGGTAATTATGGTTTATTATGCCTTTGATATGTTGTTCAATGGTGTCTTCTTAACGTATGTACGATCCTACTGACCTCCCGTCCCTCCTCTTCTACCATCCTCCTAACCCTTGTCCAAATACTGAGGTAGATCTAACTTACTTTCATCACTTTCTTCACTCATGAGTATTTGCTGCCTATGTGTAATAGCTTCATAATCTAAACATATGCTGTTCGTCATATTAGAAGGATTAAGAAGTGGGGATGTGCATTATCCTTAGTAGTGCCATCTACTGTCAGTTGTAGTTATTATGCTATTAAAAGCTTTGTATTGTTTGACCCTGCAGCTGACAAAGATTGAGTGTATTATTTCTTTTCAATCCCCCCTCCTCCAAATTCCCTTCCGCTATCACCACGTACTGTAGTGTCACAAACAATATAATCTCAACATTAATTTGAACCTATGGTAAGGAAAGCTAGACAATACATTGTTTTATAATAGAGAATTGTGCTTGGGAGCTTCAATGTACTGATTTGGACGCAAAGTAACCCCTTGTAAGTGACCTTCCCACTACTCCTATCCACACCACCGCTCCCACCCCACTTCCCTTCCCACCTCCCTCCTCACCACCTCCCTCACCTCCCCCAAACTTGACCTGGGTACACCACAAGGCGGGGTATTAAGTCCATTCCTCTTTAATGTCCTAATGAATAGGATAGCCCAAGATATGCTAGGTCCAGGTGTTAAAATAACAATATACGCAGACGATATAATGCTGCAAAGCAGTAGCGTTGAGAATATGCAATTGGCCCTCAACAAATTTGGGCAATTAACCCAGAAGCTAGGGCTAGTAATTAATGAAGAAAAAACTAAATTTCAGTGTCGTGCTATGGGCGATAAACAATTAGCTGTGAATGAAAAAAATATTGATAGGGTTAGGAGCTATAAGTATCTAGGCATCTATATAGGATATACATCAGACAGTAAAGATGCCGAGTTACATCATATACAAACACAATGTAAGGCACGTATGGCACCCTTGAAATCTCTAGCTTGGAGTGGTACAGGTGTTGGTGTACAGGTACTGCGGATGATGTACCTCACCACTATTAGGTCAGTGGTGGAATATGCCAGCCCCGTTCTCTCTTGCCTTGGTGAAGGAAGGTTGGATAAAATAGAAACTATCCAAAATGAGGCTATGCGGGTTATATTAAACTGCCCCAAAAATGCGATGGTAGCTGCTATGAGATTAGAATTAAATTTAACAACCTTGCGACACAGAATAGAGGAAGTAAACCTAGTATCGGCAATGAGACATATACGGTCAGGTAGTGGTGAAAAATTGGCACAAGACGTCAACGATGGCATACGTAAAATTCGAACCTTCAGGAGGCAAGGCAAGAGGGGATACCTAAAAGAACTAATACATAAAGTAGAGAAATTTGACCTAATAAATTTGTTTCTGGTCGAAGAGAGGGCACAAAAACCTCCACCCTGGGAAGATAAAGGCGTGGATATAAATATTATCAAGCTGGGGAAAAAGAAAAGTATGTACGAGACTGGGGAACTTAAAATAATTGTTGAAGAAAAGATAAATGAATTAAAAGATGATAATGTTGCGCAAGTATACTGCGATGGCTCTGTCACAGAAAATGGGAGAGCAGGATGTGGGATACTGGTGAGTGACGATGTAGGTAACGATAACATATACAGTGAATATTATTATAGAATAAGTAACAACGTGTCCTCTACGCAGGCAGAAATATGTGCTATGTTATACGGGTTAAATAAAATAAGAGGGGGAGAAGGTGATGTGTGCTTTTTCGTAGACAGTCGAAGTGCTTTGGAATCTATGAACAGCAAAAAACCCGTGTATGAAAAGCTGGTATCTCAGTGTAAGGTTATTATAGATGAACTACGCAATAATGGGAGAATGGTAAAATTTACGTGGATACCTTCACATGTTGGGATAATAAATAATGAAAGAGCGGACGAACTTGCTAAATTAGGAACGGAGAAAGACACAATAGATTACGAGTGCATTCAATCTTTAAGACAAATTAAATCAACAATTAGAAAAAAACAAAAGGATGCGGAACTTTTTATGATGCAAGAAAAACACGCGAATAGTGCAACATTCTATCACTATAATAACGTTGCACGGCGAACTAGCTTCATATACGGAAACTTAAGAAGTGCTTGGAAGGACTCCTTGTGCACACGACTTAGGTTAGGATATTGTTACATGTGGGAACTTGGTGTTCCTAAAGGAGAACACGAAATATGTTGTCAACTATGTAAAAAACCAAGAAGTCATACCTTAAATCATTATATACTGCACTGCCAACACCTAGCGAAATATAGAAACAATGTCATAGATAAGGTCGATGAACAAATTATATGGATGTGCAATCATAATATGATTACTCAAATAATAGCCAAATGCAAACAAATACAATACATCGTAAGGTAAATATACATAAAACAAAGTTTAGGATTTAGTGTTATGATTATTATGTAATTGATAGCCTCATTATATCATTATTGTTATTATAATAATAAATGTGTATGTATACACTGTATATTGTGAAATTTGTGTGTTATTGTATGAATTATTGTGTGTATAGGTATGTATGTAGGTATATGTACATGCATGTGTGTGTGTGTGTCTGTGTGTGTGTATGTATATGTATGTATATGTGTATATTATATATATGTATATACTGTATATGTATTTATGTGTGTATGGGTGTATGTATGTGTGTGTATATGTAGGCATGTATTAAACTGGAGTGGAAGGGGCATTCTATGACATTAAGGAAAGTAGAAGGATTATAACAAACCCGCGCTAAGCCTAAGCCCAGCTTAGCTAAGGGTCCTTCTTAAACAGTTAGGGACAACTGGTTTGCTAACAAGTATAGAGATAAAAACTTACTAAATGTTGTATTCATGTTTGTGTTTATATTGTACATGTATAATATGAGTAGGGTAAAAGACTGTTTTATCACCTTTGCCCTTTTGAGACGTGTAATTATGTATTCCCATGTATTTATGCTTTCTCAATAAAGAATCAATCAATCAATCAATCACCTCCCCCATCTCCCCCATTCCCTCATCACCTTTTTCCATACCTGCCACCTCCCTCTCCACACAAGGAACTGGAGTTTTCGAAAAAGAGGCTCCAGTCCTGAGGCTATTCTTGACTTACTGTGTGCTGGATCCAGAATGATTGATTGCCTCTGAAGCCCTACTTTAACTAACTCTCCACATCTCTTTTTCCCTACTTCCCCTACCCTCTTTACCTACCTCCCTTATTCCTTCCCTCCACCCTCTCCACCACCTTCCTTCACTCCATTTTTCGCTCATATGCTAGTATCTTTGTCCACAACCTACGTCGATTCGAACCAAATCTAACTGCATCTAGTTTAAATCAAACTTTGCCGATCATTAAATCAAACCTCTCTCTCTCTCTCTCTCTCTAGGATCAAGAGGAAATCCACGTGAACTGAAAGCATATTAGTGACATAGAAGAATATTTTGTAGAAACGAAATGGATTACGTTGAGTGTTCGAAGATTAAATAAATTACTAGTAGCCTAACCTAATCGAACAAACTTTGACGTCTGTAGAATCGTATCAAGGTTCTCGAACTGCGTTAATATAATGAACGGAGAACGAGAGCCTTAGAATACTTCTCTGATGTTGCCTTAAGCTGGGTGTTGTGTACTGATATGTCATGATATTTGAAAGCTCTCTCTCTAAAACAACTAAGCAAAACACAATAAAAAGTGTAAATACAAATATAAATAGTTATGTAGGCCCTATTTGTCCGTCCTTCCTAAATAATACAAATATGTCTTTCTTAATGTAACATTAAGTTATATTAAAGCACGTCATTGCACAAGTATTCCAGCCTACAATTGTTTAAGCTTATTAGCACACACACAAAATCCCGTATCTTCAAACTTTCTTTAATTTTGATTCGAAATCATATGCTTATCACTTTATTGGGGACTATAACTGATTGGTGCTTGTGTGCAAACTGTTATGTGTTCTCCTGTCACCTCTTTTTCCTTTCTCGTGTTGCTTGTTGATCCTCCTTACCTCTTGTGAGTGTAAGGGCTGACTACTAACTGACATAATTAAATGTGTAAAGCAACACATGCCTATTAAATGTGGCTGATTATATCAGTAAAATAGTGTTTAACATTTCTACAGCTTACTAATTGTTATCATTTGCAGGTCAGTGTCAATAATTGATCCACAGTCATCCCACCTCTATCATCCTGAGGCCTAATGGGTGAGTGTTGATTTTCTCCCAGGACTTCAAGATGTAAGGCAGTTCATTCTAGTGGATTCTGTTTATATTGTATTGGACGCATTGTGGTGGATAATTATAGAAACAGAAAGGGTGATCGGAACTCGATGGTGATATTAACATGGTAGTGTTTGTGTAGCAGATGTCTACTTCTTCACAATAATCACAAATTAACACAAATATTGCTTTATAGCCTGCGTGTATAATCATATACAGTGGAAGGGACTGGAATTTTCGAAAAGGGGCTCCAGTCCTGATGCTATTCTTGACTTATTGTGATGCCTTAATAACCCAGAAGGGTTGATAGCCTCTGAAGTCCAATTTTCAGTAATTTAATACCGTATGTACATGTTATTAATTTTATCGTGCTCCTTTACTGTATATAGGGCAGTCATAATGTCTAAATTATGGGAGTCCATTTGATGTGAGATAAATCAGGGTTAAGTACCGTACTTAAAAAAGGTTATACAAAAGCCAAGAGAAGAACAGAAAGACGGGCGATGAAAAAATGTGACCGGTAATTAATAGCAAACATCGAAAGAATAAATGCATGATGGAGGATTGGGGAAAAGCTAGGGGAAATAGAGAAAAATATGTTATACAAGTGATAGGCCTATAGAAACATAAATCAGGCAATGGAAAGAAGAGAAAGCAAAGATAAATGAAAGGAAAAGAAAGACAGGAAAGTGAAAAGAGGGAGTAGCGAATGTGAACGTAGAGGAACTGAGAATGAAAACTGAGAGACAAGTGATATGTATGTTTATGTTATGATTCATGGTCATAGATATATCCTTTGTTCTAGTTACGTATACCTCTCTCTCTCTCTCTCTGATGCACACACTTTCCATGTTTCACTGTGTACTCTTTAGTCTATTTCTTCTGTGTGGCGGTAATAAAAGTTATCTAGTCCCTCATGCACACACTCCTGTTTCTAATGTTTCTTTGGCTTCCCATTTTGCCTACATCAATCTTTGTGTTAATGTATCCCTCTTTATGCTATGTCTTTGTCTGTCTACCTGCCTTCTGTCTGTTCAGGTACTTCAATATTTTTCTGTTAGTTTTTCTGTCTACCAATATGTTTTTTCTCATTCAGTTTTCCAACTGCCCACAATGTCTCTCGTCACGACTGACTTCATTTGTAAATGAATAAAGTTTTTTCCCCTCTCTCTTATATTACTAACAACTGTCCCCTACTATCAGCTCCTAATCCTGCCACGGTCATTTGTCCCAGGGCAGTCTTTCCTTTCCATTTTTCCTTACCCACTCTAAACTACTGTTTGGACACGTCTTGACCATCAGTGTTTTGGAGGGCAAGCAGCCTTGAGGGGTCGCTGGACCTGTTGTTGCTCGATTTTCTTTGTACTACTTTGTCAGTCGCCAGTATACAGTACATCAAATCCAGCTCTCTCACTTCGTAATATTCTCTCTCCTGTGTATCCCCCTTTCTCTCCTGTCTACTTGCCTCTACCTCTGTCCATCTAGCTGTCTTTTAATCTATATAATAACTCCAGCTGTCTATTAATGACTCGCCCATTCACTTAAATGCATTTTATCTCCTATGAGCCTTCTCTATTCAAGATATAGTAGTTCCACCTCCCTTCGAACTTTAATGTTTCTGGTCCTGGTTGCTCATGATACTTATTTCCTTAAACTATGTTCCTTTCATTCCTGTCCGTCTGTCTGTCTAGTGAGTCTGTGTTTCTAGCTATCTAGCTATCTTATTATGTATGCCCATGCCTGTCTGTATGCATATGTGTCTCTCATCCACTCTGTCACTCATTCAGCCTGTATTTATCCTCATGTTTCTCTTTATTTGACAATATACAACAGTTGTAACTCATTCACTATTGAACCCGTTCAGTACCAGAAACATTTTTGTTATCATATTCTGGCAACTATTAAACGATTTTATGCAGATTAGGAAGGACCTCTAGCAATGATAAGGTTTCAAACCATCTCAACCAACCCTTTTAACTACCGCAGATCTTCTTAAACTGCACAGAATCGTCAAAGTATAGCCAAAATAAAATATAACACACGTTGCTGGTACTCAAAGGGTTAAATATTCTGCATACCTCGGTGTGCCTCCCTTTCTCTTCTGTCTGTCTGTCTATATGTTGTTCACCATCACCACTCGTTTCTCGTTGAGTCCATCTTCCACCACTCGTCCCTCTCAGTCGACAGTATACAACAGTTTCATGTCTCTTGCCTTTCAATATTTCTGGCCCTGGTTCGTTAACCTTCTTCAGTTTCCTATTCTAACCCCATTGACGATCTCAATATCGGGTCTATTTGTGTTATCTTTCCTTGGACATTGTAGGATGGTCTTGAGAGGGTTATGCGAGCTATATGTATGTAAATCGAACTCGAAGAAAGCTTTAAAAATATATGTCAACAACAACGACTCGAACACTTAGTAAAGCCCAGACGAAGTAAGGACTAACGTATTTAAATTGAAAGACAGAGGCCGAAATGTTCTCTATATGAATGAAGGGAGGAAGGGTAGAGAAGATTCTTTAGAGAAACAACAGCGGGGAACTGTGATATTGCTCTTGGAGTAATGCAGACAGAAGGAAGAGACACTTTTACCTAGTGATCAAACACTCACAGTAGAGCAAGTCAAATTTTGGTCAATAGGGAGAGGGAATTTGATATGGCATAATTACATACACTCTTTGGAGGACCACTACTGCTGACGACCAAATGACAATAACAAACACACACCACACACCACTAACTCTATTATTGATAACTGGCTTCATCAATATATACCAAAAATAAATTACTACTGAAAATATAAAGTCAGCGGTATGAAGGCTGATGGAGGTTTAATAAATGTACGTCGAAGCTTAACTGTTACCGTACTGGCATATTGGTGGGTATGTGTGTGTGTGTGTGTGTGTGTGTGTGTGTGTGTGTGTGTATCAGCAGCAGGTACAATTGCCTCCCACAACACAGATACACCACCACAACACAGATACACTACCACAACACAGATACACCACCACAACACAGATACACTACCACAACACAGATACACCACCACAACACAGATACACTACCACAACACAGATACACCACCACACAACACAGGTACACCACCACAACACAGATACACCACCACAACACAGATACACCACCACAACACAGGTACACTACCACAACACAGATACACTACCACAACACAGATACACCACCACAACACAGATACACTACCACAACACAGATACACCACCACAACACAGGTACACCACCACAACACAGATACACCACCACAACACAGATACACCACCACAACACAGATACACCACCACAACACAGATACACTACCACAACACAGATACACTACCACAACACAGATACACTACCACAACACAGGTACACTACCACAACACAGATACACCACCACAACACAGATACACCACCACAACACAGATACACTACCACAACACAGATACACCACCACAACACAGATACACTACCACAACACAGATACACCACCACAACACAGATACACCACCACAACACAGATACACCACCACAACACAGATACACTACCACACACAACACAGATACACTCCCACAACACAGATACACCACTACAACACAGATACACCACCACAACACAGATACACTACCACAACACAGATACACCACCACAACACAGATACACTACCACAACACAGATACACCACCACAACACAGGTACACCACCACAACACAGATACACCACCACAACACCACAACACAGATACACCACCACAACACAGGTACACTACCACAACACAGATACACTACCACAACACAGATACACTACCACAACACAGATACACTACCACAACACAGATACACCACCACAACACAGATACACTACCACAACACAGATACACCACCACAACACAGATACACTACCACAACACAGATACACCACCACAACACAGATACACCACCACAACACAGATACACCACCACAACACAGATACACCACCACAACACAGATACACCACCACAACACAGATACACCACCACAACACAGGTACACTACCACAACACAGATACACTACCACAACACAGGTACACTACCACAATACAGGTACACTACCACAACACAGATACACCACCACAACACAGATACACCACCACAACACAGATACACTACCACAACACAGATACACCACCACAACACAGATACACTACCACAACACAGATACACCACCACAACACAGATACACCACCACAACACAGATACACCACCACAACACAGATACACTACCACAACGCAGGTACACTACCACAACACAGATACACCACCACAACACAGATACACCACCACAACACAGATACACTACCACAACACAGATACACCACCACAACACAGATACACCACCACAACACAGATACACTACCACAACACAGATACACCACCACAACACAGATACACTACCACAACACAGATACACCACCACAACACAGGTACACCACCACAACACAGATACACCACCACAACACAGATACACCACCACAACACAGGTACACTACCACAACACAGATACACTACCACAACACAGATACACTACCACAACACAGATACACTACCACAACACAGATACACCACCACAACACAGATACACTACCACAACACAGATACACCACCACAACACAGATACACTACCACAACACAGATACACCACCACAACACAGATACACCACCACAACACAGATACACCACCACAACACAGATACACCACCACAACACAGATACACCACCACAACACAGATACACCACCACAACACAGGTACACTACCACAACACAGATACACTACCACAACACAGGTACACTACCACAATACAGGTACACTACCACAACACAGATACACCACCACAACACAGATACACTACCACAACACAGGTACACTACCACAACACAGATACACTACCACAACACAGATACACCACCACAACACAGGTACACTACCACAACACAGATACACCACCAAAACACAGGTACACCACCACAACACAGGTACACTACCACAACACAGGTACACTACCACAACACAGATACACTACCACAACACAGGTACACTACCATAACACAAATACACTACCATAACACAGGTACACTACCACATCACAGGTACACTACCACAACACAGGTACACTACCACAACACAGGTACACTACCACAACACAAATACACTACCATAACACAGGTACACTACCACAACACAGGTACACCACCACAACACAGGTACACCACCACAACACAGGTACACTACCACAACACAGGTATACTACCAAAACACAGGTACACTACCACAACACAGGTACACTAACTCACCACAGGTTCACTACCACATACAGGAACACTACCACAACACAGGTACACCATCACAACACAGGTACACCACCACAACACAGGCACTCCACCACAACACAGGTACACTACCACAATACAGGTCGACCACCACAACACAGGTACACCACCACAACACAGGTACACCACCACAACACAGGTACACCACCACAACACAGGTACACCACTAAAACACAGTTACACTACCACAACACAGGTACACTACCACAACACAGGTACACTACCACAACACAAATACACTACCACAACACAGATACACCACCACAACACAGGTACACTACCACAACACAGATACACCACCACAACACAGGTACACCACCACAACACAGGTACACCACCACAACACAGGTACACTACCACAACACAGGTACACCACCACAACACAGGTACACTACCACAACACAGGTACACCTCCACAACACAGGTACACTACCACAACACAGGTACACCACCACAACACAGGTACACCACTAAAACACAGGTGCACTACCACAACACAGGTACACTACCACAACACAGGTACACTACCACAACACAGGTACACTACCACAACACAGATACACCATCACAACACAGGTACACCACCACAACACAGGTGCACTACCACAACACAGGTACACCACCACAACACAGGTACACTACCCCAACACCGGCACACTACCGCAATACAGGTACACCACCACAACACAGGTACACCACCACAACACAGGTACACTACCACAACACATGTATACCACTAAAACACAGGTACACTACCACAACACAGGCACACTACCGCAACACAGGCACACTACCACAACACAGGTACACTACCCCAACACAGGCACACTACCGCAACACAGGTACACCACCACAGCACAGGTACACCACCACAACACAGGTACACTACCACAACACATGTACACCACTAAAACACAGGTACACTACCACAACACAGGTACACTACCACAACACAGGTACACTACCACAACACAAATACACTACCACAACACAGATACACTACCACAACACAGGTACACTACCACAACACAGATACACCACCACAACACAGATACACCACCACAACACAGGTACACCACCACAACACAGGTACACTACCACAACACAGGTACACCACTAAAACACAGGTGTACTACCACAACACAGGTACACTACCACAACACAGGTACACTACCTCAACATAGATACACTACCACAACACAGATACACCACCACAACACAGGTACACTACCACAACACAGGTACACTACCACAACACAGGTACACCACCACAACACAGGTACACTACCACAACACAGGTACACCACCACAACACAGGTACACCACCACAACACAGGTACACTACCACAACACAGGTACACTACCACAACACAGGTACACTACCACAACACAAATACACTACCACAACACAGATACACCACCACAACACAGGTACACTACCACAGCACAGGTACACCACCACAACACAGGTACACTACCACACCTCAAGTACACTACCACAACACAGGTACACTACCACAACACAGGTACACTACCACAACTCAAGTACACTACCACAAGTACACTACCACAACACAGGTACACTACCACAACACAGGTACACTACCACAACACAGGTATACCACCGCAACACAGGTACACTACCACAACACAAGCACACCACCACAACACAGGTAAACCACCACAACACAGTTACACTACCACAACACGGGTACACCACCACAACACAGGTACACCACCACAACACAGGTACACTTCCACAACACAGGTACACCACCACAACACCGGTACACTACCACAACACAAGTACACTACCACAACACAGGTACATCACCACAACACAGTTACACCACCACAGCACAGGTACACTCCCACAACACAGGTACCCTAAAACAACACAGGTACACTACCACAACACAGGTACACCCCCACAGCACAGGTACACTACCACAACACATTACACTACCACAACACAGGTACACCACCACAACACAGGTACACCACCACAACACAGGTACACCACCACAACACAGGTACACCACCACAACACAGGTGCACTACCACAACACCGGTACACCTCCACAACACAGGTACACTACCACAACACAGGTACACTAACACAACACTGACATCACATGTGGAGTCCCATAGGGCACAAAGATGGGGCCTCTATTGTTCCTCATCTTGATTAATGATGCCCTAAAGGACACCCCATTCCACTGGAAGTACGTGGACGACTCGACAGTCGGCATTACTGTCGATAACACCTCCCCTAACTATGACCCCCTACAAGACATCCTCGACCGTCTTCAAGCCTGGACCACAGACAATCATGTGACTATCAATCATGACAAGACAGTGGTCATGCACATCAACACTTCCGTTACCGACCTTCCACCCACTGTCACAATTGGTCCTCATCCCTTTCAGCTTGTTGAGTCCACCAAACTCCCGGAATCACTGTGGACAACAAACTGAACTGGAAGAAACATGTAACTACCACAGTCAGGACCGCCACTTACAAGTTGTTTATGCTAAGGCGGTTGAGATCCCTGGGGGCGCCGGAGAATGAGCTGAAGAGTATATATAACACCTTCATACTCCCTAAACTCACCTACGCCTCTCCCGCCTGGTCCTCCTCTCTAACCCTAACACAACAACGTCAACTGGAGAGAGTTCAGAGGAGGGCATGCAGTCATCCTGGGTGGCACATATCCAGGGTACGAGGAAGCTCTCACCACCCTTAGCATACCTGCACTCTCAACCCACCACTACAACACACTCAAACCAGTTTGCATCTAAGCTGCTTGTTCACCCACGACACAGAAACTTACTTCCACCAGACGCCCTAGACCTACACGTGCAGCTCGTCATTTCAACACACTCCAACCAATAAGAGCAAGAACTGACAGATATTAAAATAGTCCTATCCCAACCATTGTTAATATTATTAATAATGTGTAATAACGGCCTGTCACACCATATATACGCGCCACTTTAATTTAATATGCATAAGTGTGTGTGCGTGTGTGTATCAGAATATAATTATGTATGTATTTGCTTGAGTTTGTTTATGTATATGTGTATAATATCTATATATGTGCAGTATATGTGTATGTATGTATGCGTTATTATATATATGTGTCTATAGTGTATACTGTTTGTGGGTTCGAGCCCGGCTGAGAGTATCAGGTAGGATAAGAGAAGAGCATATATGCATGTAATGTGCATATATTTATGTAGGTGTGCTGTCAGCACCCGGTTGACAATATAATATATAATAATATATATGTACTGTATATTTATATATGTCATATGCACATATGTATGTAAATATACGTACATATGACGAGAACATATGCTCACTAGCGCAACTTCTGATTATAAATCTAGCATAAGCATTAATTATTAAGTTCGCGTATCTTCATCCATGTATTTCCACCCTTAACAATAGAACGCCCAGCTCTTCCATATTTCGCCTTCTGTCATACACACACACACACACCACACACACACACACAATGTACACACACACACACACACACACCACAACACACACCTACACTGCCGAGGATTAACCACCCATTGTAGTACCTGCACCTTCTTCACACTGACCATACCAAAACAGTTTCTGTATGTATGTATGTTTGTGTGCATACGTGAGCGTTTGTGTATACGGACATGTGCACACTTACTGCATGTTCTTTTGTTCCTATATATGTATGTATATGTATGTGCGCACATACGTGTATATACGTATGTTCTGTATATGAGTAAGTAAATACATGTGTATATGTACTGTATATCACTTACTCTCATGGTTATTTTATGATAATTTGTATTCTGCACATGCATCATTATTGTAACTAAGCTTTACCATCCTCATACCTCATCTCATGTTCATCCACTAAATTGTAAAATGTGTATTTTCAGCTCATGAGGCTGCCATTCTTTAATAAACCGTTTATTATTATTATTATTATTACAACACAGGTACACCACCACAACACAGGTATACCACCACAACACAGGTACACCACCACAGCACAGGTACACTACCACAACACAGTACACTACCACAACACAGGTACACCATCATAACACAGGTATACCACCACAACACAGGTACACTACCACAACACAGGTATACCACCACAACACAGGTGCACCACCACAACACAGGTAGACTACCACAACTTAGGTACACTATCATAACACAGGTACACCACCACAACACAGATACACCACCACAACACAGATACACCACCACAACACAGGTACACTACCACAACACAGATACACTACCACAACACAGGTACACTACCACAACACAGGTACACTACCACAACACAGATACACCACCACAACACAGATACACCACCACAACACAGATACACTACCACACCACAGATACACCACCACAACACAGATACACTACCACAACACAGATACACCACAACACATATACACCACAACACAGATACACTACCACAACACAGATACACCACCACAGCACATATACACCACCACAACACAGATACACCACCACAACACAGATACACCACCACAACACAGATACACCACCACAACACAGATACACCACCACAACACAGGAACACTACCACAACACAGATACACTACCACAACACAGGTACACTACCACAACACAGGTACACTACCACAACACAGATACACCACCACAACACAGATACACTACCACAACACAGCTACACTACCACAACACAGATACACCACCACAACACAGGTACACTACCACAACACAGATACACTACCACAACACAGATACACTACCACAACACAGATACACCACCACAACACAGGTACACTACCACAACACAGATACACCACCACAACACAGGTACACCACCACAACACAGGTACACTACCACAACACAGGTACACTACCACAACACAGATACACTACCACAACACAGGTACACTACCATAACACAAATACACTACCATAACACAGGTACACTACCACATCACAGGTACACTACCACAACACAGATACACCACCACAACACAGGTACACTACCACAACACAGATACACCACCACAACACAGGTACACCACCACAACACAGGTACACTACCACAACACAGGTACACTACCACAACACAGATACACTACCACAACACAGGTACACTACCATAACACAAATACACTACCATAACACAGGTAACACTACCACATCACAGGTACACTACCACAACACAGGTACACTACCACAACACAGGTACACTACCACAACACAGGTACACCACCTCAACACAGGTACACCACCACAACACAGGTACACTACCACAACACAGGTATACTACCAAAACAGAGGTACACTACCACAACACAGGTACACTACCACACCCCAGGTTCACTACCACATACAGGAACACTACCACAACACAGGTACACCACCACAACACAGGCACTCCACCACAACACAGGTACACTACCACAATACAGGTCGACCACCACAACACAGGTACACCACCACAACACAGGTACACCACCACAACACAGGTACACCACCACAACACAGGTACACTACCAAAACATAGGTACACTACCGCAACACAGGTACACCACTAAAACACAGGTACACTACCACATCACAGGTACACTACCACAACACAGATACACTACCACAACACAGGTACACTACCCCAACACCGGCACACTACCGCAACACAGGTACACCACCACAACACAGGTACACCACCACAACACAGGTACACTACCACAACTCATGTAAACCACTAAAACACAGGTACATTACCACAACACAGGCACACTACCGCAACACAGGCACACTACCACAACACAGGTACACTACCCCAACATAGGCACACTACCGCAACACAGGTACACCACCACAACACAGGTACACCACCAGAACACAGGTACACTACCACAACACATGTACACCACTAAAACACAGTTACACTACCACAACACAGGTACACTACCACAACACAGGTACACTACCACAACACAAATACGCTACCACAACACAGATACACCACCACAACACAGGTACACTACCACAACACAGATACACCACCACAACACAGGTACACCACCACAACACAGGTACACCACCACAACACAGGTACACCACCACAACACAGGTACACTACCACAACACAGGTACACCACCACCACAACACAGGTACACTACCACAACACAGGTACACCACCACAACACAGGTACACTACCACAACACAGGTACACCACCACAACACAGGTACACCACTAAAACACAGGTGCACTACCACAACACAGGTACACTACCACAACACAGGTACACTACCACAACACAGGTACACTACCACAACACAGATACACCACCACAACACAGGTACACTACCACAACACAGGTGCACTACCACAACACAGGTACACCACCACAACACAGGTACACTACCCCAACACCGGCACACTACCGCAATACAGGTACACCACCACAACACAGGTACACCACCACAACACAGGTACACTACCACAACACAGGTACACTACCCCAACACAGGCACACTACCGCAACACAGGTACACCACCACAGCACAGGTACACCACCACAACACAGGTACACTACCACAACACATGTACACCACTAAAACACAGGTACACTACCACAACACAGGTACACTACCACAACACAGGTACACTACCACAACACAAATACACTACCACAACACAGATACACTACCACAACACAGGTACACTACCACAACACAGATACACCACCACAACACAGATACACCACCACAACACAGGTACACCACCACAACACAGGTACACTACCACAACACAGGTACACCACCACAACACAGGTACACTACCACAACACAGGTACACCACCACAACACAGGTACACTACCACAACACAGGTACACCACTAAAACACAGGTGTACTACCACAACACAGGTACACTACCACAACACAGGTACACTACCACAACACAGATACACTACCACAACACAGATACACCACCACAACACAGGTACACTACCACAACACAGGTACACTACCACAACACAGGTACACCACCACAACACAGGTACACTACCACAACACAGGTACACCACCACAACACAGGTACACCACCACAACACAGGTACACTACCTCAACACATGTACACCACCACAACACAGGTACACTACCACAACACAGGTACACTACCACAACACAGGTACACTACCACAACACAAATACACTACCACAACACAGATACACCACCACAACACAGGTACACTACCACAGCACAGGTACACTACCACAACATAGGTACACCACCACAAAACAGGTACACTACCACACCTCAAGTACACTACCACAACACAGGTACACTACCACAACACAGGTACACTACCACACCTCAAGTACACTACCACAACACAGGTACACTACCACAACACAGGTACACTACCACAACACAGGTATACCACCGCAACACAGGTACACTACCACAACACAAGCACACCACCACAACACAGGTAAACCACCACAACACAGTTACACTACCACAACACGGGTACACCACCACAACACAGGTACACTACCACAACACAGGTACACTTCCACAACACAGGTACACCACCACAACACCGGTACACTACCACAACACAAGTACACTACCACAACACAGGTACATCACCACAACACAGTTACACCACCACAGCACAGGTACACTCCCACAACACAGGTACACTAAAACAACACAGGTACACTACCACAACACAAGTACACTACCACAACACAGGTACACCACCACAACACAGGTACACCCACACAGCACAGGTACACTACCACAACACATTACACTACCACAACACAGGTACACCACCACAACACAGGTACACCCCCACAGCACAGGTACACTACCACAACACATTACACTACCACAACACAGGTACACCACCACAACACAGGTACACCACCACAACACAGGTACACCACCACAACACAGGTACACCACCACAACACAGGTACACCACCACAACACAGGTACACCACCACAACACAGGTGCACTACCACAACACCGGTACACCTCCACAACACAGGTACACTACCACAACACAGGTACACTAACACAACACAGGTACACCACCACAACACAGGTATACCACCACAACTCAGGTACACCACCACAGCACAGGTACACTACCACAACACAGTACACTACCACAACACAGGTACACCATCATAACACAGGTATACCACCACAACACAGGTACACTACCACAACACAGGTATACCACCACAGAACAGGTGCACCACCACAACACAGGTAGACTACCACAACTTAGGTACACTATCATAACACAGGTACACTACCACAACACAGGTACACTACCACAACACAGGTACACTACCACATACAACCACCAACAAGAGAGGCTCCCCGATTCAGTTTTCCCTTGCATTGAGCAGGTCGTTATTCCTCTTCTACAATAGACTGGTGGGCCCTTATATTTCGCAGAATATTTATGTCAGGAGAGATGACGGGATGTATGTGAGTGTGTAAGCTAGAAGAAATGGTGTGTGTAGGCTACTATAACTTTGTGTATGTTTGTGGAATTGGGCAACATTAAAAATTACATTGATACGCTGATCAATAGTACTTGCGGTCCCGAGATATTAGTAGAGATCGTAAAACTCTTGCATTAGCAAACTTCACTTATTAATTGAATAACTTGTGTTCAGTTACTCAAGGAAATTGTAAATCTCAATGTAAGTTTCTTTAAGCAAATACAATCATCTTTCTATTACTATATAACAAACTTGAAGAATGAATTTAAAAAAAATATAATGTTTGGATAATTAGAAATATGAAGTGTCCGCCAACTGCTCTGAGTTATTATTACACATGTCACATTGAATCACAATATTCGGTTTATATTATTTCCAACCTACTGGTTTTATGCCCTGAATTTTCCTACCAACTAACTTTTAATGTTCTGTCCGTCAACTTAATTCATCAACTTCATCAACTTCTCTACACCTTTTCACCAACTAATTATCAACCTCTTTGCCATTAATTTTATTCTCAGCTTACAGCCCCAATCTCTTCCAACCCTCCTGTGAGATATTATGCACCTTGCCTTAAACTCTGCTCGTATTAACTCCAGTTTTTATTTATGGCGGAGAAACTTCCAATAACATCCTGGGGACAGAAAAATGTGGTTGAAGCTGCAAAGTTCTTGGTGGAAAATGTGTGTGTGTGTGTGTGTGTACGTTGGTCAGTATGTTCTAAATCTTTTGCTTGCAGACCCCAAACTTTCACTATATTTACACAAATCTCTCCCCCCTTCTACTCTCTCTCTCTCTCCCTATTCATATTTCTTCTCAAACACTCTTACACTACTGAACCTTTTCTTAACTGCACTTTACGTCTGTCCCCCAGACCTCCCTCAATTATCCCTTACCTCTGACCTGCCACATATGACTCCTTTATTATGTATATACTAATTTCCGGACCCCATCTGTACCCCTTTACACACACACACACACACACACACACACACACACACACACACACACACACACACGGTGGTCGAGCGCGCTTAGTACTCTGTATTGGGAGCACTAGCTCTGGTGATGGGGGTTCAATCCCAGGCGCCGGCAGGGGAAGTTCTCTCAAAAACTTTCCCTGGCCGTGAAGGCAAGATCTGGGCGGATCGTCTCGGGGGACCCACAAAGTCTCCTACCCACGTCCTACTCCCTTGGGAGTATGTAGGCGCTCTCGTTAGCTGCCAGGATCAGTCTGTTGATCCATTAGGATAAGATCTAGGTTAAGTCTGTGTATTTTCAGCCCCATTGGCTGCCGGCTTGAAATAAACCAATTATTTATTTATTTATTTATTTACACACACACACACACACACACACCTCTCTCTCTCTGTAGGTCCTGTAGGTAGTAGTTGCAGGCAGTGATGTCCGCCCGTGGTCACAATGATGCGCCACCACTAGTACATTACATCTGCCTGTCTCTGCGCCAGCTGGTCCATGATGCTGTTGCTAGCGGCGCGGAGGTGGTAGTGGGGCAGTTTGGGTTGATCAGGTAGTGTTCAGAGATATTTGTCCAGTTGATTTTTAAATTTCTCGAGACTTGGTTCAGTTAAGTCACGCAGATATCTGGGTAGGGCGTTAAAGAGAAGAGGTCCTCGTGTCACAAAGGCGTTCTCCTTAGCGTCTTAACTCTGGTGGCTGCTCTGGGGTGTACCCGCTGTATGTGGCAGAGACGGCCCAGTCGTTGATGGATGTGAAAACCTATATTAAGGTTGTTGGTTATGATGCCAATCAATATTTTGTAGACATATAAGATGGCATATCTGTCCCTGCGTCTTTCTAATGAGAAAAGCTTGAGAGTTTCCAACCTCCCCCAGTAGTCTAGGTGTTGGATGGCAGAGATTTTATTGGTGAATGAGCGTTGAACTGCTTCGAGTATAGCTGACAGCAATATTCCAACAGTGGAATGACCAGTGACTTGTAGAGCGTCAGCATGGGGATCATGTCACGTGTTCGGAAGGTTCGTAGGATCCATCCAGCTTGGTTACGAGCATTCTTTGCCACATTGGTTATATGCATTCCAAATGTACCATCTCGACTGAGTGTAATTCCAAGATCTTTTACATAATCATTTGTATCAATGCATGAGCCGTCATCTGCTGTGTATGTGTGGATATTCATATTTCGGTCTGCACTGTAGTTCATGTGTTCAAATTTGTTATTATTAAAGGACATGTTGTTTTGCTTTGCCCATGAGTAAATTGTAGTGAGATCTGCCTGAAGTAAATCAGCATCTGTTGTAGAAGACACTTCCCTTAATACACGAGTGTCGTCAGCAAAGGAGGCTACAGACGAATGCATGACATGTTTATTTATGTCTGATATGTGCAGCAAGAAAAGTATAGGTCCAAGAACTGACCAAGAAAAAAAAAAACACACACACACACACACACACACACACAGAAGGACTCATCCGTAGGTGACCCCATGTGTCAACCCTCAACCCCGAGAGCCTATCCTGAAATTCGTTATCAATGACCCCAACATCTAATGTCCTTCTTCCCAGCCCTCATCTTTAATCTCCTCTACCCATTCACTTACTTCCCGTTCTACTATACGAGGCATTTTTATATTCTAATCCGGACTATAACCAGCAATAGGTACTAACACCATCAACA
Source organism: Paralithodes platypus (assembly GCA_032716605.1). Taxonomy (NCBI): domain Eukaryota; kingdom Metazoa; phylum Arthropoda; class Malacostraca; order Decapoda; family Lithodidae; genus Paralithodes; species Paralithodes platypus. The sequence goes on along the minus strand of CM064552.1, from coordinate 33,106,554 downwards.
TGTATAAAGCCAGTCATACACCAACCATCTTCCACAACTTATACAAAATCCTCACCACCTCACTCCTCCAACTACCTGTAAGACACCGCAGACGAAGCAAGAATTCTTCTTCCCACATTCTTTTTTCATAAACTCCAAACAATGTTCTCGGGAAACTCTGATAGTCAAAAGTGTGTGGTACGTGGTGGTGGTTATTGTTATAATGTGGTGACGGAAAAGGTTGAGAGAGAGAGAGAGGTGTGTGTTTTTGTGGCCAAGTGAAAGATTATGATGCATGAGGGGAGATGTGTTTTTTATGGGAGGGGATTAGAAATGGTGGGAGGTATGGGTGTTGAAGAATACACATTGTGTGTTTAAATCCTTTATGTTGCCGCTTCTCAATGTCTTACATTTCGTTCAATATAGGTATTATAAATAATATGAGGTAATATTTATAAACGATGGGTAGAAGAATTACAGGGCATTAGAGAGGAAACATGTTTATTGTTGAGTGAGGGGTTGCTTCTCTACCATGTTCATCCTAACCACTCTAGCTTTAGGGATAAATATGGCGTAAAATATAAATACGTGAGGTGAAGATAGCATTAGCCACTGATAAGAAGGAACTATACAGGTTTGGACATAAGGATAAAAGCTCCAAATAGGAAACCCAACCGCGAACAAAGAATAAAATCCTGAGTGAATGAGGGGTTATCTGACCATAAGTTAATATATCCTTCCTCTTTAGGTTGTGGGTTGGAGGGCGTGAAATCCTCTAGCTAAACCCCTTCTGTACCGGCGACGTCTTTTTAATTTAATGCTTGCTAGATTTAGCATATTGTGTGCAGTTTAAGAAGGATCTGTGGTAGTAAAAAGGGGCAAGGGAGATAGTTCGAAGCCTGTTAATTGCTAGAAGCCCATTTTAAATGGAATAACATCGTTGAATAGTAGCCAGAATATTATTTATAGGACGTCGTCGGTACTGAAGGGGTTAAAGGGTGAGGGTTTATATATTTATGTGTTTATTATTGTTTTAGTTTCCTCCCCAGACCTCCATTAAGCTAAATAAATAACATCCCAGATTTCTTCCCACTAGTTCACTTTATTCTACTTACATCCAAAGAGATAAATATCGAGCTGTGCATATAGGACACTATATTAAAACGTGACTGTACAGACATGAGCGTGTGACAAGTAGCTCTTACAGTTTTATTTATTTGCTTGGACGGGAGTTTATGAGTTTACTATTTATGTTGTAATATGTTGTCTGAGGGGGTAAGCCACTTTTGTTTGTCTATATGAGTGAGGAAGACAAAAGGCAGAACTGCCTGTTGCTAGTGCCTCTCCCAGAGTTGAAAGAGTGACAGGGCCAAAATCAAGGGACGTACGAGGCAAAATGGCTGGACACACGGAGTTTGAAGCAATTTAAGTCATAGGAAGAAGGATGGCGCCTGTCTTCATTTATTCTGGCTATCATTGGACGATTTTATGCAGCTAAGGAAAGATCTGTAGGAATCTAAGGGTTTGAAACCAGCTCAACTAAGCCTATGATTCCCACAGATCTTTGTAACCTGATTATAATAGTCTAAATAACAGGTATAAGAAAATGTGAACTAAGCACGTTATATACATCAGGGGGTTAATCCTAGGCATTTAATTAGTTGTGGCGGTTAAATACAGCCAGCTGTGTACAGTGAGTCTATTGCGTAGATTGTAGGTACACTCGGATACCATAGTCTCTAGCCCACTCATAATAATTCATGGATCCGCTATGTTTTTCTTTATGCAAGTATAACTATCTGGATTGAGTTTTTGATAAACTAACTTTTCAATAATGGTATAATATAGTTTTATAGTTGATGTATAGAAACTTATCTTCATAATTTCGTTTCCAGAGATATACTTCCATAAATAGAAATAGGTGAAGTCCACGAATATTTATGAGTGGGCTATGGAATCTGAGTGTTCCAATCGAGCAGGGCAGTACCCAGGGGAGGCCACATAAGCATATGGTGAGGAGTTGCTGGAACTCCTGTTTCTTTTGTCTGGCTTACTCCACTGTTCCTATTTGTGCCTCACCTACACAGAGAGTAATCCAGCTAACTCTTACAAACACCTCCTCCTCCTATTCATTTCACTACACTTAACAAACACACCGCACTTCAGTCAGTAGCTAGCCCTTACTCCCACAAGGGGAAGGGAGGATAAGCAAGAGGTATAGTACCGTACGTAATCTTCTGTGTTTTACATACAATCATATAATTAGATGCCTGATTAGATTGTTCAGCATCTTATTAAAATATTGTATATAAAACAGAGAATCCGGTGTACGGTACTGTGCAGTATATTAACCCCTTTTGTACCGGCGACCTCTTTTTAACCTTATTCTGGCTACTGTTGGACGATTTTATTATGTTTAAAAGGGCCTCCAGCAATTAACAGGCTATGAACTATATCACTTAACCCTTTTACTACCTCAGATCCTTCCTAAACTGAAGAAAACCGTCTAAATAGAGCAAGAATAAAACTGAAAACACGTCGCCAGTACAGAAGGGGTTATCCCCTGCTGTACCGGTGACGTCTTTTTAATTGCATTCTATCTATATGTAGACGATTTTGTGCAGTTTAAGGAGGATCTATCGTAGTAAAGAAGGTTTAGTGAGATAGTTCGAAGCCTGATAATTGCTGGAGGCACCTTTAAACTGAATATAATCGTCTAATAGAAGCCAAAATAAAGTTAAAAGGACGTCGCCGGTACCGAAGGGGTTAATGAAGGGGCAAAAGTTAGCTTGTTGCATCATTTCAAATGCTAGTATCACGAAAAAAAGTGCAACGATAAAGCCGGTATCACACGAGAGCTTTTATAGTCAACAGTCGATAATCAAAACATGTTTAGTAACATTTCTGGGTTATTGCGCACTGGTTTCGGAAGCTAGACTGATGGTAGATGAACTTAGGTAACCGAACTATCTTAAAAGTTGACCTCATAAGCTGCCAGGCCAGTGTTAAGGATAAATGTTGAGGGAAAAGGCGCTCGTGTGATACCAGTTTAATAAATGGATGCCTGTGTAACAAGTGGGATGATACAGCTTATGCCCAAGATTTTTAGTAACTCCTACATTTCATTCCTTGAGGGTTTGACACATTTTCTATTTTAATCAAGCGTCAACATCATTAAGGGAACCCACCTCGTTGTTTTTATCTTTCTCTCCTTCTCTCTTTGGCTTGTATCCATTCGACCACATTCAGCCTACTGTTTCAAGACGTTTACCCCCATAAAGGTGTCAATATTTTCCTGGTGAGCGGTCGCGAGCTACCATATACAGTATATATTTTTATTTTGAGAGCAAGCTAATTTTGTACATTTTTTTATAGAAAAATGTCTCCGGCGAATCCGGATTTCTCCATACAATGTTGGCTCGCTATCGCTTGCTAGGAAGATATCGACACCTGGATGGGGATAAACGTCCTAAAACAGTTGACTGAATGGGGCCGAATGGATACAAACCAGAGAAAGAGAGAAAAGGAGAAAACGAGAAAAAAGCCTTTGACCCCCCTTAACCCATTCTGTGCCGGCGACGTCTGTTTATGTTTATTCTAGCTATATTTAGACGATTTTATGCAGCTTATGTAGGATCTGTGGTAGTAAAATGGGTTAATTAAGATAGTTTGGAGTCTGTAAATTGATGGAGGCACTTCTTACACTGAATAAAATTGTATAAATGCAGTTATAATAAAACTTAAAAGACGTCGCCGGTACAGCAGGGGTTAATGCTTTCACTGTGATAACACCGTATTGAAGATCTGTTTGTATATCTTAGTGGTAAGCATCTCAGTGTAAATTGCTAATCTCACAGGTCCTTCCCATGCTATAATTGTCTTATTATAATCAGAATAAACTTCAGAAAGAAGCATTCTGTATTAAGCGATGAATGTAGAAACTCGATTAAATTCAAGTGGAATTGAGGAAAATCGAAAGCATAAAAGACAGTTCGGTCACAATGCAGGACGCGCAACAATATACTGTAGGTAACAAATTTATAACATTAGTTTGGGGTTCCTATTATCATATGCCTCATTGCTATATAATTTTTATCCGCGTGATTTTTTTTTTTTGTTCCTTGGGATTTTTTTTTTTTTTTTTTTTGCTCATTAACCTAACCAAAAAACCTAACCTAACCTAACCTAATAGCCCCCAAGGTTGTTTGGTTAGGTTAATGAAAAAGAAAAAGAAATCCCAAGAATATTTTTTCCCGAGGATACAAATTATATTGCAATGAAGCATATGATGATAGGAACCCCAAACTAATATTAGACATCTGTTACCTATATTGTTGCGCGTCCTGCATATTAACCGAAAGTACAATAAAATATTGATGAATGGCAAGACAATATTCCTAAAAGTTGAATAAGTTAAATTATCCACCTTTGGTGTTATTAGTTATAACTATGCATACATACACATATCAAGATTTGATATATGCAAATAAATAGTAAGGTACGAAGAGGACATCTTCATATAAGATGGTGATGATGATGATGATGATGGCTATAGGAAAAGTAGGAGATTAGAGAGTTTTGGATAGAGGAAGAATAAGTTGAGAAATAGGAAGTACAGTAGAAGATAAAAGTACTTGGGCTCAACCAAGTTGCTCCATTGTCTATTTGCTGTCGTTGTTATTGTTATAATAGGACTTCAGAGGCTATCAACCCTATTGTATTATACAGCATACTGTATGTCAAGAAGAACATCAGGACTGGAGTTTCTCTGCGAAAACTCCAATCTCTTGTCGTTGTATAAAATATGTATATCCAGACCAGACCAGATGGCTGGAGTAAAGTAGGAAAGAAGAGCAATTGGACAGAGTAAGAACAATTTTATATATATATATATATATATATATACAGTATATATTGTGACGCTCACCGCTTCCCCCAGAACCGCATGGCTTACTCGCTAGGACTCGCCAGGGCAGATAATGTAGCTACAGACTACCTATCATTGTGTACTTTCCTTCTCGAGAAAGCTTGTGTTGCAGACAGTTCAGAACTGTTCTTTGTTTTCGTCTGTCACAATCCTTTCTATTTTATTTAGTCAATTGAAAGTATTGTGTTAAGTAATTGAAAAAGACCTCCGTCTACGTATTATGAAAAACATGCATCCTCCTTCATTCACTGTCCCCCCCCCCCCTTCACTCACTCAACCCCACAATTTGCCGGAGGATAACAGGTTTTTCACAATACGTAGACGGAGGTCTTTTAAAAAAAACAAAATTGAATGATGGGAAGGCGAGCGGGAGAGAGAGAGACCAGGTGGTGTGAGTTGGTGGTGAGTGTGGCGCGTGGCCGGCCCCCTTACCTAGGCCTCGCGGGATTCCTTGCCTCCTGCCTAACACGGCCTACTAGGCGGCTGCTTACTGGGCGACTGTCGCGCGCCCTCGTGCCATTCCTGCGAACTGGGACTCCACCCATGCGGTCCCTGGAAATATCCTGGTCAGATCCGTCCCAGACAGCATACTCTAAGCATCTCCCTTGAACTGTTCCACACTTTTTTTTTTTTTTTTTTTTTTTAAAGACCTCAGTCTACGTATTGTGAAAAACCTGTTATCCTCCGGCAAATTGTGGGGTTGAGTGAGTGAAGGGGGGGGGGGGGACAGTGAATGAAGGAGGATGCATGTTTTTCATAATACGTGTTGCTAGCCCCAAACGCGCGAGCAACTGTGGCTTTCAACCATCCGACACATCCCATTCTTGTCTTAGAATCTTTCTCTTCTATTGCCTCTATCATTTCCACTACTTCCTCACCTTTTATTAATATCAATCCCCCTCTGGTTCCCTGCATCCACACCTTGAATTGGTGGCCAGACTGTATTATATGCTGGATCTCACATTTCTTATGTACTAGGCTAAGGTTGAAGATAGTCAATGTCTTTTTGGGAGATTGTATTGCTCGGACTGTCTCCATCAATCACTAATGTTTCTACAGGGTTAAATAATGCTAGACTAGGGATCAGGTACCTTGCTGTAGGTGTTTTCACTGTGTGTAGGCTACTTTTGAGCTGCACGACACTACGGATTCTGTGGGTTACCTGGGTGGATCTTTTGTCTGTGTACCTTGGAGTTTAGACTGTGTAATGTGTGAGGGCTGCTTGCCTAATCCACCCAACACTGTTCCAACTCTATTTGCTTTTACTTTTGAGGGTCGCCAGGAGGATACTCGATACTTGTGATCGAGAATCCTCAAGAGAGCACCCCTTCATATTAACGTAATCAGGCCGCACAGACCCAAGGTCCACACTAGGCTAGGAGCTGCCTTGCTCCACCAGAATTTTGTACCTTTGCACATCCCAGCTAGACTTTATTAACCCGGGTAGACATTAGCTGGATTAGATCATATACTCTTTTATGCATACCCATTATTTCTACACAAGCATTTTGAGGTCTAGGTTGCTGTAGAGAGACACAACCAGCATAGACCGGTTTTGTTAATAGGAGTACTACTTTTTCGTGGCGAGCATTATTACTGTTGCACCGCTGATAATATTCTTGTGTCCAATAACATTATAGGTCCAGCCTTTTTGTGTATTTAGCCTACACGTGCATTGTCCTGCCTCCTGCTATTTTGTGGTTCCATTTCCGATACGTTCTTCTTAGTAGCATCCGACATTATTCAGAAGATTCCTTGTTCGGTGCTTGAGGACTTTACAAAACTTTCTTTCATAAAGGAGTGACAGATATTATTGATTAACGTAACGTTAAGTAACCCTTCTTCTTGTTTGCATTAGATCACTCTTGTGATTTAATTAAGTTAACTATCTTTTCCTTGTGTACCATAACTAAGCAACCATATGTTATAGGTAATAGGCTGTTTCAGAAAACATCAGCCTATAGTAGAAGCACATAGATACTGAGAGTTAAGATACCCCGCTATTGCAGATGTAACTCTGGAGGGTATATGTGTTCTTTGTTCGACGGGATTATATATCAGGGGTTGGATCTAGCGTTTCCGTTGTTGCATTTATGCCAGTCTAGTCCAATGTATAAGAGCCACTGATTTATACGAGACCCGATCATAACAAATGGCGACCTAGCTCAGGATTTGGTGAACTGACATATAATTGCAGGTTATTGTGCAGATTTTTCTCACAGTTTAGGCAGTGAACATTTGTTGATTTTGTGGAATATTTTTTGAGGACATGCAAGAATTATTTTTTTAGCAAAGTAATATAGCACTTAAGCTGTCTCCGAGAATTTTTTATTGTGAATATTGTGGTATAAGAGTTTGGGGTACTTCTTTTTTGTGTATCAAAGTGAAAAATCTTCAGTGAGCATCATGTCTTATAGCGGATCAGTGCAGGATGAAGACACAGTACGTGATGTAGAAGCTGAGGAGCAGCAGCATGGGCAGGTTGTTAACTTGGTGAACAGTGAGGAGGATGCAAGGAATTTTTTACAATGGCCTGTTGCTTCCGACCGGTTGGTGGGTATGAATCGGTACGGTCTCCAGTGCTTAGCCGCAGCTATCGGTCATGTATGTACTAGTGGCATGACCAAGGATGACCTGATGACGTGTGTGCTGGGTGAGGTGACTGGCGTACGAGGTAGGGTAAGTGCTCAGAGCCCTTTGGCCGAGCCTCCCCTTCACTCGACTCCCAATCCTCCTATTGGAGTACCGACCCTGAGCACGCTTCTGCAGGAGGGTAGTGACTGGCAAGGTGGTTTGCCCCTGGGGGGATCACCGGGTATTTCTAACATCATTGCATCTCCTCCTCCTCAAGGTTTGACCCCAGAGATGCTCTTTCAGCTCGAGATAGCTAAGATGGAAGAGAGAAAAGAGCTAGCTAAGATAGAAGAGAGAAAAGAGCCAGCTAAGATAGAAGAGAGAAATGAGCTAGCTAAGATAGAAGAGAGAAAAGAGCTGGCTAGGATGCAGCAACAGACGAGGGAAGCTGAGCTTAGGACTGAACTAGAATCTAAAAGATACTGTGCCGACATGGATTTAGAGAAGTCTCGTGTTGAGACGACGGGACAGCGACTCGGTACTGGAAACCGTGCGCATGATCAGTCTCTGTCGCACCTTCTCAAACTGGTCCCTGTATTTGACGAGTCTGGTGTCACAGAGTTTTTCAATAGATTTGAGAAGAAGTGCCGGGAGCATCAGTGGCCTGAAGTTAAGTGGGCGGCCCTTGTGTCCTCTAGACTCATAGGTAAGGGGCTCAAGGCTTACGATGCACTGCCTTTGGAGTCCTGCGTTGTTTATGAGGAGCTCAAGGAGGCTGTCCTGCGGGCATATGAGCTACAACCCGAGACATATAGGTTAAAGTTCCGGGGTGTGACTAAGGGGCGAGACAGTACCTTCTTGGAGCACGCCCGGGACCTGTCCGACGCTATGGGAAACTGGCTCAGATCAGAGAAGACAACTACGTTTGATGAGACGAAACAGTTGATGCTTTTAGAGCAGTTTTATAAGTGTACGGGCGGCGACTTGACTTTAAACCTTAAAGAGAAGAACCCAAGAACTCTCGTAGAAGCAGCAGAGATGGCTGATCGTCGGTTGTCACTAATTCGGGGGTGCGGCTCGGCACAGAGAAACGATGTAGGCGTTAAGGAGCGTTACCCTCCACCTCCCCGGAATATGGACACACATAAATTTAAAAGCAATGACACCAAGACTGATCACAAACCTAGCACTGCCCCGTTTAAGAAGGGTCAGGGGACTTTTACACCTCAGTATAAGTCCAAGGGGAAATTTGAGTGTTATCACTGTCACAAAGAGGGGCACATGGCAAAAGCTTATCCGAGCAGACCTCCCACGGCGGCTGTGTCGTTGGCTCGCAGCATTGGGGTGTTCCAGAAGTCTTCTGTGTTTGCTGGAGGCATAAGATCAGAGGATGGAGCACCGCCAGTGAAGAAGGATCCGGAAGGCTCGAACCCTGTCCGCGATGCCTTTTGCGACCATAGAGGGCATGGCTGCGTGAAGTGGGGGGGCAAGAAGCACGGGGTACAGCTTTTGCGTGACACAGGTGCCTCTCAGACACTCTTGAAGAATTTCACTGGTAGACCCATAAACGCGGCGCGGGTACTTGTGGTGCAGGGAGTTAATGCAACTAGGTCATACCCGCTTGTTAGAATGGAGCTTGAAGTTGACGGTGTGACTCATGAACTGGATGTGGGAATCGTGGAGAAATTGCCTGTTGGGGGCGTCGACCTCCTTCTCGGCAATGACTTTACGGTGCCTGCTTCTAAGGTTTCACCCTTAGTCGTTGCCGAGGAGCCGGCTGACGTGAGTAGGGAGGAACAGGAGTGGGTTGAGAAGTGTCAGGTGCAACCAATGGCGTGTGTTGTAACCAGATCTCTCGCATCCAGGGAGTCACAGCCTAACCAACAGTCTTCAAATAAGCGGAGGAACGGTCACGAGGTGCTGAAAGCTGATACGGTGGAGAGTCTAGTACCAGCAGCGCTTCTCGGGGACTCAGTATTAGCACCGTTAGTAGAGTCTGGAGAAGCACCACCACCTGTCACTGAGAGTGTAGAGGCAGGGCTTAAAGAGACTCAGAGGCAGCAACGGTATACACGGAGAGAGCAACGGGATGCAAAGTTCGATGTTGGGGGAGGGCATGAGTTGTTTCGCAAACACTTAGACAGGCTAGCTCCCTCAGATATTCGCAAATTGAAGCTAGAAGACCCGGAGGTTCTAAAGTGTAGTGACGGTGCTGTCGAACTTGAGAGTAGAGAACGAATGTTGCGTAGTCTGGAGTTGGCTGGCCACAAGCTGGTAGGCTCTCAGGCCCTCATGAAGGACAGGTACGACCACAAGGTGAAACTCAGGGAGTTTCACGTGGGTCAGGAGGTGTTGATATTACTCCCTCTTGTAGGTCACCCCTTATCCGCGAAGTACGCTGGTCCTTATAGGGTAGCAGAGAAGCTCTCGGATTTAGATTACCTGGTGGCCACTCCAGACAGGCGTAAGAGGAATGTGACGCATGTCCAGTGTGAGCATGCTGTACAGAACGCCTAGTCATGCCCCACTCTCGCTAGGATCGTCAGGGCAGGAACTTTGGCTGTAGTCTATGTAGAGTTTCCTAACTTAGTTCATGTGAGCCGTTGTACTATAAGTAATATGAATATGTATTTTGTTTTCATCTGAGTCAACGAGTTCTATTTTATATCATTAGTTATAAGTATTGTGTGTAAAACTTATTTGTAATGATGGGAGAAGCGGCAGCCACAGTTGGGGGTCAGTGGGTGCGCCATGCGGGAGGTGGGCCTAACTCACTAGCACTCCCCCCCCCCTCCCCCCTCCCCTCAGTGCTAGGAAAGCCTTTGTCTATCCCAGAGGAGAGAGAGAAATTACGTAATGATTGTCAGTGGGCGGTCCTTAGTAGTTCACGTTGGGCTCACTAGAGGGCCGAGTATAAAAAGGGAAGTCTAGCCATTTTTTGATCAGAACTCATTAGGCAGAGCGACTTCTCATTTCCCTTGCTAACTATATATATTCTTCTGACTGATGTGAACTTTCTCTACTACCTTACATTCTTATCTCCTCTTTTCCCTACCCTTTTTAACTTCCATGGTCCCGTTGGTGCAGAGCTAGTCAGCCAACGTATTATCGCTTGAGTTCTCATGAGATACATGCCTATTAGATAGCCTATTTTGGAAGGGTTAACTTAGAATAGGATTGATTTATGTTTGTTGCACTTGTCTATGCATTTCCCTGTGTGTTATTATTATTATTCCTGGTTTCTGCTAGTCTAGGTAATGCTAGACTGGGGTAAGGCTTTTCTGTGTTACGAGTTGTTGTTTGATGCAGTGGTTAAGCGATAAACCTGCATACTCGTTTCGGTTCAGTGAAGCCTAGGTTGTCTTCGCGGCTGACTGTGTTGAGTTAATAATTTACAGTGCGTGAGGGCAAGAGCCTAACCACCCTGTATTTTATTAACAGCTTGTTTTTACTTTGTCAAGGAGCCGGGAGAAAACCAGATACAAGGGATCTGGATTTCTCAAAGTGCACTTGTTAGTGTTAACGTAATACTTTAAACAGTTGTGAGGACTTCGCTAGGCTACGAGCCGTTTTTGCTCAGTCACTGCTACCTTTTGCCCACAGTACCCCAGCTAGACTTTACTCGATTAGTAGATACAGAATAGTATTGAAGCTTTCCTTATGTATGATATTGTTTATGCACTATTGATTTCATGTGTTGCAAGCTTGGCTACTTTAGTGATTAGTGGCCCACGAGCACAATCCGAGTAGGCTATTGCCGTTGCATTTGCGGAGTACTTCTTTTTAATGTTTGCCATTTACTATTGCATATTCTTTTAATTATTCTTATGCCAATTTAAACCTGTAATAGTATTTAATTGCCAGTGTTTTTCTTATTGAATTACTGTTCAAAATCCGATACGTACTTCTTACGAGCATCCGAGAAGCATCTAACTTTTTTCAGAAGATTCCTTGCTCGATGCTTAAGGACTATTAATTAACGTAACGTAATAGTGCCGATCCGAAGTAGAGGGTGGAGGACTTCTTAAGTTCTTAGTCAAGGGTGGATTACTTCGGCTTCGGCCAACACTATTCTTTGGTGTTGTTGTTTCTTACTTCTTTGTTTGATTGTTGACCAGACTAGAGAATTCCTGTCTCTTTATTAGTCTGTTGTTGAACACTAGTACCGAGTTCTTGTATACCCCGTTATAGCAGATTGAACTCTGGAGGGTATTGGTGTTTTTTGTTCGGCTGGCAGTACTCAGGGGTTGGGATCGTGTGTTTCCGTTGTGGCAGCGAGCCGTATTAGAGTCCTGATTGAGAGCCCTTGTGTACCCGAGTGCCAGGTCGTAACAAATGGCGACCTTGCTTAGGATTTTGTGAACAGTATAAATTTTTGCAGAGTTGTACAACATTTGTTTGTTTGTATTTTAGCGTGCATATTGAAGAATATTTGTTTTTGTATGGCAATTAGTAAAGCATTTAAGAGACTCCAGTTAATTTAGTAATTAGTGCTTGCATAGGAAGTTAAACACTTTTGTCTCGAGAATTTTTTTGTGGACTTCAGTATGTCGTGCATTAGCACTGACGATGAGCGAGAGATGCCATTTGAAGGTGTGCCGTTAGTAACCAGTGAGGAGGATGCTAGAGTTTTTGTGAGTAAGCGGTACCACGTGACGGAGGAGAGGCTGACTGGGGTGGATGTTTGTGGCTTGCACCTGATAGCCAAGGTTTTGGGAATTTCCAATGTAGTAGGGATGTCCAAGGGGGAGCTGATTTCCTGGGTGTTGCGTGGGCGACATGGGGTTTCGGAGGAGAGGGCGTTTGGGGGGGTTCCTCCCCAGATCCCCTCTCACTCGACTCCCACAGTGCCGTCCACTCAGTTACCGGAGGTTAGCACTCTCCCACAGAGGGATGAGAATTGGCAGATTGGAGTGCCCTCGGGTGGTGCACATGGTGGTTCCCCAGTTTTTGCCCCCCCTCCTTCAGTAGTGGCAGCTCCCTCTTCCTGTCTGTCTCCAGATATGGTATTTAGACTTGAGCTTGCTAAGATTGAGGCTAGGAAGCAGGAGGATGAGACCAGGAGGCATGAAAATGAGACCAGGAGGCAGGAGGATGAGACGAGGAGGCATGAGATTGAGGTTAGGAGGCATGAGGCTGAGCTTAAGTACGACTCGGAGAAATATTGTGCTAAATTAGATTTAGATAAGTCTCGTGCAGAGTCGACAGGGACTTGGATGGGCCGTGAGGGCCAAGTAAGAGAACAGTCCTTGGCCCAATTAGTCAAATTGGTGCCGGTATTTAGTGAAACTGAAGTCACAGAATATTTAACTCGTTATGAGAAGAAATGTAGGGAGCATAATTGGCCTGAAGAGAAGTGGGCAGCTCTAGTCTCCTCAAGACTTACGGGTAAGGGTCTGAAGGCTTATGATGCACTGCCTTTAGAGTCTTGCATTGACTACCCAGAATTGAAGAGAGCTGTCCTACGGGCATACGAGTTGCAACCGGAAACATATCGATTGAAGTTTCGGGGTGTTACAAAGACTAGGGAGGTGACCTTTCTTGAACATGCCCGGGACTTAAAAGATGCACTTAAAAACTGGACACGTTCTGAGAAAGCTGAGACGGCCGAACAGTTGACTGAGCTGTTTCTGCTCGAGCAGTTTTATAAGTGTACTGGTGCAGAAATGACTTTAACTATTAAAGAAAAGAACCCGAAAGATGTACAGGAGGCAGCTGAGATGGCTGACCTCCGGCTATCACTAATTCGTGGGTGCGGGTCTGCCCAGCGTAGTGAGGCAGGTAACAAGGGGCGTGACGCCCCACCCCCCGAGTTAGTGATATACCTTATGCAAACAAGTACAAGAGCCATGATACCAAGACTGACCACAAGACTAGCACCGTCCCATTTAAGAAGGGGCCGGGCCCTTCCCAGTACCAAGGGAAGCCCAAAGGGGAGGTGGAGTGTTATCATTGTCATAAAAAGGGGCACTTTGCAAGAGTCTGTCCTAGCAAACTACCTACAGCAGCTGTGTCTTTGGCCTGCAACATTGGTGTGTCTCCGAAGTCATCTGAGTTTGCCTGGGGCAGTTCGTCAGAGGCTGAGGCACAGCCAATGCAGAAGCACCTGGGAGGCTCGAACCCTGCTCAGGATGTTTTTTGCGACCATAGAGGGCGGGGTTGCGTGATGTGGGCGGGGCGCAAGCATGGAGTAGAGGTCTTGCGTGATACAGGTGCTTCCCAGACTCTGATGAAAAACTTGACTGGCTACCCTATAAACGCGGCTCGGGTGGTAGTGGTGCAGGGTATTAATGCAACTCGGTCATACCCGCTGGTGCGGTTGGAGTTGGAGGTGGATGGTGTGGCACGTGAATTGGATGTCGGGATTGTGGAGAAACTGCCAGTGGAGGGCGTCGACCTTCTTCTCGGCAACGACTTTGCAATGCCCGCTTCCGAGGTTCTACCCTTAGTCGTTGCCGAGAGGCCGGCCGACGTGAGTAGGGAAGAGCAAGAGTGGGTCGAGCGGTGCCAGACACAACCCATGGCGTGTGTTGTCACCCGAGCTCGGGCAGCTAAAGTGTCACAGCCTAGTCCTCCGCCTTCAGACCAGCGGAGGAACGATCAACAGGAGGAGGCTAAAGCTGGAGTTGGTTTTAAGAGTTTTGACTCGGCGGCTCTCCTGGGTGATTCAGTATTAGCACCATTACTTAATTCTGGAGTAGCCCCTGGGCCTGTCATCGAGAGTGACGAGGCTGGGCATGACGAGTCTCCACGACAGCAACGTTATGTACATCGAGAGAGACAGAGGGAGCAGCCCAGTATCGGGGAAGGTCATGCATTGCTCCGGGAGCAGTTAGATCGCTTGGCACCCTCAGATATAAGTCGGTTGCAACTAGAGGACCCTGAGCTCCAAACGTGTGCTAATGGAGCTGTAGAGCTCGACGAGGACGGCGATGCACAGCCAGGAGATTTTTTTTATTTAGAAGGCATCCTTTATAGGCGTTTTCAAGACCCTAAACGTAGTTGGCAAAAGGGGTCCGGAGTAGTGGACCAGTTGGTGGTGCCACGGGAGTGCAGGGATAGCCTACTGAGGTTGGCGCATGACACACCACTGGCAGGACATCTAGGGGTGAGAAAAACGGTGGCGGCTTTGGGGAAATTGTTTTGGTGGCCGGGGATGAAGTCTCATGTGCAGTCATGGATAAACTCCTGTGATATTTGTCAACGTGTCGGGAAACCGAACCAAGTTATTCCTAAGGCTCCGTTACACCCTATTCCTGTGATTGGGCCACCCTTTAGTAAAATTATTGTTGACATGGTTGGTCCACTCCCTCCCACTAAGGCGGGAAATAAATTTTTGTTAACCATAATGGATGTTGCCACTAGATACCCCGATGCATACCCTATGAAAAATGGAATGGCTAAGACGGTAGTCAGTAACTTGTTGTGGTACTTCTCAAGGTACGGGTACCCGGAGGAGATTCAGTCTGATCAGGGATCTAATTTCACCTCCAACATGTTCAAGCAAACAATGCAACAGCATGGGATACGAGCAGTAGTATCGTCAGCGTATCACCCTGAGAGTCAAGGGGTGCTTGAGCGGTGGCATGCTACACTTAAAAGCATGCTCAGGTGTTATTGTGCTGACAACGGTATGGATTGGGATCTTGGATTGCCTTATGTGCTGTTTGCTGCTCGGGAGGTACCTGGTGAGAGCCTGGGATTTAGTCCAAACGAGCTGATTTTTGGACACCGTGTCAGGGGCCCCCTTAACATGCTGAAAGAAATTTGGGAGGGGACTGTGCAGCCTTGTCCATTATTAAAGTATGTGCTTGAAAGCCGTGAGCGCATGCTTAAGAGTCTGGAGATGGCAGGTAGAAATTTGACAGAATCACAAGCTTTGATGAAGGACAGGTATGATCGCAAAGTGAGGCTCCGGAAGTTCACTGTAGGACAAGAGGTATTAATTGTGTTGCCTTTGGTTGGTAACCCCCTCTCTGCGAAGTACACTGGACCTTATAAAATTGTAGAAAAAATTTCAGACTTAGATTACCTTGTTGCCACTCCAGACAGGAGGAAAAAGAACCAGTTATGTCACGTGAACCTTATTAAAGAGTATGTGAGGCGCCCCTCTGAGCCTCTCACTGTCCCTGTGTTGGCTTGTTGCGGCCGTGGTGGAGAAGGAGAGGGGGACAGTCAAGCTTCAGAGGAGGATAGCTGGGATCAACATGTTTCAGCGGATCAGTGGGCGGGGAACTCGAGCCTAAGGGCTGACGAGGCTATAGCTCATTTGCCTGAGCCGCAGTTTGATGCTATCCGTCAGTTGTTCGGTTCATACCCCACTGTATTTGCTGAACACCCAGGCCTCACTACTCAGGCTATGCATGATGTTGACGTGGGGGACCATCTACCCTTTAAGTCAATCCCGTACCGTGTGCCCCCCATAAAACTACCAGCTCTGAGGGATGAGTTGGAGTATATGCTCGGTAGAGGGTTGATAGAGAAAGGCACAGTTAAGTGGACTTCCCCTGTAACACTGCAGCCTAAGCCAGATGGCAAGGTACGCTTTTGTATTGATTTCCGTAGGTTAAACGGTTTGACTCCAACTAACCCATATCCTCTTCCTCGGGTTGATGATAGTGTTGACAAAATTGGTAATGCTCGTTTTTTGTCTAAAGTAGATTTAGTAAAAGGTTACTGGCAAGTACCTTTGTCCGAGCGTGCTAAAGAGGTATGTGGTTTTGTTGTGGACGGGAGTACCTACCGGTGCAATGTTATGCCTTACGGGCTTAAGAATGCACCAGCAACGTTTCAGAACCTGATGAATGAAATTGTAAAGGACATTCCAAATTGCACCGTATATTTGGACGATGTAATCATTTATGATGACGACTTTGAGAGCCATTGTGAGCACCTTGAGACCTTGTTCCGGAAACTTAGTGAAGCAGGTCTGGTAGTAAATTTGGCAAAGTGTGACTTCGTAAAAGCCACTGTGCAGTACCTTGGGTTTGTAGTGGGAAGGGGACAGGTGTGCCCTCCTCAGAACAAGGTACAGGCTATCAATAAATTTCCGCACCCAACAACCAAGAAGCAGATTATGAGATTCTTGGGTATGATAGGCTACTACAGACGCTTCATAAAAGGTTACTCAACGGTGTTGGCACCTCTCACAGATTTGTTATCTAAAGACAAAAAGTTTTTGTGGGCACCTGAGTGTGAAAAGGCTTTCACTTTGGTGAAACATTTGCTATGTACTCACCCGATACTCAGGGCCCCAGACTTTAACAGGCCTTTTCAGCTGGCAACAGATGCTAGTGGTGTAGGGGCTGGTGCCGTCTTGCTACAGACAGACAATGAAGGTGTGGAACACCCAGTAAGTTTCTTTTCTAAGAAGTTCAATGCTGCACAAAAGAACTATTCTACAATAGAAAAGGAATTACTGGCGATTGTGCTGTCGCTCAGGCACTTCGAGGTGTATGTTCCAGCCTATGGCCCAGTCGTGGTTATCTACACTGATCATCACCCTTTGAGATTCCTGAATCAATTTCACAATCACAATATGAGACTGACCAGGTGGTCTTTGATGTTGCAGGAGTATAACCTGGACATCCGTCATATTGCTGGATGTGACAATGTGATCGCGGATTGTTTATCAAGGGTGGATGATCAGTCGTAGGCTATCACAGGTGTGTGGGTTTGAGTGGAGGAAAATAGGCTGCCCTTGTAGTGCAGCCGGGAAAAACATATTAAAATATAAAAATCATATAAAAAACTCTTTCTTTTGATATAGGTAATCGTATAAGTTTGTCATAGCCTATAGAGTTTGAGTAGTCCACAAACTATCAAACGGCTGAGCTGCTGTAAGCTCGCTCTGGGAGCATGATATTGTGTCTTTTTGCTATTGTTGGGAGGAGTTATAAAATGTGAATTTTTGGTTAATAATAAGATGCGTTTTGGTGATAAACTCAGCTTTGTTTTAGTGCCATGCGGTCGCTGGGTCGCTGGGTGTGAGGGGCTTGATGGGGTTCTGTGTTTGTCAGATTTTAGCTCAGGGTTGAGCAAGTAAAATCTTGGGGGAGGTGTGACGCATGTCCAGTGTGAGCATGCTGTACAGAACGCCTAGTCATGCCCCACTCTCGCTAGGATCGTCAGGGCAGGAACTTTGGCTGTAGTCTATGTAGAGTTTCCTAACTTAGTTCATGTGAGCCGTTGTACTATAAGTAATATGAATATGTATTTTGTTTTCATCTGAGTCAACGAGTTCTATTTTATATCATTAGTTATAAGTATTGTGTGTAAAACTTATTTGTAATGATGGGAGAAGCGGCAGCCACAGTTGGGGGTCAGTGGGTGCGCCATGCGGGAGGTGGGCCTAACTCACTAGCACTCCCCCCCCCTCCCCCCTCCCCTCAGTGCTAGGAAAGCCTTTGTCTATCCCAGAGGAGAGAGAGAAATTACGTAATGATTGTCAGTGGGCGGTCCTTAGTAGTTCACGTTGGGCTCACTAGAGGGCCGAGTATAAAAAGGGAAGTCTAGCCATTTTTTGATCAGAACTCATTAGGCAGAGCGACTTCTCATTTCCCTTGCTAACTATATATTCTTCTGACTGATGTGAACTTTCTCTACTACCTTACATTCTTATCTCCTCTTTTCCCTACCCTTTTTAACTTCCATGGTCCCGTTGGTGCAGAGCTAGTCAGCCAACGTATTATCGCTTGAGTTCTCATGAGATACATGCCTATTAGATAGCCTATTTTGGAAGGGTTAACTTAGAATAGGATTGATTTATGTTTGTTGCACTTGTCTATGCATTTCCCTGTGTGTTATTATTATTATTCCTGGTTTCTGCTAGTCTAGGTAATGCTAGACTGGGGTAAGGCTTTTCTGTGTTACGAGTTGTTGTTTGATGCAGTGGTTAAGCGATAAACCTGCATACTCGTTTCGGTTCAGTGAAGCCTAGGTTGTCTTCGCGGCTGACTGTGTTGAGTTAATAATTTACAGTGCGTGAGGGCAAGAGCCTAACCACCCTGTATTTTATTAACAGCTTGTTTTTACTTTGTCAAGGAGCCGGGAGAAAACCAGATACAAGGGATCTGGATTTCTCAAAGTGCACTTGTTAGTGTTAACGTAATACTTTAAACAGTTGTGAGGACTTCGCTAGGCTACGAGCCGTTTTTGCTCAGTCACTGCTACCTTTTGCCCACAGTACCCCAGCTAGACTTTACTCGATTAGTAGATACAGAATAGTATTGAAGCTTTCCTTATGTATGATATTGTTTATGCACTATTGATTTCATGTGTTGCAAGCTTGGCTACTTTAGTGATTAGTGGCCCACGAGCACAATCCGAGTAGGCTATTGCCGTTGCATTTGCGGAGTACTTCTTTTTAATGTTTGCCATTTACTATTGCATATTCTTTTAATTATTCTTATGCCAATTTAAACCTGTAATAGTATTTAATTGCCAGTGTTTTTCTTATTGAATTACTGTTCAAAATCCGATACGTACTTCTTACGAGCATCCGAGAAGCATCTAACTTTTTTCAGAAGATTCCTTGCTCGATGCTTAAGGACTATTAATTAACGTAACGTAATAGTGCCGATCCGAAGTAGAGGGTGGAGGACTTCTTAAGTTCTTAGTCAAGGGTGGATTACTTCGGCTTCGGCCAACACTATTCTTTGGTGTTGTTGTTTCTTACTTCTTTGTTTGATTGTTGACCAGACTAGAGAATTCCTGTCTCTTTATTAGTCTGTTGTTGAACACTAGTACCGAGTTCTTGTATACCCCGTTATAGCAGATTGAACTCTGGAGGGTATTGGTGTTTTTTGTTCGGCTGGCAGTACTCAGGGGTTGGGATCGTGTGTTTCCGTTGTGGCAGCGAGCCGTATTAGAGTCCTGATTGAGAGCCCTTGTGTACCCGAGTGCCAGGTCGTAACAGGAATCAGTTATGTCATGTCAACCTGATGAAGGAGTATGTGAGGCGCCCACCTGAGCCTCTCACTGTCCCCGTGATGACTTTCAGCAGTCAAGGTGGAGAAGGAGAACGGGACAGTCATGCGCAGGTGGATGACAACTGGGATTATCATGTTTCTGCAGATCAGTGGGCGGGAAACACGAGACAGGTGGCTCATGAGGCTTTGCAACACCTACTTGAGCAACAGCGTGTGGCTGTCGAGCGCCTATTCTGTTTATACCCTACTGTATTTGCGGAACACCCAGGCCTCACTACTCATGAGGTGCACGACGTTGACGTCGGAGACCACCCACCCTTCAAATCAGTGCCCTATAGGGTGCCCCCTGTTAAACTTCCGGCCCTCCGGGCGGAGTTGGAGTATATGTTGCAACAGGGACTGATCGAGAAGGGGGCGGTAAAGTGGACATCTCCCGTAACGCTGCAACCTAAGCCGGATGGCAAGGTGCGCTTCTGTGTTGATTACCGCAGGCTAAACGGCTTGACTCCCACCAACCCATATCCTCTTCCCCGGGTCGATGACTGTGTAGACAAGATTGGCAGGGCCAAGTTCTTGACCAAGGTGGACCTGGTAAAAGGTTACTGGCAGGTGCCTTTGTCTGAACGGGTGAAAGAGGTGTGTGGTTTTGTGGTGGATGGTGCTACATATCGTTGTAATGTCATGCCGTACGGTCTAAAGAATGCACCAGCGACCTTCCAAAGCTTGATGAACGAGTTAGTGGCTGACATTCCGAACTGTACCGTGTACCTGGACGACGTCATTATCTACGATGACGATTTCAAGAGCCACTGTGAACATGTAGAATCCCTATTTAAGAAATTAAGCGAGGCAAACTTGGTGGTCAACCTGGGAAAGTGTGATTTTGTGCGGGGTACCGTGCAGTATCTGGGGTTCATGGTGGGTTTGGGTCAGGTGTGCCCCCCACAGAACAAGATATTGGCTATTAACCACTTCCCCAGGCCGTCCACCAAGAAGCAGATCATGAGGTTTTTGGGCATGATTGGTTACTACCGCCGCTTTATAAAGGGCTATTCTACTGTGCTGGCTCCTCTGACGGACCTATTGGCCAAAGATAGAAAGTTTAAGTGGGCGCCTGAGTGTGAGAGGGCTTTTTTGCTAGTAAAACACCTGTTGTGTACTCACCCAATCCTCAGGGCCCCGGACTTTAGCCGACCATTCCAGCTGGCAACTGATGCCAGTGGTGTGGGGGCTGGTGCCGTTCTGATGCAATCAGACGAAGATGGGCTGGAGCACCCAGTCAGTTTCTTCTCAAAAAAGTTCAACTCGGCGCAGAAGAACTATTCAGTAGTTGAGAAGGAACTGCTGGCGATTGTGCTAGCGCTCAGGCACTTTGAGGTGTATGTTCCAGCCTATGGACCAGTGGTGGTGATCTACACCGACCATCACGCCCTCAAGTTCCTGAATGAATCAATTCCATAACTGGAATATGAGGCTGACCAGGTGGTCATTAATGTTGCAGGAATACAACCTAGACATTCGCCATATTGCCGGTTCTGAGAATGTGATTGCAGATTGCTTATCGAGGGTGGAAGACCCGGGGTAGATCATCACAAGGGTAGCCTCCTACTTTGGTTTGATTAGTATGTTTACGTCTGGTGCTTGTTGGCTCGCGTGGGTAGCCCAGCGTATTGGGTCGTAAAGTAGGAGTTGCTGTGTTGGTATAGAAGAAGAAAAAAAAACTAGGCTGCCCCTGTAATGCAGCCGCCATAAACACACACACACTGTTCTAATATACTATCATCCTTAAGCACACACTCACACACACACAGTTCTAATATCCTATCATCCTTAACCCGGCAAGCGCGATAGGCCTCACGGAAGGCTTCCTATAGGGAACGCGATAGGCCTCACGGAAGCAAGACCATAAAAAAAGCCTTCCAAAAAAAAAAAGGGCCTATCAAAACAAAGGATTTTGTCTCTAGGTGAGATAATTCCCCTCTAGTACTCATCCATGTGTTTCTCACCCCTCCCCCTCCCCTCCTTCCCCACCTTATTCCCCCCTCCCCCCCCTCCTCAATTATCACCTATTTATCCTCTTATTATCATCATTTATCGGTTATTTTTCTCTCCCGCGATAATGTAGCACAAGTGGGTTGCATAAAAGATCGTTATGCAACACCCAGACACCGACACACACCGCCCCGCTCGTCTCAGTTGACTCCCAGACAGCGAGAGGGGAGGGCTGCCTGTGGCTCTCTCTCGCCTGAGATTATGACCGGGTGGCCAATATCTTCGTTTTTCACCACCCAAATGCTTTTCCCACTTATTTTAGCACTCTTGAAGGTTCATATATACATCATATATGTAAAATAAAAGCATACCGAAAACAAACAATGCTTTATATTGTAAATATAACGAATTCTGTCAGAATCCAGGGCTAGAAATGCACAAATAACTACCCTAGCACCTAGGTCTATATCGCGCTTGTCAGGTTAAGCACACACACACACACACACACAGTTCTAATATCCTATCATCCTTAAACACACACACACACACACACACTGTTCTAATATCCTATCATCCTTAAGCACACACACACACTGTTCTAATATCCTATCATCCTTAACCCTTCCTACCCGGGCTGTCTTACCCAATGACGGTCGCCCCTACCTGGGCGATATGTCCGAAAAACGTCTAGGCCTAGGCTACCGTATTTATGTTTATTTTCACTGCTAGAAGTTTCCCACTCATCTATAATCGTAGTGCGGTTTTCAATCTGTATTTTGGCGTTGAATAGAGCTCTGTAAGTCAACTAATTCAGTTGTGATGACGATTTCAGTGGAGCCAATATTGCAGAGATGTTGCCAATATGGGGGCTTTTCAGACACTAATTTCGTCTGACGTCAGAACAATAACATTGAAGAGTCTTCTCCTTCTTGTTTTCGGAGGTGCGGTGACGCAACGCTTGGGTTTGTTGACATACGTCGTACGCACGGCGTTCGGACCAAGCTTAATTAGGCTATTAAGCTCATGCCTTAGATAAGGCATACCGGGTAGCAGCCCTTCTTTCGTGCTGTCCTTACCTAAGGCAGACCGGGTAGGAAGGGTTAAACGCACACACACACACACTGTTCTGCTATCCTATCATCCTAAAGCACACACACACACACTGTTCTAATATCCTATTATCCTTAAACACACACACACACACACTGTTCTGTTATCCTATCATCCTTAAACACACACACACACACACAATTCTAATATTCTATCATCCTTAAACACACACACTCTGTTATAATATCCTATCATCATCCTTAAACACACACACACACACACAGTTCTAATATCCTATCATCCTTAAGCACACACACACACACACACACACACACACACACACACACACACACACACACACCTCCCCGTGGCGTAACTGATAGCGCGTCTGGCTCACAACAAGAAGGTCCCGGGTTCGAGACCCGGGCGGGGAAGAGACATTTGGGCAAGTCTCCTAACGGTGTAGCCTCTTTTCACCTAGCAGTATAAATAGGAACCTGGTATAAGTGGACGAAGTTGTGACGTCCCATCTGGGGTTGGTGATCGGTTACAAGGTGAGATGGGTATCGTACTGGTCAACCTAAGCTACTGGTCAACCTAAGCCTTCGGGTGAGACTGGTACCGTAGTGAGAATGGTACCGTACAGATTAACCCTAAGCCTTCGTATCCCGATGTCGCCAATTGCTAAAATACAGACTACACACACATCCACAACCATTCCAACGATACATAAAAACACTTAACATGCATTTCACGCAATACATTCCCAGTTAAGGAGGCGCGATAATAATGAGCTTAGCTCGCATTGCGTGGATTCCCCTTGACGAACAAGTAACTGAGTAACTGAGTAACACAGTTCTAATATCCTATCATCCTTAACCCGTGGAGCCCCCGGCTAGTTTTGTAATGTTTGCGCACCAGAACCCGGCCGGTTTTCAAAAAATTGTTTTATTCCAGAAACAATAGCGAATGGGTTAGGAATGAAGGAAAAACCACGAAAAACCGCTCAAAAAGCTTAAAAAATGGTCCTACAGAGCCCCCGAAAACGGATTTTACAAGAGTACAAAATTGAAGGCAATTATCCCAAAAAAACAGGTTATTGCGCGCTCGCGCGCACGCACGTGGACTTTGAGAGTTTTCAACCATCGGCACGGTTGCGTGGGATACGTACACAGTTCCCATACAAATCTGAGCCCTCTTGAGTGGCTATACCTGAGGATACGGTCGGCGCAATTAGGGTGACGCGTCAGGCGCGTCTCTGGGGCTGTGCGTTACATACATCGCCGACCCGTCAGACGCGTCGCTGGGGCTGGACGGGTTAAACACACACACACACACAGGTCTAATATCCTATCATCCTTAAACACACACACACACACAGGTCTAATATCCTATCATCCTTAAACACACACACACACACAGGTCTAACATCCTATCATCCTGAAACACACACACACACACACACACACACACACACACTGTTCTAATATCCTATCATCCTTAAGCACACACACACACACACACAGTTCTAATATCCTATCATCCTTAAACACACACACACACACACCCACTGTTATAATATACTATCATCCTTAAACACACACACACACACACACACACACACACACACACACACACACAGTTCTAATATCCTATCATCCTTAAACACACACACACACACTGTTCTAATATCCTAGCATCCTTAAACACACACACACACACTGTTCTGTTATCCTATCATCCATAAACACACACAGTTCTAATATCCTATCATCCTTAAACACACACACACACACACTGTTCTAATATCCAATCATCCTTCAACACACACACACACACACTGTTATAATATCCTATCATCCTTAAACACACACACACACACACACAGTTCTAATATCCTATCATCCTTAAGCACACACACACACACACACACACTGTTCTATTATCCTATCATCCTTAAGCACACACACACACAAACTGTCCTAATATCCTATCATCCTTAAACACACACACACCCACAGTTCTAATATCCTATCATCCTTTAACACACACACACACACACTGTTCTATTATCCTATCATCCTTAAACACACACACACAATGTTCTAGTATCCTATCATCCTTAAGCCACACACACACACACACACACACACACACACACACACACACACACACACACACAACCACACACATAATGTTCTGTTATATTTTGGAAACCCATTAATGGCATTAGAATGATTAGACAGTACACTAGGACTATACGGCTGGGAGAGTGTAGAGAGGGGAGAAGCGTTGTTGTAGATAGAGGAAGCTGTTGGAATGGCTTTGGTATGTGTGTTAAGGGGTACTGCTTGTTTTTTGGTATATACAGTATACAGTATATATATGTATATTTTATAAAAGAAAAAAATAATTTCCTCGCTAGACCTCCATCAAACTTTAAAAAAAAAAAAAAAAAAACCTAGACCCCCTTCAAGATAAATTTGTACATTTTTCGATAGAAAAATGTGCCGGCTGAATGCCGGTTTTTCTTAAAATTACAGGCTTGTTATCGCTCGCCAGGAATAAATCGACACCTAAATGGCACGAAAGGTCTTGAAATTGACAACGAAATGGGGCAAAATATAAACAAAATTATATATTGCTTATCCATTTGGGAATGTTCTTGGCCGTCCTTCAAAAGCGTGTATTCATTGTCCAGAAAAAAAAAATATATAAGAACTATAACATTTAAAGGTAAATACCACCATACTGAAGATCTGTTTAGGGAATTAAAATGACTTAAGTTTGATAATGTATGTAAATATTTTCTTGCGGTTAGAGTATTTAATGATATTCATAGCCTGCATGCGAATACAATATTCCCTATTGTTGACCATAATCACTATACTAGAGGAAATAATATCAACCTGATCTGTCCCCAGCCCAGAACAACACATTTCCAAAATTAATTTTTGTATTCTGGTCCATCATTGTGGAACTCTCTTCCCGAACCAATTAATGTATATTATGATTTAATATGTGTCATACAATGAAGCAACTTGATTGAGCCCGAAAACTTTCAGTCTTCTACTGTACTTCTCACTTCTCAGCTTGTTCTTCCTCTGTCCAATTACGCTTCTTTCCTACTTTACTCCAGCCATCTGGTCTGGTCTGGCCTCCAATCTATTATTAGTCGGTTTCTATCTGTACTTTACTTTGACACTTAAAAGATTCCGAAGAGATTGAATTATTTTTGTTTTCAGATCAGAATAAAAATATTGTTATAATATGAAGGTTGTCCAACTCTCGTTATTTACTCCTCCAGTCTATTTGAAGTGAGATGTAATCCAGTCAATAGGTGAATAGATTATTTGTTCATGATGTTTTTTCCTTCTTTCACCTCATTACGATAAAATGAAATATTAAGAACTATTATCATTACAGTCTTGAAAGGGTGTTTTATTAATCTCTACCTTACTCCTATCTAATGCAAGAAACTCATCCTTTTTAAACTATAAATTACTCTGTCAAAATTTAACTACAAAATATAAGTGTGATCCGTTTTAAGGAAGCAGTACCACAGACAGTACCAGGTGGTGGTGGTGGTGGCCTTAACTTTATGCGTCTATGTTGTATTGTTCTTTGTAGCTACTCCCAGAGGCCCGATAATTTCTCTGAATCTCCTTTCTTCCTCCGTTGGGGTTTTATCTTTCTCTCTCTCTCTCTCTCTCTCTCTTACCAATAGATTTGACTACTTAAAATTAAACCAACAACTGAAATGCGAATGCGACCTGCCAATAAATTAAGTAGGTCAACTAAATTAATACTGTATTGATTGTGTAATAATCTACGAAGTACATTAAGGCTGTCTTCAATAAAGCTTCAGTAAACACACACACACACACACACACACACACACAGGATTAGATGAAGCCTCCCCTTATAATGTCTCGCCCACTACCACCTTGCTCCCCAAAGCCCCAACTAATTGAAGCTCTACCTCGCCACCTAAAAACTTCCCCCATTCTCTGTCAACATAACGACCCCATCCACCCCATCCAAAAAAAAATGGAGTTTATGTTATTGTCACTTGGGTGGCTAGATTTTTGCGACAAGTAGACGTGAAGTTGGGATTTTAATAATTTTGTGGGTGTTGGTCATTTTGTGGGTTAGATTTTAATTCCATTTCACGTCACCTTATTGTCTCTCTCTCTCTCTCTCTCTCCCTCTCTCTCTCTCTCTCTCTCTCTCTCTCTCTCTGTACTTTAATATAGAGTTGTCAGACTCCGTGTCAGTCAAAACATAGTCACCGTACCACTACTGTCAGTTGTCTGTTTTGCTTTTATGTAACTCAATGCCAACCGTATTATGTATGATTATTGTCAATATCTTCATTAATTCGCGCGCGCGCGCGCGTGTGTTATTTTACATTAAACTTTATGAGTTTTATATTTAATTGATGCCATGTTCCCGTTTATATTTCTTTAGTATTATTCTTTTCCATTGTCTAATATCTATCATGATATCCATACCTTTCTTTCCGACACCCTTTCACTCCTCATATCTGTTAATATATTATATTGATCTAAATTCCTCCTCCGACCACCTACCCGTCCAGCTATATCAATAACAAGGCTTGGATGATTAATAGGGTAAAACAATAGCAAGGAGGACATCCTTTCACCTTTTACTCCTCTAGTATGCTCTTTCTTTCCTCCTTTCCTGATCTCTAGTTTATAAGGGACATCTCAGCTCTTCAACCTGTCTACCCCCCTCAACTTGAACTTAAGGGGGTACTACTTGCTTTTTCTAGACCTCCTTCTCCCTCGTGTTTAGCATAATCGTTTTTAGATTTTAAGACGTACCTTCCATTATTTTGTCGATTTTAAGACCTTTCGCTCCCTTTCTTTGTCAATATTAAAACCTTTCGTGCCATTCAGGTGTCGACTTTTTCCTGGTGAGCGATAGCGAGCCTGTAATTTTAAGAGAAACCGGCCAGTGGCCGGACAATTTTCCTACCGAAAAATGTACACATTTATCTTGCAGGGTGTGTATTTCTAAGTTTGATGGAGGTCTAGCTTGGAAACTAAACAATAAAATTGAATAATGGTAGCCAATATAAAGTTAAAAAAAAGTCGCCGGTACAGAAGGGGTTAAGCAGAAAACACCCTGTATTATTTTGCATTATAGAATATATTATTAAGCTTGGGAAAGACTTCAGTTGCGTACTGGTTAACCCCATCCATTTTCCTATTGTGGAGATAACATAATACACACTTCCCCAACTGACCACTTGCGAGTTTCAGGCTATAAGGAAGTTGGTGCCATAACCATTGGTATTAAGCATAAATACAATATTTAAGTAGATTTCTAATGGACTAAACGTCAATGGACTGGGGTTCTTGCAGAGAGGCTCCAGTCCTGACGTTATTCTTGAATTACAGTGTGCTGGCTTAATAATCCAATAGGGTTGATAGCCTCTGAAGTCCTATTTTAACTAACTAATTGACAAAACGTATGTTGAATTTAGTTGTATGTAATTATGAATGCACTACAACTGCATTATAGCTGGTAATTCTGCTAAATATCAATGTAAGAAACTCCAACTTTCTTATAGCCTGAAACTCGCACGTGGTCAATTGTGTGGTGGATAATCAATTATCACTCCCATCTCTTAATTCCCTAAACGTCCATTTCCAGTGGGTGGTAGAGTGATGGTGTCTCGAGATATGGAACTGGACAGCTGGGACCATACCGTAGATATATAGATTTAGGGAGGGTCAACTCTCTGTGAGAGCTCCGGAACCATGGGTGGGTTTAGGGGTGGGTGGGGGGAGGCTGTTTTTTTTCTCTGGCCCCTTTCTCCCTCGTGTTTAACCCCATTGATTATAAAATTCTAAAATGTTCGGCCCATAAGTTTGGCGATTTTGAGACCTTTCGCCTCATTTCTTTGTCAATATTAAGACCTTTCGTGCCATTTAGTTGTCGATAATTTCCTGGTGAGCGATAGCAAGCCTGTAATTTTAAGAGTAATTGGTCTTCGGCCGAGAAATGTTTCTACCGTAAATGTAAAATGTACACCTTTATCTTGATTGGGTGTCTAGGGAGTGCTTTTACAGGTTGATGAAGGTCTAGGAAGGAAACTAAAAACATATTTAAAAAGATAACACAATAAGCAAATAAATATGCCCATCTCCCCTCAGGGGTGGCAAGGGACCAGATGGGTGTGAGGGAAGATAACAGTGAGGATAGGATAATAAGGACGGAAGCAGAGAGCGTACAAAGATGATGTGAAAGACAACAGTGAGGAGAAGGAATATAAGAACGGAAGCAGAGAGAGTATAAGGATGATAGGAAAGATAACAGTAAGGAGAAGGAATATAAGAACGGAAGCAGAGAGGGTATAAGGATGATAGGAAAGATAACAGAGAGGAGAAGGAATATAAGAACGGAAGCAGAGAGAGTATAAGGATGATAGGAAAGATAACAGTAAGGAGAAGGAATATAAGAAAGGAAGCAGAGAGAGTATAAGGATGATAGGAAAGATAACAGAGAGGAGAAGGAATATAAGAACAGAAACAGAGAGGGTATAAGGATGATAGGAAAGATAACAGTAAGGAGAAGGAATATAAGAACGGAAGCAGAGTGGGTATAAGGATGATAGGAAAGAAAACAGTGAGGAGAAGGAATATAAGAACGGAAGCAGAGAGAGTATAAGGATGATAGGAAAGATAACAGTAAGGAGAAGGAATATAAGAACGGAAGCAGAGAGAGTATAAGGATGATAGGAAAGATAACAGTAAGGAGAAGGCATATAAGAACGGAAGCAGAGTGGGTATAAGGATGATAGGAAAGAAAACAGTGAGGAGAAGGAATATAAGAACGGAAGCAGAGAGAGTATAAGGATGATAGGAAAGATAACAGTAAGGAGAAGACATATAAGAACGGAAGCAGAGAGGGTATAAGGATAATAGGAAAGATAACAGAGAGGAGAAGGAATATAAGAATGGAAGCAGAGAGAGTATAAGGATGATAGGAAAGATAACAGTAAGGAGAAGGAATATAAGAACGGAAGCAGAGAGGGTATAAGGATGATAGGAAAGATAACAGTAAGGAGAAGGAATATAAGAACGGAAGCAGAGAGAGTATAAGGATGATAGGAAAGATAACAGTGAGGAGAAATAATATAAGAACGGAAGCAGAGAGAGTATAAGGATGATAGGAAAGATAACAGTGAGGAGAAGGAATATAAGAACGGAAGCAGAGAGAGTATAAGGATGATAGGAAAGATAACAGTGAGGAGAAGGAATATAAGAACGGAAGCAGAGAGAGTATAAGGATGATAGGAAAGATAACAGTGAGGAGAAGTAATATAAGAACGGAAGCAGAGAGAGTATAAGGATGATAGGAAAGATAACAGTAAGGAGAAGGAATATAAGAATGGAAGCAGAGAGAGTATAAGGATGATAGGAAAGATAACAGTGAGGAGAAGTAATATAAGAACGGAAGCAGAGAGAGTATAAGGATGATAGGAAAGATAACAGTGAGGAGAAGGAATATAAGAACGGAAGCAGAGAGAGTATAAGGATGATAGGAAAGATAACAGTGAGGAGAAGGAATATAAGAACGGAAGCAGAGAGAGTATAAGGATGATAGGAAAGATAACAGTGAGGAGAAGGAATATAAGAACGGAAGCAGAGAGAGTATAAGGATGATAGGAAAGATAACAGTGAGGAGAAGTACTATAAGAACGGAAGCAGAGAGAGTATAAGGATGATAGGAAAGATAACAGAGAGGAGAAGGAATATAAGAACGGAAGCAGAGAGAGTACAAGGATGATAGGAAAGATAACAGAGAGGAGAAGGAATATAAGAATGGAAGCAGAGAGAGTATAAGGATGATAGGAAAGATAACAGTGAGGAGAAGGAATATAAGAAAGGAAGCAGAGAGAGTATAAGGATGATAGGAAAGATAACAGTGAGGAGAAGCAATATAAAAACGGAAGCAGAGAGAGTATAAGGATGATAGGAAAGATAACAGTGAGGAGAAGCAATATAAAAACGGAAGCAGAGAGAGTATAAGGATGATAGGATATTAGATACAGACTATTAAGGGGGTACTACTCGCTTTTTATGGACCTCCTTCTCTCTCGTGTTTTGCATATTAGTTTTGAGATTTGAAGACGTTCCTTCCATTAGTTTGGCGATTTTAATACCTATATAATAATAATAATAATAATAATAATAATTTTATTGCCATATTATGGAGATAATACATGAATAAGACAACACAAGACAAACATTTAATGGCATAGCTCCTTAGCAGACAATGAAAAATATACTGAATATTACTTTTGAACACTAACATTACATAAACATGGACTTATACATAAACACCGGGTTCGAGACCCGGGCAGGGAAGAGACATTTGGGCAAGTCTCCTAACGGTGTAGCCTCTGTTCACCTAGCAGTATAAATAGGAACCTGGTATAAGTGGACGAAGTTGTGACGTCCCATCTGGGGTTGGTGATCGGTTACAAGGTGAGATGGGTATCGTACTGGTCAACCTAAGCCTTCTGGTGAGACTGGTACCGTAGTGAGAATGGTACCGTACAGATTAACCCTTTAGCTAGCTTTCGTTTCCAGATGTCGCCAATTGGCTAAAATACAGACTACACACACATCCACAGCCATTCCAACGATACATAAACACTTAACATGCATTTCACGCAATACATTCCCAGTTAAGGAGGCGCGATAATAATGAGCTTAGCTCGCATTGCGTGGATTCCCCTTGACGAACAAGAGTGAATAACATACATACATACATACATACATACATACATATACTGTATATGAGACATCTACACATTAAGAATTTTGTGAAAGCAAAAGACATTTGTTTAATTATGTTTATAGGTGCTTAAATTAGCTATGGACTTAAAAGGCTACAGACTGTCTCAATTTATCCTTTTAGCTACTATACATACCTCCCAAACTGCACAAAATCATCTAATTATAGCTAGAATAGCATTAAAAAGACAGCACCGGTACTGGACGGGTTAACCATGTATGTTGTTTTATGTTATGTTGTTATCTCTGAGACATGTTTTCATCTCATTACGCTCAGTTTAGCCTCACTACAGGTCCTCGTTTATTATTAAGTAACACCCCGTTCTTAACATTAATCATCAATTATTACAAACCCCAATGCACTTGAATAAACTAATGAAAGCATATGGTCCTCCCGGATTCGAACTCGGTATAACAAGTTAGACAACAAACGTGTGCATGGGGAAACACGACGCAGTGTACCCTAAACTTTCCACATTTAACCCAGAGAGTTGATGAATACATAATGATTACACCACCAGATTTTCTGCTGTGTCTGTATTCTCACATAATCCTTTGATTATGATGTATAACTAAAGTAGGTAAGCATCAGAGTGGTTATATAATAATGTTTAACATCGTTCTTAATAACTCCAATAACCCTCAAATGAAATTAATGAAATCATGTGATTCTCCCAGGATTCGAACCTAGGATATCTCATACAGATCTTACACGCCCTAACCATTACACCATCAATACAGTATAATTATATATATATATATATATATTATCATGTTACAATTCCCTTCTCTAGGACCTGCGTTCTCTAACATGATATATCCAGGTCTATACCAACCTACCATCTTCATCTCTGACCCAATCCATCACAGAACTAATTCATCCACCTGCACCTTAACTATTTACCTCAGAGATCATCCACCCATACACCCACCTGCCTCGTCAATTACAGTATCCAGTTGTCAGAAAGTCAGCCAGGCATAACACTGTCGGGAGGTCTATGGGTTTTGATAGAAGGCCAATTTTCCTATTCAGCTCACGTCCTGCAATTATAGGATGAGAGAGAGCGATAGAGAGATCGACGATGGTTATCAAACACCACCAGTAAAAATTCGTATCCATGCAAGACGGATACAAATTGAAAAAGCCCTTATTATGATATTTATGTAGCCCTTGTCAAATTCACTAGGTGTTTGTTCTTTTGTTCATTTCGTGTACTTGTGAAAGATATGTTGTTGGTAAATTGTGTCAGTAGGCCTATATTAAGAACCGATCATTTTGTAAGTGGTTCACAGATTGGTGGTTTATCTATGTTATTTGTCGGTTAATGTAATTGGGTAGATGGTCTAAAAGTTGTTGACAGTATTGTAATTAATTATGATCCAGCTGTGATGATGGGGATCATTAGTTATCAGAATCATTTATGGGGAGACTTTTAGCAACTGATTAACAAGCACCATGTTGTGAAGAAACAGCAATGGCTGCAACAGATGTGAGAATTAAGACACAAATGTAGAGCAGGGACCCAGTTTATTCAACATTTCGCCAGTAAGGCTTCTTCAGGAATCATTCCTGAAGAAGCTTTACTGGCGAAACGTTGAATAAACTGGGTCCCTACTCTGCATTTGTGTCTTAATTCCCAAAGCACCATGTTATATACCAGGCCTGTTCTATACTGTAGGTAGAGCCAACGAACTTGGCAATAATGTTGACCCCTTAGCTTCTTATAACTCGAAATGAATGAAAGCACTCGGGCCGACGTTTCTATCATTTGGGTAGAGTCTACCAGGAAATAGGTGTGGGTATTTACAGCCAGTTTGCTCAGAGAGGTCAGGGATCA
This sequence comes from Paralithodes platypus, assembly GCA_032716605.1. Lineage (NCBI taxonomy): Eukaryota > Metazoa > Arthropoda > Malacostraca > Decapoda > Lithodidae > Paralithodes > Paralithodes platypus. Next base: position 33,073,430 of record CM064552.1, on the reverse strand, counting down.
AGATTATTGTTAAGTTTGTTGGCGCTACCTATAGTACCTAATCTAGATCTTGTCTTGTTATCGTGAGCTAGTTAATATATTTAACTTGTAATACAAAATATCTTGAAGCTATTCTAGTCATCATAAGATATATTTTGTATTATACTATATATACATAACCTAATTTAATAGTTCATTCTGATTGGCCTTGGTATTCAGAAATTATCAACTTCAAGATTTGTTAACAATATAATTCTATAATTAGAAAACTATTATTAACCATCAATACCTCCCTTGTTGTCAACCACTCACACGGTCCATGGTCACACTGCCTTCATCTCTTCGAATGTTATTATCATTCCTAGGGGGATAGGGTTTACTTATTAGGTAAATTTATTTAGTATTTATTTATTCATTTATTTATTTATTTGTTTATTTATGTATTTACTTATTTATATATTATTGTTTTAGTTTCCTCCCTAGACCTCCATGAAGATTAATAGATTATCCTCATGATCCCCCGTTGAGATAAATGTGTACGTTTTTCGGTAGAAAAACGTCCTGGTCTAAGGCCGTTTCCTCCAAAATGTGCAGGCTCGTTATCGCTCGCCAGGTAATAAAATGAACACCTAAATGACACGAAAGGTCTTAATGTTGATAAAGAAATGGGATGAACGGCCTTAAAATCGACAAATTAATGGGTGCGAACGTCATAAAATTTCAGAACTAATGGGGATAAACATGAGGGAGAATGGGGTCCAGAAAAAGCACCTAACTTCCTCTTAAATGTGTATGTCTATGGTGATGGTGAGTTGAGGAAGGGAACGTCCGGACAGTCAAAATCAATAGTTGTTGGTCATCCTTGCTCAGAATCTGTCTTGGTCTTGGTGGTGTAATGGTTAGACTCGGTTTAAAAATCTGTGTATGATAACCCAGGTTCGAATCTTGGTGGATCACATATATGCTTTCATTAATTTAATTGGAGATGTTTGATGTTGTGGTGAAATTAATAAAATATAGATTTAGTTCTAGCACTTTTCCTTGGCAGTCCTCAGCTTTTTTTAACCCCTTCAGCACGAACTGGAGAGTGAGAGGGTGTGAGGATGAAGACGAAGACGAGGGTAAAAGGGTGAGACGTAGGGTGTAATAGAATGTTGTATAAGAGAGTGAGAGAGTATGAGAGTGAAGATATGAAGGAGAGGTTAAGGGTCATTAACCCTTTCACGTGTTTATGACGCAGAGGTTGCCATATTAGCAAACAGAAATAGAGTTCTCTCACTCTTATAATTACCTCTCCAAAATTAGTTTTCTGCCCACAGCTAACTCAGAAACAACTGCAGAAGTTGAAGTAACTAAACTAAAGGTTTCTAAATACCCCTGATGGTAACAACGGCTTTAAAGTATCCCCAATAGGCTCAACATCGCGTCATATGCGTGAAAGGGTTAAGAATGGTTGAGAAAAGGTCAGCTTGCAGTTAGAGAGAGGAAGGCAGAAATGTGAGGCACTAGGGCAGGATTGTTGCTCAGTTAAACCAAGTTAGGGGAATTTCCCAGAGGAGGCGTTGATGACTATGCAAGAACCGTGACTTTAGACATGGCAAGTTCTTAACCTCGTTTGTTTTACCTACGTCTAGATGGAAGCTAATAAGTGAAATTACACAACGTATACTGGTGTACCTCCCAATGCAATTAATGAAAGCACGTGATCCTCCCGGGATTTGAACCAGGGTTACCACGTACAGATTTTAAACACTCTAACCATTACACCATCAAGACAGTTAAAGGTTAAGTACATGACAGAAAGCTATTCTTGCCTCGCACACATTTTTACGATCATAACTCGTCTAATATTGCCCTCCTTATCTTCTCAGTATTGTGTTTATATTTTACTTTAAAACTTCCGTCTCTTTTGCCTCTACTCTCTCTTCTGCCACCATCAATGTACTACCTTTCCTCAGTACTCTCCAACTCGTTTATTTGATCTCGACTTTTTATTTAACCAAACCAGCTGTCAAACACTAGAACTGTCATCGTTACCACCACTAATGAGAGAGAGAGACAAAAACAAAAGAGAGAGAGAGAGAGAGAGCATGTGTGTAAAAGAGACTTTGTTCCTGTGATTGTTTGCGTGAGTGTCCATCTTCTTATGTAACTATACAGTGTTAGCTTAAAACTTATATTTTCAACAATTACATGCAATTAGTATGTGTCTAGTCAATAATCGCTTAATTTGTTATTATTTATACATAAGTTGCTGGGAAGTATGATTGACTAATAAGAGTAGTTTGTAATGTAACAGCTTGTTAATCAGATCAAAAAAATTACACACATTCTCCATTCATTATAATTGTACTTACATAAAGCCATGGAGAGGGAAGAACTCATGTGGAAAATTGTACTTATCAAGCCAAGACAATATAATATTTAAACAACAAGATGCTACCTATATTTCTAGACTACCTTTTATCCATCTCCCATTCTAATTTCCTCCTACAAGTTCAATTAACTAAATCATCAAGTCTGGTCTGGTCTTGTGATTGTTCGGGGAGATCACCTTTTCAGCGGCCCTATTATATGTTATTGATTTAGTTTTTGGTTATTTACTGGTTTTTCAACTTCTTTTGCCTTTCTATCCACATTCTTTGTATAGTTCTTTTTATATCCTCTCTGTTTTCTTCTTCTCTGAATAATATATCAGCTAATTTATTATTTGTGTAAGGCCTATCAAATATTTTGCTGGTGTTTCTAATGTCATGGTAATGTTCAACTTCTTCACAGTCGTTCATGTAACCCTTTACCAATCCTGCCCCCGTCCACCCCCCATCACTGCACCATCTCTCCTGCCTCGATAATTGAGGTAATTTGTCGCTTGGTCGCCCGGGAAGCTAAACCAATAAGAGATATACAGTTACAGGAAGTTACAACGAATGCAGGAAGTTACAACGAATACAAGCAGTCCTGCTTTTCGTCTCCCTCACTCACACAGACAAAACACAGAACAAAGACAAAAAAATAGTGTCTATAACATTTTGATTACGGGAGGCTTTTCTTGAGCATTATATATTCGTCTAGTGTTTGTCAGAATGCAAACAATGACGCATAATCAAACTGAAAGCGTAACTCAATGAAGTTTATATACTTTTATGAGACGGCTTTACTAATCTGAATCAACTTGTCTAATTCCTTACCAGGACTAGGCCTGAACCCTCAATATGCCAACACGCCAATAGTATGCCGTAATATTCATCGAAAAGACAAAAGACACTATCAAGATAACTGTAGAAAGTGTGTTGCTAGCATATGATAATAGTAATTTTACCCAGAACTAAATACACACAAACATAATAACATTAAGATACAAATAATATAACCTTCCATAATTATATTCTGGGAATATACTCTACTGTAGAGTCTAAATGAAAAACAAAAACAAAACAAAATGCATAGCACTGTACACTCATTGCAAAGTGTACACCATAATATCACCCTCTAACCTATTCCTTAAAAGTTTCGTTCAAGGAAGGACTATGTATGCCCCTATACAATACTATGTATGCCCCTATACAATACTATGTATGCCCCTATACAATACTATGTATGCCCCTATACAATACTATGTATGCCCCTATACAATACTATGTATGCCCCTATACAATACTATGTATGCCCCTATACAATACTATGTATGCCCCTATACAATACTATGTATGCCCCTATACAATACTATGTATGCCCCTATACAATACTATGTATGCCCCTATACAATACTATGTATGCCCCTATACAATACTATGTATGCCCCTATACAATAAGACCAGTCAACATTATAGGAAATAAATGGTACAAATAAATTGGTGGTGATGGGCTGGTCTATCAGAGTGAGAACTGAGCAATCTCTGCCATACCCATAGCTTACTCTGACTGTTCCTTTTACTTATATATTTTCTAGATCTCAAGTGACGGCGTCTCTTCCGTGGATTGACCTCCCAATCTACCAAGATTGGAAGCCAAAGCGTCACATTTTTCCTTTGCCCCTCAACTTTCTCTTCATAATTGCTGAGGGGCACAGGGCCCTGGGTGGGGCTTTGGTTTCCCGGGCGTTTCCGCTCCCTCCTCAGCTCCCCGCCACGGAGTGGCTTCGGTCACTCCAGGCTTTATTGTGGTCGGCTGGGAGGGTTCTGTGGGGGCGCTCTGTTATGGCCTTGGCCTTGCTCGGGGCCTTGGGGCTGTTCGGCCAGGCAGCTTGGGGAACAACAACAACATTATAGGATCTTATGGATTAACCTCCATAATTGTAAGTTTTAGCCATGGTTGTGTGTTCGTATGGAGAATAATCACCGAGAGAGAGAGAGAGAGAGTGTGTGTGTGTGTTTATTATTAACTGTTGTCAGCTAATAAAATATCGGACTTAGTCTACCAAACTGAATTAATGAAATATTTAAAACCTCCATTACAAGTAATAACTATACATATTTGTTTAAAGCTACTTATCTGCTTGTTCCAATTTTACTATAACTGGCTAAAATTAAGAATAATATTGAATCCTTCCAGATAATCCTTGGAGTTTATATTGTACTTACAAAAATTGCTTACATCTACATATCTTTTTAGTGTGTTGATCAAACGCACTTTTACCAGAAGCCATATCAGTGTTTTGATTTGATGCTTTAAAAAATGAGTCATTAAAATATTAAACTTATACTGTAGTTGGCTAGTGTCATGACTTTGAATTGTAAATGTATTGTTAGTTGTATTCCTTCATTATCATCTTCATAGGTTAGGTTACGAGTGGATGAGATAGTAGATACAGACAACAGGAAGAATCACACTGCATCACCTACTATAGTCCGTTCATTCTAAGTTGGGCAGAAATCGTAACCCCTAACCTCTCATAACTCAAAAAGGACTTGAGTAATCGAGCTAGTATATCTACCAAATAAGAAGATTTGGCTAGGGAATATATGTATAAATTGACAGCTCATTTGCTCTAGCCCTTTTTTAGTTACAGAGGTTAGAGGTTACGATTTCTGCCCAACCAAGAATGAACGGACTATAGTTTCAAGTACTTTAGATTCAAGTTAGGAGCAGATTAGATCAAGTTTAGATAAATCCGATTAGTCTTATATAAACAAGTTAAAGCTTGAGACTACGAGTAGACCAGAGTGAATTAGGCTTAGCAAGGCTAGCCTATCTATATATTAGAATGATTCAACATTTGATTGACTATTCTATACCCACTAAATTTTGGTACATTTCCTTCACATTTCGGTCTCACACACAATCCATGCCACAGTACAGTACAGTCAATATTTAGCCAAAAATGTTGTTGCTAAAGGAGCACAAAGGATAACAAGCAACAATAGATTACTGATCCTTACGAGGCTGCGTGTAATTAAACTACAGATTCTGTGTGAAAATAGAAAAGGTTAGCAAGGTGTAAAGTGATGTTATTCGTGTGTAAATCTAGTTAATCGGGGTTAAGAGCGAATATTTATCTAGACGATTTTAAAATGTGTGAACAGTACTACACTCAATGACACTACTAGGAAGTCCATTCCATAAGTTTATCACTCGATTAATAAATAAATGCTTTGCCTCATGCGAGTGAAAAAGGCTTTCCAATTATCGTACAACCATTTCCTCTAATGTAATTAGAGTGATCAATTGTGGAGTATTTGTTTAAACTGTGTAACTTAGAGTTTGTAAGTTTCTCTCGACTTACCTCTTACTGCTCTCTTGTCTAGATTTTGTACAAGTATCATAATACTTTCGCCAAATACTAATATTGACTGTACACACATAGAACCAGTTTTTAACCGTCTTAAGATATTATTATGTTCCCTCCATCAACCGACTTTACTCCTAAACTCAATTTATGAAATCAACAAATACATGTGGCAGTCCAGGGATTCGAACCTAGGATGCTCACACCGAAATTCAGTGCATTTATCCATTGCGCTACGAAGACAGTTAAAGAATGATGGACAGGCCTACGATTTATTATGCAGTTTCGAATCCTGCATATCAATCTAAGCATGTACACCAATTCCAACTGCGCTATCATAGGCTATGGATAGATGAATGGAAGGAGTAATTAATGGGGCATCTCTATAACAAATATTTTAGTTTCATTTCAGCCTGAATATAGTTAGTTATAATAAGATTTCAGAGGCTATCAACCCTATTGGATTATTAAGCCAGCACACTGTATGTCAAGAATATCGTCAGGACTAGATCCTCTTTTGAGATAACTCCAGTCCCTTGTGCTAATTACTTTATTCACATATATATAGCAGGACACTGAACAAAGAAAGGTGCATATAGACTCTCGCGCTCTCTCTCTCTCTCTCCATTTTTTTTAATCAATGTTGCATTCTATATTCACCTACTAAATGTATTTAAATAAGAGGTACAGTACGTTGAAATACAATGCCTGGATTGCTTTCATCTTTTCCTTTACAACTATCCTTTAATAATTATAAACAGCAAAACAATAATAAATATAACTAAAACAAAACAAAAATAATGCGAACAAAAATCGGGACTTACAGTTCTCGGATACGTTTGTTCTAGGAATCTAGGCTACCTGAAGAATAATCTGTGGCTCTGATCACGTCCAGACAATGTAATCATTACAAGAACAGCGACACTATTTTGTTGTACTAAAGGCAACCGTTAGCATTGAAACTTCGAGGATAGCAGAACAGACCCAAGCACATACTTATTATAGTAACTAATTTCTCTCTCTCTCTCACACAACAACAAAGCACCATTAAACTATCGTAAATTTTCAATTATGGTGTCTGTAATGACAAGGTGTCCGGTGACCATAACTTACTGACCAACCAGTAACTCTCAACACCCGCGGTATAGTAACTTACAGACCTGACACGCCCACTAACACGCACACACACTAAGCGCAATCTTATTCACTATCATGATTCCATATATCGGGTCAAGTATAATGGCATACGATGGTCACACACAGTCACATTATCTTGACGTTAGGTTAGTTATAAGAGGTAAGGTACAGTCGGCCTAATAAGTGATGTCTAGGCACCCATTATGTTTTGATCAATAATTGGTATCAGCAATATTTGCACACTGTTTCTTCTATTTTAATGAGATATACAAACATGTTGCTACACTTATCCACCCTATTCAACATCTGACAGACATTAATACAGAACAGAGCGAGCCAAACGCAATGATTGCTGAGACATGACCTATTAGCGCCACTGTACAGTTAGTTATGTAACTTATACCCATTCTGTGATTTTATGATTGGAAGGAAACATTGTTTGATTGCAAGAATCCTTTGCTATAAGACTGTTAATTGATCAAATGAATAGACTATTGCATGTTAAATCACACTATTTATTCAGTTCTACTATTGCCCCTACCATCCAATGTAGAAGTGGATTACAATTTATGTGTCCAACTGTACACACACACACACTCTCTCTCTTTGTCTCTAACAAAGCAAGCAGAGCATTAGGCTTCATCAGAAGACATTTTCATTATCACAGCAGATACATAGTTATGCCATTATAAGTGAGACCGCATCTGGAGTATGCTGTGCAGTTCTGGTCTCCCTACCTCATAAAGGACATTATACAGTTGGAATATTAGCAGCGAAGAGCAACTAAATTGATTCCTTCTCTAAGAAATAAACCATATCATGAGAGACTAAGCGAACTCGATCTATTTTCAGCCTTAAGAAACTGAGGATAAGAGGACAACTAATTAACTTAAGTGTTTTAAGATTTTAACACCTTAAGAGCGGCCTAGGCGGTATATAATATGTAGCCACCAGCGGGGTGTTTTTACCCCAAATAGGGCTGTTTACGTGATCATTTGCATGCCTAAATAAGACCCAGAGCGTAAAACAAGCATCTATCCCTGAAAGGGCATAAACAGAGCTTTCCAATGACACCACAACGATCCTTGTATGACCGCTAGTTTTCTTGCAACAACCGCGCAACACGAGTGCAAAAACCATGTAATTCGGTACTTTCCCCATACATTTCACTATGTAGCGAGTGTGAGAGGGTGGAGGAGGGTGGGATTCTTGTCAGTAGGCCCGCCGCGGTGGTCTGGAGCAGTCATACGCTCGCTACTCTCCTGCCACCACTTGTCTCTCTCTCTCAGCAACATTACATGCTGAAATTGCCACACGACCTATGTCGCGCGCCGCCACATAGTCCAAATTTATTTAACTCGACTTATGGTGCGGGCCGCCAGTTAAGGGTTAAAAGGATTCAGTAACATTAGCCTAACCCCGATACACAATTTAAGATAGCCAAAGAGAGTTCTACAAGAATAAACAAGTTAAAATTAATCGGTAAGAAAGCAAAACTGGATACAACAAAACATTTATTCACTCGCAGTATAATTAGTGAGTGGAATAAGCTCCCAAATAAAGTAATAGAGATTGTCTCAACAGATGCATTTAAAGAATGTCTAGATTTTTACCACAGATAAATGGGGATGGAGTAGGTAATAACCAAGGATAGAACGATGTGTTTGTAGCGATCTTGGAAACCGCCTGAAGGAATTTATAGAAAGTTAGAGCTGAGGGAGTAAACAAAATTATATATATATGTATATATATATATATATAATTTATATATTGTATATATTACTAAAGGTGTAGGTTTGCATGCAATCTCCTTTCCATTTCTAATTTTCTATAAATTCCTTCAGGCGGTTTCCAAGATCTGCAAGGTTATTCACTTCTAACTATCTTCATGTACGGTAATTGTTTGAGGGAGCGGAAGATGGGGAGAGAGCCTTCTTCATTGCTATCATTTCCTTCCACTGTCCCTTACTCTCGGGTTAGCTATCTCCACTAGAATTAAGTCCTGACCACCTCGCTGGGATCGTAAGGTCTGTGTGGTCAGTGTATCTATTTAATCTCTCTATCTATCTCTCCAACGCACAGACTTATTTCACCTTATGAACTCATCAACCGTACCAAATTTGTATTTATCCTCTCTTTCAAAACCCCGCTTTTCATGCTGCCCGTTATAGGAGCCTTCTATGGGGACAATAGCATAATGCTACTATAGAATACAGTACATTCTTCCCTTATTTACTTTCCTATAATATAATCACTCTTATTCAGCGCCAGGTCCCTGAGATCAACGTCTATCAACACAAGTCCATAATCTAGCCTACCGTAGTTTTAACTAACACATCTTAGCCTAAACTAGCCTTGGCTAATTTAATTGTTAGAGTGTGTAAGTTTTGTATGAAATATCCTAGGTTCGAATCCTGAGAGAATCACATGATTTTATTTGGGGGTTATTGGCGTTAAGAACGATGTTAAACATAGCATATCCAATTCTAGCTTACCCACGCCTAATTTAACATAACCTTAGTCAATAAACTCTAACTAAACCCACTATAATCCACTCTAGCTTGACTTACCACAATCTTCAGTTGAAAGAAAACTGAAAATTACTAAGGGCTGACTTTACTAATTAGTTAAAATAGGACTTCAGAGGCTATTAACCCTATTGGATTATTAAGCCAGCACACTGTAAGTCAAGAAAAACGTCAGGACTAGAATTTCTCTGCGAAAACTCCAGTCCCTTGTGACCAGACCAGATCAGATGGCTGTAGTAAAGTAGGAAAGAAGAGCAATTGGACAGAGGAAGAACAAACGGAGAAGTGAGAAGTACAGTAGAAGACTGAAAGTACTCGGGCACAACCAAGTTGCGACTTGACACTCCTCCCATTTAATAATATCAATACTGCGTGTCACCAGCTGGAACCAGGTATCTATATCAAACTGTGTAAGTGGGTAGTACTGAGGTAGTATATTGGGTCTGTCTATATTATCCAATTATATATCTTGGTAGTATGTCCTGGCGGTGCATGCCCTTCTGGTTGTATATCATTACCAACTTTATTTTCCCTCGTCTTCTGATATAATAATACATTGAATTTGAAGCTTTGTAGTTAAGGGTGCTTCTTCCAGATGTCTTCTTGTGACGATCTGCACATATATTATATATATATAATGGTGCAAATAATGAATTATATACTGTTCTTTAAGCCCTTACATTATGAGTGACATCATTGTTAGCCTATATTCTGGTTATTAGTAAACGAATTTATTTAATGAAGGCATGCTCGGTGTTCCACCAAGGGACTGGGGTTCTCACAGAGAGGCTCCAGTCCTGACGTTATTCTTGACTTAAAGTGGGCTGGCTTAATAATACAATAGGGTTGATAGCCTCTGAAGTCCTATTTTAACTAATTTTAACTAAAGGTGTTCCAAGGAAGGGACTGGAGTTCTCGCAGAGAGGCTCCAGTCCTGACGTTATTCTTGACTTACAGTGTGCTGGCTTAATAATCCAATAGAGTTGATATAGCCTCTGAAGTCCTATTTTAACTAACTAAGGTGTTCTCGAAAAGGGGCTCCACTCCTAACATTATTCTTGAATATAAGTGTGCTGTTTAATAATTCAATAGAGATGATAGCCTCTGAAATCCAAATTAATTAACGGTGACAGTTGCCAGGTTGAGATAGGCTATACCTTACTTATACGTCCTTTCTAAGACAAATACAATTGTCTAAATCTAGCCAAACTCAACATTTATTGAAGCCATTGTATTGAAGGGTACGAAAAACTACAACATTCATACAGGCAAGACACAAATAACTCTATTGCGTGTTTACCTATCCGAAAGGATGCAATGTATTAGAATCTTGTCCATGATATAAGGAGTCCCGGATTACTTAGGCTACATTACAGAGTTAAACATACTTGCCATTTGTGGTCAGCTTACTATTATTTGTGCACGAGCTTAATAATTAATGGCGCATACTGTAGGTTGCTTGTTTAGGTTAAGTAAGGTAGTTACGTTGGACATGAATGTTAGGTAACCCAACCAACCCAACCCAACTCAATGATTTAAAACAAATAAACAATAAAGTAATTAAATAAATAAAACACATCGGAAAAACCTAGGCATAATGTAAAAACAATGCCAAATACCAATTTACATGAAAATAAAGTTAGGCTAATGATGTAAACTATGTGATTACAGATAGTAATGGTCTGAGGCTCTCGTGTTTTGGTCTAGAACACCCACGATTGCCGAGCCACGACATAATTGACTTTAGATGACAGGAATAAAGGAATGCTGAGACAAGCAATAATAATACTCATGATGCCTTGATACAAAACAGGGGACAGAGGAAGTAGTAGAGGGTATGGAAGGGAGCTGGAGAGTCTCTTTATAGAGATGAACAAGACAAATATTACATACAATGAGTACACGAAAGGTGAGACAATCAAATTTACCCTGGTAGTGATTGACGTCGCATACCCTCATTAACGTCCAATTAAGGCAGAACAGTATGGGGAGAGAGCGTGTACAATAATTTACCTATCGTTTCCTTGTAAGAATAATATTTGACCTTCAACGTACAGAACTTCATACTATATTAAAAACATTTATAACATGAAAAGAATGATTGTACGGAAATGGATTAGAGTATATATATATAATTATATATAACTTTACTGCTTGACTGTAACCTATCACAGCAAAAATGTATTAATATGTTTTTGCTCCCACCATGCTATGTTACTCTTTGTCATTATCTCATAATATAGACTCGTACTCTCTTTCCGTCAACCTACTTATCTTTCTGCACAAATTACTTTCTACCCTACAAATTAAGGTATTATTCTATAATTGCACCTATACGAGCTAAACAAATTATTATTGTATTTAACAGGAAGGTACGACGAGGTAAGTGATGTGGTATAGGTGGCAATATGCGGAAATGGATTATAAGGGCATTCTGCCCCCTCTTACTCCCTTACGAAAATCTACGGTATTCACTCCACCCCAACTGGATTTCTACCGTTTTACCCAACCAGCAGGGGTGTGGGGGCGGCAGCCCCCACCCATAATACTAGGTTAGGTTAGGTAAGGTTGTTAGGTTAGGCTAATGTCTCTCTGAAACATTGTAAATCTGTGTCACATCTAGATTGATAGACTTTTGTCAGAGGGGGGCGGAATGCCCTTATAATCCATTTCCGCATATTGCCACCTATACCACATCACTTACCTCGTTGTATCTTCCTGTTAAATACAATAATAATTTGTTTAGCTCGTATAGGTGCAATTATAGAAATTTACCCAAATTAACATTGTTTATCGTTATTATTGCCTTATAAGCATATGTGTTAAATAATAAAGACGTGTTAATAGAAAATTCAAAGGACGACTAATCCCCAGAGCGACGGCATAAGGCGAGTCATCAGGGAAGTTAGTGACAGTATTATAATTTAAATTAGTACCTCCTTTGAAGATGGGACGAGGGAGAGAAGGAAAGATAAGGAGGTTTCTAACACTTGTTCAGTTGTTCACGCCACAATGGTAAACTGATAAAACAGCTTTTGTGTTCTTTTACTTCAGAGGAAAATATAATTATATACTCCGTCGGATGCAAATTATTCCCTTACGCGTAGGCAAGACTTCTCGTTAAAAATATAAACATAAACAAAATAAAATAATAAACACGATAAAGCTAATAAGGCCTTGCTAGAAAGGAACATTGACCTTTTTTGTTTCCTTTATTTCCATAGCATAACATAGTACAAAGGTACAGATGATGATAGGTGCCTTCACAACAGCTTCATTTGTCTGATTGCTTTGATTGATGAATAGATCCAAGCTTTTCCGGACAATCCAAAAATCTTCCTATGGACCATCAATTTCAAGTAAAATCTCTTCTGTTTTTAATTGTATATGATATCGTTTAACAAATGTAAGCTTTCAAAGAGCTCAACGCTTACAGTTTCCCACATAAGTTATATTTATCTCCGTGACCTTATACTGTACAGTCGCGCTAATAAGTCATGCCGAGCTGTCATTATGTTTGGCTTGCTCTGTGCTGTATTAATGTCTGTCAGATGTTGAATAGGGTTGGTAAGTGTAGGAACATGTTTATATATTTCACTCGATATGAAGAAATGGAGCTTAGATATTGCTGATACAAATTATTGATCAAAACATATTTGGTGCCGAGAAATCACTTATTAGCACGACTGTACATGCAAGTATAATGCTCATGATTGAATTACGAGTGTAGTTTCTTATGCAGTGGTCAACTCATCTGGCCAGTCAACTGTCAATTACAAGAAACCATGCTTGCAATGCATCCATACTAATTATACTGTCATACATAAGCTAGCGACGAGTAAAAGAACTTATGTGGGCAACTTTACCTATGCCTCATTTGAAAGTCACTTATCACATGACTAAAACAGAATATCCACATGTATGAAGGCATCTATTACACGTTGAGTCCTATTGACGGTATACAGAACCCTTAACCCCTTCTTAGTTAAAATTGTACTTCAGAGGCTATCAACCCTATTGGATTATTAAGCCAGCACACTGAAAGTCAAGACAAATGTCAGGACTGGAGCCTCTCTGCGAGAACCCCAGTTCCTTGTAAACCCATTCTGTACCAGTAACGTCTTTTAAACTATATACGATTTTATAGTGTTTAAAAAGGGCCTCCAGCAATCATAAGGCTTCGAACTACCTCACTTAACCACTTGTACTACTCCAGATCCTTCTTAAACTGCACTAGATCATCCAAATATAGCCAATAACAAAATAAAAAGACGTCTCCGGCTCAGAAAGAGTTAAAATATACAGGACAACTAGTTTACCTCTTGTAGGATGTCTGTTTGTTTTGTTTTTGTTTTTTTTCTATGTGAGTGAGGGAGGCAAAAGGCAGAACTGCCTATAGCGAGTGCCTCCCCCATAGTTGAAAGAGTGACAGGGCCAAAATCAAGGGACGTTCGAGCCAAAATTCCTGGACATACAGAGTTTGAAGCAATTTAAGTCATAGGAAGAGGGAAAGACTGATTCTGGGAGAGAGTTCCAGAGCTCAGCTGTTTGAAAGATTTGAAAGGTTTATTAACTCGATCGACCCCAAGTGGGGTATTAAGAGTACATACTTCAATACAAATACAAAATACAATAATACCTATACAAAACAACACAATTATGTGTACATAATAATATTTCAACTTGACTGGTGGCCTTGTTGTAAGTTCAAGACTTTATAAAAGTCTTGAAATAATTCATAATTTCTCCTACAAATTTGGCAAGTTTTAATATAACTGCATGTTGTGTACTGCTGAATAACTGTGACATTTTCATAGAATTAGGATTATTATAATATTTGTTAAGGTACTGCCTTCTGTAAATAATGTGAACATTTGAAGAAAAAATGGAATTCATCACCGACTTCATTACTGTTACATAACGTACACATTCGCTCGTTTACATTTATGTTGTTGTGTCTACCGCTAACAATAGGCAGCATATGATTACCACATTTGAATTTACACAACCTTATTGAATATTGCTTTGGCAGTTTAAGCAAATAATCTTGGATGCGGTAATCGACCGTCATTAGTCTGTAATTCAAACAAACACTACTTCTATTAACTTCCTCCGTCCATGTTTGCCTATAAATATCACTAGATCTAAGTTTAAATGCTTTTTTAAACCAGTTACCATTAATATTATTTACATCATTAAATACATACGACATTCCATTGCTAGTAAGCATTTGATATTATTTAACCAGTGTAATTTGTACTGTTCTCGATCATACAAAACTTTCATTAATCTATACAAAACACTTGACATTTTATTTTCCGTATCACTTGTAATCCTAAACCAAAAGTTTACCATTCTATTGTCTATGATTTCCTGCAAACTTCTAAAACCTGATTTACCATACACCATACATGTTGCAGTTGCTTTTTTCAACCTCAAAAGTCTCTTCAAAAAGCTATTGCATGTCCTTTTTAGGTGATCAATATTCTCACAGCCCCATATTTCACTACCGTACAATAAGATGGGCTATACTAGTTTTTCGTATACATCGATACTTGTGTCGAACGGTAGGTTAAGCTTGTTAATTTTATTTAATAACCCATAAGTTGCTCTCTTACTTTTAATTACTTGTTTTGCTTTAGCTTTATGAAATCGACCGTTGAAGTTAAATGTTGTGCCCAGGTAAGTATAATCATCCACTACCTGGATTTCATCATTACCAAATTTAAATGTCCTATGTTTTCTGACCTTACCCCTGGAAAATATTACAACTTTAGTTTTTCCAATGTTTACCTGCAGTGATGAAAGGCTACAATACTCCTGAACGGCATTCAAAGCAAACTGTAAATCATTTTCATTTTCGGCCATAACTATAGTGTCATCAGCATAAAGTAGGCAAAACAAATTAAAATAAAGTTCAGCATCATTCTCGCCCAAGAACCCTGCAACATCTGTACTGATAGTTGGCAATCCCGAAAATGCATTACTGATGTGAGCTTTAAAATTATTTAAAAACATTGCAAATAGAAGTGGGGATAAACTTTCTCCTTGTCTCACACCGACATTACACGAAAAATAAGATATCTGATTATTGACTTTAACACATGATTTAGCCCTGCTATACAAGTTGTGCACCACCCGTAGTACCCTCCCATTAATATTGTGACTTAACATTTTCGTCCGTAATTCTGTTCTCTCAATAAAGTCAAAAGCCTTTTTATAATCAATAAAAGCACAATACAACCCTTTCTTACGAGCCAAATAGTAATTAATAAGAACGTGCAACGAAAATATATGATCAAGGGTACTGAAACCTTTCTTGAAGCCTGCCTGTTTGTTCCCTAATAAATTCATGTTAGTCAAGTATTCATAAAGTCTCGTGTTAAGTAAAGATGTGTTAGGTACATCATAACCATATATTACCTCACAAAAAATATTTAACGCCCAAATTAACGCTGCACCTTCTAAATCGGTAACACAATAATTCTGTTCTGCAGGTTTTAACACAATAAGAGCGGGTGGTGGAGTATATTTCACCGTGCCGCCCAGCGTTTTTTTTTTACCATAAATGGCCTTGTTTCTGTGCTCTTTATCATGCATAAACAAGAGCCAGAGCGTAATACAATTATGTATCCCTGAAAGGGCGTTAATTGAGCTTTCCAATGACACCTGAACCATCCTTCTACGATCACTGGTTGTCTTGCAACGATCGTGCAACCGAAGGGCAAACTCGCTAAAATACGTTCATTTCGTTACATAATTACGTGTGTAGCGAGGACAGGAGGGTGGATGTGTGTGGAGTAGATGTCAGTAGGCCCACGGCAGCCGTGGCGACCGGTCATGAGGCAACCTACGCTCCTCCCATCGCTCGTCTCTCTCTCAGAGCCAATATTGCGCCAAAATTGCACACAGACTTAAGTCAGGCCCCGCCACATAGTCCAGATTTTTAGATACGGACTTAAGTCCAGCCCCGCTAAACAAGGGTTAAAGAACAGCTAGCGAATCCTAATGGCCGTAAGAGATTCCTATCGTCATACTGCATAGGAACAGCCCCAAACCCAGTATATGATGCATCAGAATTAATATAGAAAGGTTTCTTAAAATCAGGGAAAGCAAGGGTCGGTCGAGCTCGCCTTTAATTCCGCAAAAGAACCCTCTTGTTCAACTCCCCACAAAAATTCAGCGTCTTTCTTGAGTAAAATATATAGAGGCTTCGCGATACTAGCGTAGTTTTTTATAAATGCCCTATAGTAGCCTGATAGGCCCAAACATTGCCTTAACTGTTTTGTTAGTGGGCGTAGGAAATTTAGTGATAGAATTTGTCAATTGAGCAGTGGTATTTACCCCGTCCGGAGTTAATTCATGCCCCAAAAATGACAGTTTCAATTTAAAGAATTCACATTTACTGATTTTAATTTTTAATTCTGCCTCATTTAATTTAGAAAGTATATTTGCATGCTTTAATTCACGCGGAGAATGATCTTGTGACATCTGACTTACTTTCCTTGGCTGTCTTATTCGATTTGCTGAGATTGGCAAATAGGGAATTTGATTTGGTTTCTTTAGTGAGTCCCTCAGAATTTAAGTCTTATTACCGTTTTCTCGAGATGTATGTAAGTCACGGTAAATTTCTTATTTTTGACCCCTTTTGCATCTGATTTTTGTCTTGGTCTGAAATTATACCTATTCCGGTAAAAAGTTCATAATTCCTTGCTCACTATTATTTTTCCTGCCGAGAATTTGCTAGTTACGAAAGGAAAGTATACAGATGATTACTATTCGTTACTGAGTTTCTCCACTGTTCATGCGTTTTGTCACACGGCTCTCGGCTTGTTTACAATTTGCCCAGCGTCTGCCGTTCCTTTACTGCCATTGAAATCTAACAAATGCGTTCATGCTATTATTGGCAATGCCGATATCCTGGATAACTGTAATTTCACTCCGGTTCAGTTTCACCCATTTTTTGTTTTCATGTTCACGTAATTAATACTCGTTTTCTTTATTTTGTGAATGCTTCAGAACTACTTGTTACTTGCCCAGATCGTGCACCCTTTCATAAATCATGTATTGACCAAGTTTATGTAAGGGACTCGTGTCTGTTGGTTTCATCTCATCTTACTCTTTATTCATCATTCACTCACATGCTTTCGTTCACAGAACAGGATATTCTGTTTGCTAGCATTCCGTCTGAAGTAAATATTACAAACAACTTTTCATTTCCCAAGATAATTTCGCGTCAGATTGAAACTTTGGAGCTGATTAACACATCCATGGATACATTGTCAATCATGCATTTTGTTCGATCTGAGTACATCTACCCTCTGCCACTGTTCACTGGTCTTGTCGTGCTTATTTTCATTATAATTCCTTGTAATTTCCAAGAACATTGAGGGTAGGTTGACAAGGATTGAGATTATTCAAAATGTTAAACCATAAATTGTTCATTATGTGTAAGGCAGTAGAGGCCTGTAAACAGACCTGTGGTATTTTTGTTGGTACGATTCCGTGTTTAACTTACTTTGCATAGATTTGATTTGTATATTAGAATTGTTCTTTTTCAGGTTTGCTATTTTTCAGCAATTTGTTTTTGTATATCTTCTATGTAATTTTTATTGCGTATATAACTATTTTGCAAATTTAATTTGTTTTGCATATTGCATATTATCTGATTGGTTTAATTTTCTTTCCTTGTTATTCCATGTTGATAACCAGATTTCAAGGTATTTCCTATCTCTTTCTTTTCCTTAGTATAAGCTCCAACATTAGTGTTTATCTATATTGAACATTAGTTGCACTCTACATATACAAATTCATCACAGTGTTATCAATATTGAAATCTAGTATTATAACTCCTGAAACACGAGTTATCAATTTTAATTTAAGTCTTAACCTGGACTATAACCTACTATTTATTGTATTCATATTTCAGAACAACTAATGACTGGATCAAATTTCGATCAAAGACATTGATTAAGTGGTGTAGTAATTGGTGGACCCTATCGATAGGATGATGAACTTTCTCTACATTACTTCAATTATGTTCGATTTGCTCTTATGTCCTTGTTGTTTGGGATATGTGTACACTTATATATATATATATATATATATATATATATATAATCTCTTTATATTATTCTTATGAAACATTTTCTTCCAGATTCTTCTTAATTTTAAATTCCTTTTTTTATAATGGATTTACAAACTTCAAAAATTTTACAAAAAAAGTCAAAAACAAGAAAATATATTCTTAATACTATAATCACTTTCTATTATATTTTATTTGGGAGTAATTTCAGTGGTAGAAATTATATCTCTTATCTTTAAACCGGCAGAGTGCCAGACAATTATTGACCCTATGCATATGCCAGTGCCAGAGGATTTTTTATTTTTATTTTTTTGGCTAAATCTATCAAGTTGGGTGAGAAAGGAAGGATATTGGTAAAATAAAACACTCCCCTTGTCCATTTTCGCCAGAAATCAGGTCCCCGATGGTCCGATGGTCCCGAATGTAGCTGACATTTTCAGAGTAAATCATCGACTTTTATGGTATCGGAACGTATAGGTAGGAGGGTGGTGGGAGGGTGGTTTGGGGGATGGTGGGGGGAAGGTAGAAGCATAATTGACTCGTGTTACAAATATGAAGCCGATTGGTGAGGTAGTTTCGCCACCACGGATTTTCC
Source organism: Paralithodes platypus (assembly GCA_032716605.1). NCBI lineage: Eukaryota > Metazoa > Arthropoda > Malacostraca > Decapoda > Lithodidae > Paralithodes > Paralithodes platypus. The sequence continues at coordinate 33,054,381 of CM064552.1, read as the reverse complement.
TTGTTTTCCTTTTCTTCGTACGGATACGCTGGAAGTGGGTGGTGGGAGGCGGTTGGGGGGTGTGGTGGGGGAAAGCAGAAGGGTAAGGGACTTGTCACACACATATGGAACCGATTGGTGCAGTCGTTTCACCGCCACAGATTTTCCTTTTTTTTCCTTGTGAGGCGACCGATAGTCAGCGAGTGGGTGGGGAGAGGGAGTTGTGTTGGTGGTGGCAAGAAGCCAGAAGGGTAAGGTACATGTGGTAGAAATATGAAAGCCATAGGTGCAGTCGTTTCACTGCTACCATTTTGTTTTCGGCGAGTCCGTATATATACGGACCTGGCACTGGGCGTGACAAGACCCTAGTCCGTATATATACGGACCTGGCACTCAGTGGGTTAAGGGGGGTTTGTTAGGTACTCCAATATATCCAACTATTACTCCGTGAATTGCTTAAACGCTGGAATGCATATTTGAAGTATATCTCACTATAATAACCTGTGGTGTGGTGGAGTGGTCTTGCCACTGGCCTGGTAATCCAAAGGTCCCGGGTTCAAATCCCGATGTATCAATGGGAAGATATTATTGGGATGGAATTTGTGCTGTACCTAGTATCAGTGCATTACCACAAGCCCACCGAAACGTCAATAAAATACCCTCATTGTTCCCTGATTAAATAGCACTGTATGAATATTCCCATATTCAAAATATGCTATAGGGGTGCAATGCCTGGTGAGTTATCTGCTCAACAGGTGGCGTTGTGTGTGTGTAAGTGTGAGAGTACAGTGTAGGGGGTGAGACAGTGAAGCACGGGAGCGGAGTGGCTTCAGAGATGGGGTCGTTTCAGGCCATGAGTGAGCACCGTGCCTCATGTGAAGGCAAGATGGGAGGTGCTCCTTGTGCTCTACGTGCTTCACTGTCTCACTTCCTAGACTGGAACAAGACCTCACGGGCTTCACTGTTCATTGTAAAGCAGTGAATGTTAAGGCTCTCAGCCTGTGCCCGAGAGGAAGTAAGTTGGAATATAGAAAAAAAAAAAAAAAAATGCAGCTGCTCATATTTGTGAACATGGTATTTCTTACATCGACTGTACATGATGGAGGCGAGTGGTACTGGTGCCTAGAATCTGAGGTTTAAGTAGACGTCAGCGAACTAGTCAGCATTCCCAAGATCTCACAGTAGAGTTGGTTACAGCGTGACCGATCTGATGGAAAGTTACCCAGAACAGGTCACGTTGGAAACCACACCTTATTATGTCATTATCGACAGGTACTAGGATTGGTCGTGATGTACACGTGAATGATAATGAGTGGTTTTACGTCATAAAGAGGGGCGTAACCCAACATAATATAAGGTGGGTATCCAGAGAGCGAGAACAGAAAAGTCAGAGACTCCGGCTCGATCATCGAATGGTCAGAGGTTAGTCTGTGTGTGATAAACAGACTATATACCATACTTGAATTAATCGTACTGTTACGAATACTTATACAATCAATATATTAGTGTACTTCTGAATAAGTCTTAAGATATCTTTCATTATACTATTGTTAATTATGATCAAGTATCATTTACCTAACCTAACATTAATTTGAGTTATCTAATAAATCCCAGGGTAAGCCTGCGATGGTGGCAGCTTTTATATAGGAGAATTGATACCATTCAGTTGCCCTCTGACCCTTGACAAGTGCGGACGTCCCCAGTGACCGCTAGTGTACCGGTTTACCCTTAGTGAGGTCCTAGTGAACTTTCTTAGTGATGGCTGTTGTTGATGAGTCTGCTGTCTCCTCTCATACTCTCCAGCTTTGTCTTGCTTTGCAAGAAAGACTGGAGAGTGTGGAGCAGGAGATTCAGTGTCTCAAAGATGAAAATTTGGCCTTGAGACTAGCTATGGCGGAGAAGAAGTGTGAGGCTACCGGAAGTGTTCCCAGGGATCGTGAAGCCCCTTGGAAAGTGGTGTCAACTAGTGCAACGGCCTGCAAGCTGAAAGGGCAGCCACTCAAGACCCACAACAACTTCAGCACCTTGGCTGATGAGAGTGATGGCGAGGAAGTGGCGATCATCGAGGCAGTGAGAGGGGAGGGGGGGGGGGGGGGATTCTGCTGCTGTTGCTGCAACAACTGCTGCTACAACTCCTGCTACACGCCGACAACGGAAAAAAGCTAAGTTCATTGTCGGTGATGCAATGGTTAGGTACCTTGACGGGGCTACTAACACTCATGTTAGTAAAGTTGTCTGCCTACCTGGGGCCGGAGTCGGGAGGGTGCAGAGAAGATGGATGGTGTCCTAGAAGTGGGTGGGGAGGACCCCATCATCTTCATCAATGCGGGGTCCAATGACATATGGAGATGCAGGACTGAGGAGTTGCTGACCAAGTACCAGGAAATGCTGGAGAGGATCAAGGAGAAGGGTGGATTTCCTGTGGTACACAGTATCCTGCCAAGAAGAGGGGTACGAAAGGAATGGTCCTCCAGGGCTATTGGTGTAAATAGCCGGCTGGAGAAGTATTGCAAGGCAAAGTCAATACAATTCCTAAATAACTGGACCCACTTCTATGGTAAGGATGAACTGTATGCACAGGATGGAGTACATCTTTCTCGACTAGGAGTTTCGACCTTAGCCAGCTCACTGGACAAGATTGTTGCGGGGTTTCGTTACAGAAACCTGGAGGTGTAAGTAAAATACTGTCTCCATATGGAGCAGGTACTTCATGTGACAAACCAGTGAGTAAAATAGAAATAATCAGTCAAGATAGTGCGGATATAGTGATGTGTAATAGTAGTATCGATAACACTACACATGTAACTGATAGTAAAGATGAGAATACTGATAGAGTAGAATTTCCGTTTAGAGCTAGTAGTTCAACAGGAAATAATAAGTTAGCTAAACACAATAGAAAACTAGTTGCAAATAAAAGTAATAGGTTGAGGGTATATTATACAAATTGTAGGAGTTTATGTAACAAAATGAACGAACTTAGAGCACTCGTTAGCACAGAAAATATAGACATAATAGCGCTAGCTGAAACGTGGATTAATACAGAATCTAGGCATTTTTTACCAGAATTTGATATTCCAGGATATAGTTTGTTTAAATATGACCGAACAAGTAGGAGGGGCGGGGGTATAGCAGTGTTTGTCAGGAGTACATTAAAAAGCTGTATTAAATCAGGTATTAGACTAAATAATGATAATGAAAGTGTTTGGGTAGAGGTTAACGAAGGTAGTGAGACCATAGTTATTGGAGTTATATATAGACCGCCTAATATGAGTAGAAATGGCGGAACATCGTTATGGGAGGAAATTAAAATAGCATCAAGGTTTAGCAATGTGTGCATTATGGGGGATTTTAATTTTCCGAACATTGATTGGCAGCACCAAATAGGCGACTCCGATTCAGTAGAGTTTATTGAGGTAGTACACGATAGTTTTTTATTTCAATTCATAGATACGCCGACTAGAGGTAATAATATTCTCGATTTAGTTTTCAGTAACAATGAACATATGATAAATGATGTAGAGATTGGTGACCACCTAGGAAATAGCGATCATAAATCTATTTATTTTAATATACAATGGACAGGGAATGCCAAAGAGAATACGACACTTATCCCAGATTTCAGAAAAGCCGATTATGGTGGGCTAAGAAGAGACTTAAGGGTTGACCCTATTGTTAAGCAATTAAGTCAGGATATGCCAGAGTTAAACTTGCCACCTACATATAACCAGTTTATTGCTTCACTCCACAATGCTCAAAATAAATATATCCCTAAAAGAAGATTTAGATCGACGCAGAACCAACCAAAATGGATGACTAATAAGCTAATACATCTTTTAGGAAAAAAGAAAGGAATAAACCTGTATAGAAAAATAAAGAAAGGCGAAAATCATCTACATATATACTATCAGACTCTATCAAGACAGCTCAAAAAGGAAATCAGGAAAGCAAAAAGAAATTATGAAATAAGGATAGCCAGTGACTCAAAACATAACTCTAAAGCTTTTACCAACTATATAAATCTAAAGTTAGAGATGTAATAGGCCCCCTAAAAACTTCAATAGGAGAAATAACAGAAAATGATTTAGAAATGTGCAGTACATTAAATAGTCAGTTTCTTTCCGTTTTCACTAATGAAAATTTAGCACAGATTCCAGAAGTCAATATGGTATATAGTGAATTAGTGATAGTATAGAAAATATGTTAAGTACAGTTAGTATAAATAGAAATGATGTGCTTAAGGAAATTGACAGACTGAAACCTCAACAATCGCCTGGTCCTGACAAGGTATATGCTAGAGCATTAAAAGAATGCAGAGATGAGTTAAGTAGCCCATTAGCATTTTTATTTAACAAGTCATTAGAAACAGGTTTAGTTCCAGAAGCTTGGAAGCTTGCAAATATAGTTCCGATCTTCAAAAAAGGTGATAAATCGATAGCATCCAATTACCGTCCCATTAGTCTCACATCAATCATAGGAAAGTTGCTAGAGTCTATTATTGCTAGGAAAATTAGAAGCCACTTAGAAAAATTGAACTTAATAAATTCTTCTCAGCATGCATTCACTCAGGGACGTTCTTGCCTTACTAATTTGCTTAGCTTTTTCTCAGAGGTATATGAAGCAGTAGATAGTGACAAGTCATATGATATTATTTATTTACATTTCAGTAAAGCTTTCGACAGAGTCCCTCATGAGATATTGATGAGAAAGGTTGAGGCACATGGAATAGGAGGATCGTTGTTGGGATGGATTAGGTCATAGCTAATTGGTAGGAAACAGAGAGTCAGCATAAATGGTACCAAGTCAGAGTGGGGAGCAGTCAAAAGTGGTGTCCCCCAGGGATCGGTATTGTCCCCTGTTGTTTCTTATATACATAAATGATCTAGATTTAGGTATAACTAGTAGGATAAGTAAATTCGCAGATGATACTAAAATGGGGAGATCAGTTGATTCAGATAGCGATATAGAGTGCCTCCAAAGGGATCTAGATACCTTACATGAATGGTCAGTAAATTGGCAGATGAAGTTTAACATTGACAAATGCAAGGTATTAAAGATAGGGAAGATGCAAACAAATGTTAAATATAAACTAGCTGATTTAGAATTAGAAAATTCAGACTGCGAGAAAGATCTAGGTGTGTTTGTTAGCAATGATTTGAAGCCTAAAAAACAGTGTATAAGCGTTCGTAATAAGGCAAACAGGATTCTCGGGTTCATCTCTAGGAGTGTGAGTAACAGAACTGCTGATGTTATCTTAAAACTTTACTTGTCATTAGTGAGACCTCATATGGATTATGCTGTCCAATTTTGGTGTCCTTATTACAGAATGGACATAGATTCATTGGAGAGAGTACAACGTAGAATGACAAAAATTATGCATAATATTAGAAATGTTCCGTATGAAGAAAGGTTGAAGAAATTAGGTTTACATTCGTTAGAGAGACGTAGAGTTAGAGGGGATATGATAGAGGTGTTCAAGTGGGTTAGTGGGATTAACAAAGGCGCATGACAAATGTACTAAAGCTCAGTGATAGCAAAAGAACTCGTACCAATGGTTTTAAATTAGATAAATTTTGTTTCAGAAAAGATATAAGCAAATATTGGTTTGGTAACAGAGTTGTAGATGGGTGGAATGGACTACCAAGTGCTATAGTGGGATCTAAAACGGTAGGGAGCTTCAAGATAAAATTGGATAAGCATATGGACGAGAAAGGTTGGGTGTGAAGGGGGATCAGCCGGGTTGGGCCAATCAGCACTCTGCAGACCCCCATAATCCTGCGTTAATCTCTAACCGTTTTGGTAAGATGATCCTCAGGGTATTAGAGTGTTGAGCCTATAATTGGGCTTTGTAATTGAATTGGGGTTGTGTGGGACAGGGATCTGCCTTGCTTAGGCCAATCGGCTTTCTGCAGACTCCCATTTTCTTATGTTCTTATGTTCTTATTATTAACCCTATTCACCTCCACCATACAGATGTGAAGAATGTACCCAGGCAACTCAACAAAGTTATTCCTCTATAATTATTAGCATTATCTATGCAACCATTGTTTTTGTAAAGTGGCTTAATAATTCCGACAGTCCATCTGTTGGTACTACTGCAGAGTTCAGAAATAAATTAAACAATTGTACAAAATGCAACATAACACTTCTAGGACAACTCTTTATAAACTCATTCAAAATGTGGTCAACTCCTGATGCCTTGTTATTTTTCATTTTTTTTACATGGAACAAAACCTCTTCAGACGTGAAATCCATATTTATAATGTCGTTTTCATTATCGGGACTACCCAGATCTTGACTATCGTTCACAACACTATTACCAACGCTCAGTTCACTGAAGTGAGACTTAAATGAATCTAGAGATATATCGCCTATTTTCTGTATCCGCTTAGAGTCTTCATTAATTATATTCCAGTATTCATGCGGGTTATTGGATTTAAGACATTTTAGTGTTCTATGTAAGTGTTTTTCATATGATATTTTAACACGTCTAATTACTCATTTAAGAACATAAGAAAATGGGAGTCTGCAGAAAGCCGATTGGCCTAAGCAAGGCAGATCCCTGTCCCACACAACCCCAATTACAAAGCCCAATTATAGGCTCAACACTCTAATACCCTGAGGATCATCTTACCAAAACGGTTAGAGATTAACGCAGGATTACGGGGTCTGCAGAGCGCTGATTGGCGCAACCCTGCTGATCCCCCTTCACACCCAACCCTTCTCGTCCATATGCTTATCCAATTTTATCTTAAAGCTCCCTGTCGTGTTTAATCCCACTATAGCACTTGGTAGTCCATTCCACCCATCTACAACTCTGTTACCAAACCAATATTTGCCTATATCTTTTCTGAAACGAAATTTATCTAATTTGAAACCATTGGCACGAGTTCTTTCGTTATCACTGAGCTTTAGTACATTTGTCATGTCCCCTTTGTTAATCCCACTAACCCACTTGAACACCTCTATCATATCCCCTCTAACTCTGCGTCTCTCTAACGAATGTAAGCCTAATTTCTTCAACCTTTCTTTATATGGAAGATTTCTAATATTATGGATCATTTTTGTCATTCTACGTTGTACTCTCTCCAATGAATTTATGTCCATTCTGTAATAAGGACACCAAAATTGAACAGCATAATCCATATGGGGTCTCACTAATGACAAGAAAAGTTTTAAGATAACATCAGCAGTTCTGTTACTCACACTCCTAGATATGAACCCGAGAATCCTGTTTGCCTTGTTTCGAACGCTTATACACTGTTGTCTAGGCTTCAAATCATTGCTAACAAACACACCTAGATCTTTCTCACAATTCGAGTTTTCTAATTCCATATTAGCTAGTTTATATTTAACATTTGTATGCATCTTCCCTATCTTTAATACCTTGCATTTGTCAATGTTAATCTTCATCTGCCAATTTACTGACCATTCGTGTAAGGTATCTAGATCCCTTTGGAGGCACTCTATATCTCTATCTGAATCAATTGTTCTCCCCATTTTGGTATCGTCTGCAAATTTACTTATCCTACTAGTTATACCTAAATCAAGGTCATTTATGTATATAACAAACAACAGAGGACCTAATACAGATCCCTGGGGGACACCACTTTTGACTGCTCCCCATTCTGACTTCGTACCATTTATGCTGACTCTCTGCTTCCTACCAATTAGCCATGACCTAATCCATCCCAACAACGCCCCACCTATTCCATGCGCCTCAACCTTTCTCATCAATCTCTCATGGGGGACTCTGTCGAAAGCTTTACTGAAATCTAAATATATTATATCATATGACTTGTCATTATCTACTGCTTCATATACCTCTGAGAAAAAACTAAGCAAATTAGTAAGGCAAGAACGTCCCTGAGTGAATCCATGCTGAGAAGAATTTATTAAATTAAATGTATCTAAGGTGTATTGATGGTGTTTTGCTTCATTACGTAGGGTCTCCTTTGAACGATCATCTGTTTTTTTTATATAAAGAATTCTTAAGCCGCATGCATTCCTTCTTTGATGCCTTGCACTCATTATTAAACCAATGTTTATTATTTTTTTTCTTCTTATGATGTAAATATTTGTGATTGCTTGTAATTACTTTACACATTCCAGTGTCTCTTGCAGGTTGTAGAACTATATCACACAAATCATTTGTTACATTATCAATTGATTCCTGATTTGTTTCCTCATTAGCGTCTAACTTTAATTTTAAATAATTTATTTTGTTAATGTCAAAGGTATTAAGATAATAATTGGTTTTGTCTGAATTCCATTTAGATTTTACATAACTGTGTGTTATATTCGTCTCCATCTCCTTAACTAACAAACTCCTCGAGCGTGTATCCTTAATACAGATGTGCATTTGTAAGGGCCTATGTTTATCTGATAACAAAGAGATAACAAAGATAACAATATATCTATATTGAAATTCCTTTTGTTATGAAAAATATTTGGAGAACAAATAAAGTAATCAATAACACTGGTGTCTTCACAAGTCGCTGCACCGATACATTTGTCCAGACCCATTCTCCCATTAACAATTTTCAAATCGTGACACTGACATAATTCAATTTATTTTCTACCATTATTATACTGTTTATCAATGCTAAAACGCACCTTTGGTATCCCTAGATCATTGAATATTTCACAGGAGTTGTATAATATTATTATTATTATACTATTATCCAAACCGGCAAAATTGTCATCAAAATCATCTATTGTCATAAAATCGCTAAGTGTGCCAGTTCTACTGTTAAAATCACCCGCCATCACAATTGGTAGACTATACATTTCTGTTAGTTTACTAATATCAAGAGCTAAATTGTCGAATATTTCTGGACTAACATATTTAGATGCTTCATGAGGTATGTAAACTGATCCTAACAAAAAGTAATTACCGAGCTTAATCCATAGAACTGAGTCACATAATAAGTCATCATTTATATTGCATATTTGTGTAGTACTTGCATATTTATTTGCCACAACAATATTTACACCATGAACGCCGGGGTACGGATGTTTTCTATTATCGTTCAGCTTATAACATTGAAAGCCGTCAAGCTCGGCATTAGTTTTAATTTTAGTTTCAGAGAAGCATAAGATGTCGTCGAATATACCATTTCTAATTTTAGACTTTAATCCACATATATTTAAAGCACATATTCTTATTATATCATATGTTCTTTTATTTTCACTCACAACTGTCGGCTTGGGGTCGCAATGTCCCTAACTCTGACCAAGGAAACTTTCCAGCCGTGCTTCATTCCATCCCAGCTTGTAGAGATCATCTGGCGTGTCGAACACTTTCTTGGTTTCATTTTCACCTTCCTTTACCATGGCATATAGAATAGAAGAAAGTCTGAGAGTAACGTTTCACTCTTGGGTTGGAGAGTTGCACAGAGTAGGGGTGGGATTGTGTTGCAAGACGGGTACCACGTACCCTACGTAAAGGAGGTGGTATACACTGGGAAAGCTCTGAGGAACACTGATTATTATAGTAGCGATAGAATAGCGAGAGAGATGCAACATTGTGGCGAAGAGAGAGAGATTGCAGAGAGTTGGTGAGTGGACGGGAGTTAATGATACGAAAGGCCTTCCTATCAATTTTGTCTAGGAGAGCGGTGAGGAACCTCCTCAAACATGTTAATGGGTTATGGTTAGGATTGGTTTGGGCTTTCGTAGCAATAGTTTAGGGCTTGTTTAACACTTACAGTCATCTAGTTCGCCCAGTAGCAGACCCGGAGACCAAGGATCATAATGGGGTCCCCAGCAAAATATTCCATGTTCCCAGATATGTACTGTATTATGTAAGGTATCTTAATGTAATCTAATATTTATATATTTCACTCCAACACAATATAATAGAATAATGCATTTTTGTCTAATAATAAATTATAACTGGCCACAAATAAACCATAATGCCTTCTATACAATCATCGGGCTCCAGTTTGTAATATCTGGATCGGTAATTTGACAAACGAGCCCCAAGCAGATTGCTATAAAAGAACTGGATATTACCGTGGCCTTTGAGCAACCATCAGTGTGAATATATTTGATGCAACCCAGCCCTGGTGTTTGGTACAGTTGTCATAATATTAACCTGGGACACAGTGTTGTAAACGAGTGGAAGGATTTAACCCCTTGAGGATCTTGACGCACTTTGACAGTTTATTCTGGCTATCATTAGGTGATTTTATGCAGTTTGGGAGGGATCTGAAGGAATGAAAGGGGTAAACACTCGTAATTAAACTTCTGACTTCCAAAAATCCTTCTTAAGCTGAATAAACCCGTCTAATGATAGCCCCCCTCCCAAAAAAATAAAATAAAACAAAAATGCAAAATGCGCCTTAATCCTCAAGGGGTTAATGACACGACATGGCATACATATAGGAAAGGTGAACCAATAATATACATAACTTAATACCATTTAATGATCGAACAGCCATATATATATAATATGGAGGAGGTTCTATGAATTTGCCCCTTTATAATAAGGATATCTATTTATAATAATTTATAATAATAATTATGGTGAGGTATGTTCCTATCCAGAATGAGGTTTGGCATCCTCTACTTAACCTTAGCCGTATATGTCTCTTTTACTGTTCTGTTTTTCCTTCTGGGGCGGGTGGCTAGGAATCCTCCTCCCATTGTAAACTTCTCCTATTAGACGAGACAGAGAGAGGTGCGAAGGAGCTCGAAAGTGGTCACAGACTCTAAGAATTGGAACTTGAAATGTTGTTTCTGTTCGGTCTCTGTCTGGAGTCGGCCACCCACAGCTATGGCGTATGTGCCTGAGTACATATACATACATACATACATACATACATACATACATACACATACTTACATAGCCCCTTCAGTACCAGTGACATCCTTTTCATTATATTCTAGCACCTATTAGACGATTTTATGCAGGTAAAGAAGGATGTCTACAAATCAAAAGGCTACAAACTATCTCAATTAGTCCATTTAGCTACCATATTTCCTTCCCAAATCGTCTAAATGTAGCTGAAATCAAACTAAAAAGACGTCGCCGGTACAGAATGGGATAATAATTATGTATTAAGTAAGACAACCGATTTAATCTTTCTTTCAATAATACTATTCGATTAATGAGTCCTTGTGGTTAGATGCAGCCAGCTCTCACTCCACTTGTTTCAGATTCATGTCATGGAACCCTTACATATGGCAACGCCTATAGCCTATAAGTCAGCCTTTCGCAACGGAATATTATAGAACCTAGCCAAATTTACAGAGGAAAGCAAGCAACAACATGGTACTGATACTATGCTAGTTTGAAACGTATGAAAAGGGGACTGGGAAAGGGAGGAATGCCACATATAACAACATATTCTACTGTATGTAACATAATAATAAAGGGAGGAATGCCACATATAACAACATATTCTACTGTATGTAACATAATAATAAAGGGAGGAATGCCACATATAACAACATATTCTACTGTATGTAACATAATAATAAAGGGAGGAATGCCACATATAACAACATATTCTACTGTATGTAACATAATAATAAAGGGAGGAATGTCACATATAACAACATATTCTACTGTATGTAACATAATAATAAAGGGAGGAATGCCACATATAACAACATATTCTACTGTATGTAACATAATAATAAAGATAAAGAACATCGGAGTTGGACTGTGTGTATTGAGGAAGAGAATCAATCAGAAGAGACGCAGTTATACCATAAGTACAGTAGCAAGATATAATAAGTTTAGACCCATTTGATCTGTATAAAACAATCACCGACAATATACAGTACACATACCAACCAATATACATAAATAAAATCATCTTTCCTCATTTACCTTACCCCAACGCAACCCTTTCCCTCCTTCCCCATCTTGCTTAAAAAAACCTGTTTGGAACTCAGACGAGATAAGGCTTAATTATATTACAGACAATAGATTAAAAAGTTCAGCTATTAAAACAGGACCATACAGTACTTATAATGGCCCACGATTATACTTGTGATCTGTACTGCATTGCAGAAAACATAAGCCAAAACTTGCACATGCCAATAAGGGGAGATGGGTCGTTTATATTTGTTAATTTATGTATCCTTTAATTATTTTATTAGTTTCCTCCCTAGACCTCCATCAAGCTTAAAAAACACCCGCCCAACACCCTCCTTCAAGATAAATTTTTAAATTTTTCGATAGAAAAATGTCTTGACCAAAGGTCTATTTCTCTTAAATTACAGGCTCGCTATCGCTCGACAGGAAAAATCGACACTTAAATTACACAAAAGTCTTAATAGGTCCTACTGACAAAGAAATCGGGCGAAAGGTTTTATAATCGCCAAACTAATGGGCCGAACGTCATATAATCTGAAAGCCAATCGGGCTAAACATGAGGAAGAAGGGGGACCAGAAAAACGGCCCATCTCCCCTTAAATCATAATTTTGTACGAGTGAGTTATTCTGGCACCGGTTTTCCGTGGTCCTGCCTCCCATCACAGGGCTATACACGCAATAAGAGGGATTATTTTATTGTGTGAGTGGGAGTGATACTGATGATGGACGTGTATGAAGAGAGAGAGAGAGAGAGAGAGAGAGAGAGAGAGAGAGAGAGAGAGAGAGAGAGAGAGAGAGAGAGAGAGAGAGAGAGAGAGAGAGAGAGAGAGAGAGACGAAGTTGGAAGCAGCTTTTAAGAGATTGAAGTAATGTTATGCAAATACTCAAAGCTCAGGTAAGCATGTGTTAAGCTTTTGTAAGAGGAAGGGAGCGAATCGCTTTACTATTTTCTCAGGAGGATTACTGTTACGTTTTAGCCGTGTTAAAGATTTCTGATATTATTAATATTGTTTACTAGAAAACCTTTGCATTACACAGAAGGAGAAAATAAAGAATTATTCCCTTTCTCAAGAGCAACACAAGGGACTGGAGTTCTCGAAGAGGGGCTCTAATCCTGAAAATATACTTGACTTACAGAGTGTTGGGTTAATAATCCAATAGGGTTGATATAGCCTCTGAAGTCCTATTTTAACTAACTTATCAATAGCAAGAAGGGACTAGAGTTCTCGAAAAGAGGCTCTAGTCCTGATGCAATTCTTGATTTGCAGTGTGCTGGCCTAATAATCCAGAAGGTACGTCTCTTAGGTCCTATTCTAACTAACTAATCATGAGCAACTATTAGGCATTTTGTCATCGATAAGAACATTTCCTGAGCTTACCCTTTTAAGATCCGAGTAAGCATTTCTTATATGTTCCGGATATTATTAGACGATTTTATTCAGCTTAGGAAGGGTATATGGAAGTCAGAGAGTTAATTGAGATAGTCTTTACCCTTATCATTCCCACAGATGTGCAATATCTTCAGAGGGTTAGCATCGTCTTTCAGTATCTAGACTATAGAAGACAAATATCTTCCTATAAAAACACAAGCGACTGGGGTTCTCGAAAAGGGGCTCCAGTCCTGACGCTATTCTTGACTTTACAGTGTGCTGGCTTCATAATCCAGAATGGTTGAAAGCCTCTGAAGTCCTATTTAAACTAACTATAGAAACAGTATATACACATTCCTTCCCAAAAGGAACAATTTGATAGGCCTTTCTTGAGCTGCTATATATCATCATGTGTTAGGATACAACGAAATCCAATACAATCCTATCATGAACCAAATGTATTAACTCGTTTCGTGTTTGCTTGAATTAATTAAAACGATCTATCAATATTTCGATCGAGGTTATCAAAAAAGGGTTAAGCTTATTGACTTAAATAGCTTGTGATTGTACCGAAATTCCGGTGTTATTTAGGCCAACGCAGACCAAAGGATTGAGTATGTTACATCTTGTTCATCATAAGTTGGCTAGCAATCGTGAATCCTAACCTCTGTAACTCAAATAATATGCCTACAGTAATCGAGCAAATATTTGTACCCTAATGAAAGAGTCGTCCAAGAAAAAAACAAAACAAAAATACTTTCAGGGAGATGAGCCGTTTTCTGGTCCCCTTACTTCGTTATGTTTAGCCCTATATATTGGTTTTCAGATATTATGACGTTCGGCCCATTAGTTTGGCGATTTTTAGACACTTTCGCTCCATTTCTTTGTCATTATTTAGACTTTTCATGTCACTTCGGACGGAACATATTTCGATTATTTTGTGTTTACAAATTTATCTTGAAGGACCGTCTTGGAGGGGTGTATTTTTTAAACTAAAAATAAGATACAAATATATATATATAATCTAATTTATAATAATATATTGCACACCCAACACCAAACACCTAAATAAGAAAATAAATACGCCCATCCACTCTACATAATACATAAACAAATCCGCCCACCCATATTTGTGTTGTTAGTGTGTTAAATCAAGCATTATGAATACAGCGTTAACATATGTACAAACAGCAACATTTAGGCAAAACAAATAAAAATAAATAAAAAATAATAAAATTTAATAAAATCCGTCCATCAATATTTGGGTCAATACGGGCCTCCACAACCTTGGGTCATTTAATTAACGTGGATGTAAGTGTCCATACTGCCATGTGTACGGTTATGGTAACGGTTAGGGTATATCCTCCTGTGATATTCAAACAACACACACTCACACCAGGGCTCGAACCACCGACACTCAGGACGATTATCCATGTTTTAACCAACTATATCACGGAATGAAACATTTAATAGCCGACACACACACACACACATATATATATATATATATATATATATATATATATATATATATATATACCGTATATATATACTGTATATATATATATATATATATACCGGTATAGTGTATATTTATATATACAGTATATATACTGTATATATATATTTTTTTTTTTCAACGTGAATGAGGGAGACAAAAGGCATAACTGCCTGCAGCGAGTGCCTCCCCCAGATTTGAAAGAGTGACAGGGCCAAAATCAAGGGACGCTCAAGCTAAAATGTCTGGACACACGGAGTTCGAAGCAATATAAGTCATAGGAAGAGGGAATTAAGACTGATACTGGGAGAGAGTTCCAATGCTCAGCAGTTGTATAGCATAAAGTCTGAGAATAGCGTTTTACTCTTGGGTTGGAGAGTTGCACAGAGTAGGGTTGGGATTGTGTTGCAAGGCGAGTACTACGTACCCTACGTAGAGGAGGTGGTATACACTGGGAAAGCTCCAAGGAACACTGATTATTGTAGTAGCGATAGAATAGCGAGAGAGATGCAACATTGCGGCGAAGAGAGAGAGATTGCACAGAGTTGGTGAGTGGACGGGAGTTAATGATACGGAAGGCTTTCCTTTCTACTTTGTTTAGGAGTGCGGTATAAGAGGATCCTCCCCACACATGTGAACAATACTCAATACAAGGACGCACTGTGCCCCTGTACAGAGCAGGGGTAAAGAACCCCTTGAGGCGGTTGAGCACACCCAGCTTCTGGGAGGCAGCCATAGCGAGACTGGTAATAATACGTATATATATATATATATATATATATATATATATATATACTGTATATATATATATATATATATATATATATATATATATATATATATACACTATTATTGTATGTGTTTCTTTAATACAATATTATCATGTTTGCCTACTGGAATATTGGCCGAGTCTGGAAATTCGCAAATAAATTTAATGTTGGTTGGTTAATTACCCAGTTAATTAATTCAATGGTTAAAAGTTTGAACGCTGCTGGCCCCGGGAATGCTTGTTTATTTTGCCAATGTTGTATTTAATTTATGTAAGGCTCAATATAATGTTCAAACTGTGTAATTAGATAGCTGGTATGTAATCAGGCTGTGTTTTGCTTGTGTGATATACTTTATGTAGATATGAAAAGTATGGTATGATACATTAATCACTATTTATAATTGTTATGCTAATTTATGTTTATTATGTTATGCTAATTATTTGTATCTTCTCGTTACAGAGATAAATATATAAATATAGCGAAATATATATTTATTGTATACACATTATTTTGTAAATAGAGAGCCTATTCTGCCCTCACTAAATGTTAATGGAGGCTGAAGCTGAAATAAAAGAACTAAAAGACGTCACAATTCAGAGCTTTGTCAAGGGAATGGTGTTCTCGAAAAGGTGCTCCAGTCCTGGACGCTATTCTTTATACTTACAGTGTGCTGGCTTAATTAGTAATCCAGAAAGGTTGATCATCTCTGAAGTCCTATTTTAACTAACTAAGTAAGCTTTGCAGTCAAGTGGATACTATTTAAACCCCTCAACATACAGGCAAGTCATCATTAACCCTTTCACCACGATGACGTGTTTTTAACTTTGATTCTGGCTCAAATTCGACGATGTTCTGCAATTTAAGAAGGACCTATGTTATTCAGTGTTTTTTTTCGGATAATACTTACCTACTTGCTTACTTGAATCCTAGAAGTAGATTGTAAAGAAGCGAAAATCGTCTAAAGGTAACCTGAATAGCATGAAAACTATGTTATCTTGCCGAAGGGGTTAAATAATGTTGTAACCTTAAATCAATATAATATGATCACGGATAATGCTAAATAGTGTTATATATACATCACAAACCCCATTTTGTTTATATTGTCCTTTCCCAATCTCCTGTTCATGTTACATTTGCTTAGATGTTCACTCACAAAGTGATTGAATCTTCCATAAATATCCCTGTTAAATTGACACCACTCATTGAGGTAGAGTATCACCACAGTCACAGTAATATCTCTCCAAGAAGAATATTCCTTAACCCCTTCTGTACCGGCGACGTCTTTTGACTTTATTGTGGCAAATATTAAACGATTTTTTTCATTTTATAAAGGCTCTCCACTCCAGCAATTAACAGGCTTCGATCTCTCTCACTTACCACAATTCCTTAAGGGGGGATGATTCACTTTTTGGGCGGTTTTTTCATGTATTCATTATTTTTCTAGTTTCCTCCCTACATCTCCATAAAATTAAAACAAAAACACATCCATTAGATCCCCCTTCTAGATTAATTTGTAAATTTTTCTGTAGAAAAATGTCCCAGCCGGAGGCCGGTTCTTCCAACATTACAGGCTCACTATCGTTCGCCTGGGAAAAAATCGACACCTGAATAGCACGAAAGGTCTAAATATTGACGTAGGAAGGGGGCGCAAGGTTCAGTTCAGTCAGTGACAGGAGGAGGTTGTGTTAATTTGAGTTCCTGCCCGGACCCACCTGCTCGTGACCCAGTGACCATACGCACCTACCTGTGTTTGGAGGCAGTGCACTCGTGTATATATGAAAGTGTTTTAGCTCAGTTTTTAGCCGTTAGTTGACTTATTTGTTTTTGTTTTCTGTACTTAGTTGTTTGCTCCTCGCTAAGCTTTTTGGGATCATGTCAGGTATGGAGTGCGAGTCCTTTACTGAACTGCATCATCTTATTCTCCAGGTAAGGGAAGAGATGGTTGTGGTGAAGGAAGAGGTCTTGGCTCTAAGGGAGGTTAATGTTAAACTTCAGAGGGAAGTGGATTTGATTAAAGACGAAAATCTAGCTTTCAAGCTTAGCCAAGAGGAAATTAAGTCGAGTAAGGGGAAAAGGGACGAAGTTGATGACAAATTGTATTCATGGCAGGTTGTTAAAAATACGGGTGGGAAAGTCACACTCAAGAAGCAGGATAGTAGAATAGGTATGAGTGTGACAAATACATTCTCTCCTTTGCGAGACGAATGTGAGGGAAAAGATAGTCAGGATAAGGGAGGGTTAGCCAAAGTGCCTGCCGCCGACTCAGCTCCAACCGCTGACGCTGTGCTACCTACCACCACCACCACACCCCCACCACCAAGGGAGATTCTGCCACCACCGGGGGTTCTCCAACTGCAGCTGCTGGATCCTCCCGAGGGAAAGGTAAGTCTGTGTCCCGAGAAGGTAAGTCTGTGTCGATTGTGGGCGACTCCATGGTAAGACATTTAGTTAGGGCTACCCGCACTAAACATAGGAAGGTTGTGTGTCTGCCTGGCCATGGAGTTGGGAGGGTTTTTAGAGAAGATGGACCACATCTTGGAAGATAGTGGAGATAACCCCATTATCTGTCTCAGTGCCGGGAGTAACGATGTTGGTAAGGGTAGAAGTGAGGAACTGCTGCAGCAGTATCGGGATGTGTTAGATAAGGTTAGGATGAAGGGAGGGATCCCTGTAGTACATTGTATCCTACCCAGAAGAGGAGTTCCCAAGGAATGGACATCCAGGGCGATTGGTGTCAATTGCCGGTTGGAGAAATATTGCAAAGAAAAAGCAATACCATTCATTGATAACTGGGATAGTTTCTATGGGAGAGATGGGATATACGCAAGGGATGGGGTTCATCTTTCACGGTTAGGGGTTTCCACATTAGCTAGTTCTTTAGATAGGGTGGTTGTGGGGTTTTGAACAGAAATATTGAGAGTGTAAATGAGAGGTTAAATGGAACAATTTTAGCGTCAGGCGAAAGCGATAAGGATATTCAGTCTCATGCTAAAAATTATGACTATATTGCAAATTATAGTAGTGATGGTGCAACGGAAGATGGAAATGTCGCTAGAAATAAAGGTAACTTAGGTATAAAGA
The DNA here is from genome assembly GCA_032716605.1 of Paralithodes platypus. Lineage (NCBI taxonomy): Eukaryota > Metazoa > Arthropoda > Malacostraca > Decapoda > Lithodidae > Paralithodes > Paralithodes platypus. The sequence goes on along the minus strand of CM064552.1, from coordinate 33,035,856 downwards.
AAAGAAGTAAATTGAGAGTATATTACACAAACTGTAGGAGTCTATGTAACAAAATGAACGAACTTTGTTAGCAAAGAAAATATAGACATAATAGCGCTAACTGAAACGTGGATTAATACAGAAACCAGACATATTTTAGCAGAATTTGATATACCAGGATATAGTTTGTTTAAATATGACCGAACAAGTAAGAGGGGTGGCGGTATAGCAGTGTTTGTCAGGAGTACATTAAAAAGCTGTATTAAATCAGGTATTAGACTAAATAACGATAATGAAAGTGTTTGGGCAGAGGTTAACGAAGGTAGTGAGACCATAGATATTGGAGTTATGTATACAGTAGACCGCCAAATATGAGTAGAAATGACGGAACGTCATTATGGGAGGAAATTAAAATGGCATCAAGGTTTAGCAATGTGTGCATTATGGGGGATTTTAATTTTCCGAATATAGATTGGCAGCATCAAATAGGAGACTCTGATTCTGAGGAGTTTATAGAGGTAGTACAAGATAGTTTTTTATTTCAATTCATAGATACGCCGACTAGAGGTAATAATATTCTCGATTTAGTTTTCAGTAACAATGAACATATGGTAAATAATGTAGAGATAGGGGACCACCTAGGAAATAGTGACCACAATTCTGTGTATTTTAATATACAATGGAAAGGTAATACCAGAGAGAATACAACATTAATACCTGCCTTCAGAAAAGCCAATTATGGTTGGTTAAGAAGAGCCCTATTAGCGGACCCTATGGTCAATAAATTAAGTCGATCCAGGTGTCCAAATGAGTGTACCCCTTCTCAGGCACCTGTCATCTTAAGTCAGGAAGAGACGTCAACCTTGGTAGATACATACGTTAATTTTTTTGGAGTCAGTATTCAATGCACAAAATAAATACATCCCCAAAAGAAAATTTAGATCAACACAGAACCAACCCAAATGGATGAATAATAGACTATTAGAGCTTCTAGGACAAAAGAGAGGAATATATAGAAAAATTAGGAAAGGCGAAATTCACCTACTTGCTTACTATCAGAATCTATCAAGACAGGTAAAAAAGGATATTAGGAAAGAAAAAAGAAATTATGAAATTAAGGTTGCTAATGACTCAAAAAATAATCCTAAAGCTTTTTACCAACTATATAAATCCAAGGTTAGAGATGTAATTGGTCCCCTTAAAACTTCGATATGAGAAATGACAGAAAATTATTTAGAAATGTGCAGTACATTAAATAGTAAATTTCTTTCCGTTTTCACTAATGAAAATTTGGCACAGTTTCCAGAAGTCCGTAAGGTATATAGCGATAGTATAGAAAATAGGTTAAGTACGGTTACTATAAGTAGAAATGATGTGCTTAAGGAAATTGACAGACTGAAACCTCATAAATCGCCTGGTCCTGATGAGGTATATGCTAGAGTATTAAAAGAATGTAGGGATGAGTTAAGTTACCCATTAACATTTCTATTTAACAAGTCATTAGAGACAGGTATAGTCCAGAAGCTTGGAAGCTTGCAAACGTAGTTCCAATCTTCAAAAAAGGTGACAAATCAATAGCATCCAATTACCGTCCCATTAGTCTTACATCAATCATAGGAAAGCTACTAGAGTCAATTATTGCTAGCAAAATTAGAAACCACTTAGATACATTTAATTTAATAAATTCTTCTCAGCATGGATTCACTCAGGGACGTTCTTGCCTTACTAATTTGCTTAGTTTTTTCTCAGAGGTATATGAAGCAGTAGATAATGACAAGTCATATGATATAATATATTTAGATTTCAGTAAATCTTTCGATAGAGTCCCCCACGAGAGATTGATGAGAAAGGTTGAGGCGCATGGAATAGGTGGGGCGTTGTTGGGATAGATTAGGGCATGGCTAATTGGTAGGAAGCAGAGAGTCAGCATAAATGGTACGAAGTCAGAATGGGGAGCAGTCAAAAGTGGTGTCCCCCAGGGATCTGTATTAGGTCCTCTGTTGTTTGTTATATACATAAATGACCTTGATTTAGGTATAACTAGTAGGATAAGTAAATTTGTAGACGATACCAAAATTGGGAGAACAATTGATTCAGATAGAGATATAGAGTGCCTCCAAAGGGATCTAGATACCTTACACGAATGGTCAGTAAATTGGCAGATGAAGTTTAACATTGACAAATGCAAGGTATTAAAGATAGGGAAGATGCATACAAATGTTAAATATAAACTAGCTAATATGGAATTAGAAAACTCGAATTGTGAGAAAGATCTAGGTGTGTTTGTTAGCAATGATTTGAAGCCTAGAAAACAGTGTATAAGCGTTCGAAACAAGGCAAACAGGATTCTCGGGTTCATCTCTAGGAGTGTGAGTAACAGAACTGCTGATGTTATCTTAAAACTTTTCTTGTCATTAGTGAGACCCCATATGGATTATGCTGTTCAATTTTGGTGTCCTTATTACAGAATGGACATAGATTCATTGGAGAGAGTACAACGTAGAATGACAAAAATGATCCATAATATTATAAATCTTCCATATAAAGAAAGGTACATTAAACCTGTATTAGGTTTCATTGAAATATGTTTCGTTCTTAGTGAGCTACTTAGTGCAAAGCTACAGTTGATAATATAACAAACTACCTTTGATTATAATTGTACAGGTACTTCGATCGTGGCATTAAGTCCAAGGTATATTACTATTTCAGAATATGTTGTCAATGTAGGATAAGCTGTGGAATGAAGGAGAGGTGACAGGCAGGCATTCATACAGCTGATTTAATACTGTTGTTACGGCTGGATCGGCAATACATATTCGGGATTCTTGATCGTAGGACAGAAATGGCTTAAGTGACAACGACACGCTCGATTCCAGTCCCAAATACTATATGCTCCAGACAACAAAAGCACCAACGCCCTACAGAGTTATCGTCTACGGTAACGAGGTACCTTAATTCGGCGAAAGTGTACAACAGGGGTAGGCTATGAGGCTAAACTCCCTCAGACATTTATAGGTTACGTTATTACTAAAGAAATGCAATACTCAAGAAACTACGTTAATATTAAGCCTCTAATAATGTAGAATAGAAGCAGGCTAAAGGTATGACAGTGAAATGCTAAATGACAAATGTACACGCCTACTTGAAAGCGCGTGCACTACACTAACTGTCCCCTACTAACATGCACTAGCATGTAGCATACAAGATGTTCATGATCCAGTAGATACCTAATAATACACATGGGAGGAACATAAATAGTAGTCACTTATTATAATAATGAATCTATACTTGGAATAACTAAAAGGTTGCAGGCAACAGTACTGCGCCGGTAGCCTACTACCGCATAGGCTACTTCGCTTCTCTCACTCTGTCTCCCCTCCGAGTCAGTATGCGCCCTACGCAACAGAACTCCGGACACAGCAGCAAAACGACAGTGCAGTTAATTGATACATGAAAGTATTAATAGTGTTGTCTTGTGTGTGAGTAATGTGTATTGTAAAGTGTTATAGATATATACTTAAAGAGAGCTGCAATGCATAGTAAAATAAAGATATATCCCACTCATCATCCCCATGTGTTCTAGCTAGCAGGCCAAGTCACAGGAACAACGAGTCCCAGCACCGAAAGCGAGAACCCAGGAAAAGACTGTAGAGAACACAAGGACAGATAAATTACGTTACTCTACTATACCGGCACTACGAGCGAGCTGTAGTCTCGGGTGCTACACTCGCTCCTGGCTCGGTATGCAAATCAAGGCTAAGTCCTCGTCCCTCTACAGACAACTCCTGGGCATGGTCGGGCTCTTACACATGGCACCAGTCTAGTCACAAATGGGATGATGAGCAGGGCATATAACTCGTGAACATGTAGAACGTTCACCAACTATCCTCATCAAGAAGATCGCTGTTCACATTAACCCCTTAAATCTAATACATGTAAATATATGCTTGTCCTAAGAGTAATACGAGAGGTGAGTGCTGAAACTCCTTTAGGACCTCAAGGGAAGGTTATGCATTTAAATAGAGAGAAGAATGAAATGAGAGTAATGTCGTCAGAGAGAAAGAGTGCAACCGTGAGAAGTTGGGAGAGAGGGCAAGGGATGTTAGAATCTCAAAGGTTCTAGGCAACCTGGTCATAGAACACGCAGCCAGCCTCCAGGCAATGTGCTGTACGACAACATGGGCCCAGCCCAGGCAGGCAACAATGGACTACCAACCCTATCGCGCCTAGCTATAAGGGCAAGGCTGCCAACCAGTCCATACGTCTGGCAACCACCCGGCCGGCAGCGCGGCGCGTTGCTACCCTCTTGCTCTGAAGCCTAACTCACTCTCTCTCTCTGAACTCCCATTGTCTTATCTATCAACTTCTCTATTGATACTACATATTAAATGGAAGGTCTCGACATGGCTTAAAACAAAACCCACCACTGGTTAGCACATGACGAGACCTTTGCAGAGATACAAAGAACATAGTTATAAGTTGTCACACTCAATATACATTGCGGCTGACGGTAGCCAGATCACGGGCGGTACATTCGAGTACCAAGGAGTACAATCAGGTTGCGTTGCACAGCACTGGGGTGCGTCACAGCCCCCCCAAGATTTTAGATAATCGACCTTAGAAGCATTATCAAAATCTGACAGGCAACCAACCGACCTGCTACCCTTAGCTGCCACTAATTGCAAAAGGTGCACAACAACTGAAGTGTGAATTATACATAAAACACAATATCGCATGCATCATGCTACAACAATAGAGACTTACAAAACTAAAAAAACGAAAGAGTTTTCTCGTTTATTTTATTGTTTTATAATCTTTTTGGACGGCGTTATGATAGCCTAATTTTACTCCTGCTCAACCCACACACCGTGCACGACTATCTTGGATCATCAACCCTTGATAGACAATCTGCTATCACGTTCTCACTCCCGGCAATATGCTGAATGTTGAGATTATACTCTTGGAGCATTAGGGACCACCTGGTCAACCGCATATTCCGATTGTGAAACTGATTTAGGAATTTCAAGGGATGATGGTCCGTATAAATCGTCACTACCGGGCCGTAGGCTGGAACATAAACTTCGAAATGTTTGAGCGACAAAACGATAGCCAGAAGCTCCTTCTCTATAGTCGAGTAATTCCTTTGTGCCGAATTAAACTTGCGAGAAAAGAAGCTCACTGGGTGTTCCAAGCCCTCGGAATCAGTCTGCAGTAACACTGCCCCGGCACCCACACCGCTGGCATCATTCGCCAGCTGAAAACTCCTCTAGAAGTCTGGGGCCCTCAAAATCGGATGTGTACACAGCAGGTGCTTGACTAGGTCGAAAGCCCTCTGACACTCCGCAGCCCAACAGAACTTCACTGACTTCGACAGTAGATCAGTTAACGGTGCTAAGACAGTAGAGTATCCCCGGATGAAGCGCCTATAATAGCCTATCATACCTAGGAACCGCATGACCTGGCGCTTAGTGGTGGGCCTGGGAAACATATTGATAGCCTGTATCTTGCTCAGGGGGGGGCACACCCGGCCTAACCCGACCACAAAGCCAAGATACTGCACAGTAGCCTTTACAAACTCGCACTTCCTCAGGTTCACCACCAGCCCAGCATCGTGCAACTTCCTAAACAGGGTCTCTAAGTGCCTTAGGTGATTTTCAAAATCGTCATCATATACTATCACGTCATCAAGGTAGACCGTGCAGTTAGGGATTTCGTCACAAATATCGTTCATCAGGTTCTGAAACGTGGCAGGTGCGTTCTTAAGCCCATAAGGCATTACGTTACATTGGTAGGTCTTGCCATCTACCACAAAACCACAAACTTGCTTAGCTCGGTCCGACAGGGGTACTTGCCAGTAGCCTTTTACAAGATAAATTTTAGTAAGGTACTTTGCATTCCCTATCTTGTCCACGCTGTCGTCAACTCGAGGCAAAGGGTAAGGGTTGGTAGTGGTCAAGCCATTTAGCCTACGAAAATCTATGCAGAACCGCAGCTTGCCGTCAGGTTTTGGCTGCAACGTGACGGGTGATGTCCACTTCACATAACCTTCAGTGATCATCCCTCTCTCAACCATGTACTTTAACTCCTCCCGTAAAGCTGGCAACTTTACCGGGGGCACACGGTAGGGCACTGACTTGAAGGGCACATTATCACCGACGTCCACGTCGTGCGTTACCTGAGTAGTGAGACCTGGGTGTTCGGCGAAAACAGAGGGGTATGACCTGAACAGGCCTAGGACAGCAGCACCCTGGTGCTCAGGCAGGTGACTTACAGCTTGCCTAGCCTCTTGTTCAGTATTCCCCGCCCACTGTTCCGCGGAAATGACACAGTCCCAGCTATCCTCCTCAGCAGCATGACTGTCCCCACCTCCTTCTCCACCCTGGCCGCTGCAGGCCAGCACAGGGACAGTGAGAGGCTCTGAGGGGCGGCTCACATACTCTTTCATGAGGTTAACATGACATAACTGATGTTTTTTCCTACGGTCAGGTGTTGCAACGAGATAATCAAGGTCGGACAGTTTCTTAGCCACCACATACGGCCCAATGAACTTGGCAGAAAGGGGGTGTCCAGGCAAAGGTAAAAGCAACATTACCTCCTGACCCACCGAAAACTCCCGAAGCTTCACCTTGGCGTCATACTGGTGCTTTATGACCGCCTGTGCATTAACCAAGTTATTACCTGCCGCTGCCATGCAACCTATAAGTCTCTCCCGGCTCTCAAGGACATATTTAAGTACAGACCCCGGCTTCTCTTCGCCCTCCCAGATCTCTTTCACCATACTTAAAGGTCCTCTCACATTATGGCCAAAGACTAGCTGATTTGGACTGAACCCCAGGCTCTCTCCTGGGACTTCACGTGCAGCGAACAGAACATACGGCAGACCCAAATCCCAATCAGTGTCATGTTCTGCACAGTAACAGCATAGCATACTCTTCAGGGTCGAGTGCCACCGCTCCAAGACTCCCTGACTCTCGGGATGGTAGGCTGACGACACTACAGAACATATACCGTGCAACTGAAGGGTTTGCTTGAACAATTTGGATGTAAAATTGCTCCCCTGGTCTGACTGCACCTCACGTGGAAATCCATAACGGGAACAGAACAATAATAAGTTTTTAACAACTGCCTTTGCCGAGCCGTTTCTCATGGGGTATGCGTCCGGGTATCTCGTAGCCACATCCATGATTGTCAACAGGAATTTATTGCCACTACTAGTAGGCGGGAAAGGGCCAACCAAATCTACTACAACTTTGCTGAACGGAGGCCCGGTGACAGGTATGGGAAACAAAGGTGCCTTCGGGATTGTCTGGTTAGGCTTCCCCGTTGTCTGGCAGGTCGCACACCCAGCCACCCATGCACAGACATCAGCCTTGACCCCAGGCCACCAGAAAAATCTGCCCAATGCCGCCAATGTTTTTGTTACCCCCAAATGACCCGCCACCGGCACATCATGCGCCAGACACAATAAGGACTCTCTATACTTATTTGGAACAACCACCTGGTCTACTACCCTCGCACCGTCCTCCCACTTCGATTTGGGGTCTAAAAATCTGCGCTACAATATCCTGTTGAGCCTAAAGAAATCTCCCGGCTTCGCATCCCCATCTTCCTCCAACTCTATGGCACCATTGCTATAACGAGCTAGGCTAGCGTCTTGCAGCTGCTGCTCACTAATGTCCCCGGGCGTCAATGCATCAAGATGGTTTTGTAATAAGACATTACCCCGGCTAGTAGGCTCTACTGCCTTAGTGGCTCTCGCTACAGCTCTTGCCTCACGCGAAGTCTTACCCAACTCTGCCTTGTTACACACCATATCTGGGCCAGAGTCAACTCCCGTGTTTATTATAGGTCCAAGTACCGAATCACCGAGAAGTGCAGCAGAATCAATGTCCCTTTTCCTGCCCTTAGCAACCTTCTCCTGATCCTTCCTCCACTGTCCCCGAGGTTGAGTGCTAGGCTGTGCAGGAGCCGCAGAGCGAGATCGGGTTACCACACAGGCCATCTCATCCTGTTGGCACCTCCCAACCCATTCCCGATTCTCACCATCCACGTCGGCCGCCCTCTCGGCAACGACTAAAGGTGGAGTCCCGGAAGTGGGCACCGCAAAGTCGTTGCCGAGAAGAAGGTCAATGCCCTCAACTGGCAAACACTCAACGATCCCTACATCCAGCTCCCTGCACACCTCTCCCACTCTCAACTCCAACCTCACAAGTGGGTATGACCTCGTAGCATTTATACCCTGCACCACAACAACTCTGGCCGCATTTATCGGTTTCCCTGTGAAGTTCCTCAACAAAGTTTGCGAAGCCCCCGTATCCCTCAGCAAGTCAACTCTCCGTAGTTCACTCCCCCAGCTCACAAACCCGTGTCCCCGATGGCTACAGAAAGTGTCCCGGACAGGTGTCGAGCCTTCCGTACGCTTCTTTACCGCGTGTGCCTCAGCTGCTGACAACCTACCCCGGGCAGTTGCTGCAGCCTTCAGAGACACACCGATACTGTGAACCAATGACACCGGCTTAGCGGGAGTGTTACTAGGGCACTCACGTGAATAATGGCCTAGCTTCTGACATTTGTAACATTTCACATCCCCAATGGGCTTCTTCCCTTGTGCGGGCGAAGAAGGGGCCTGACCTTTAGTAAACGGGAGAGGCTTGTGTTTGTAGGTGTTATTAGGTGCAATGCTTTTAGTGTGGTTATGTGTGTCATAGGATTTGTTATTATCGAAAACTCTGGTGGGTGGGGTATAGCGCCCCTTCTGCCCTGACTCAGCCCTCTGAGCGGCACCGCAACCACGAATCAATGATAATCTGAGGTCTGCCATCTTGGCAGCCTCCTCTACTGTCTTGGGACATTTTTCCTTAATGTTCAGCGTTAGATCGGTTCCAGTACATTTGTAAAACTGTTCCGGATAGAAAAGTTGCTTAATTTCCTCAGCCGACTCTGCGTGCTCGGACCGAAACCAGTTATTACATGCATCTGTTAAGTCCCGTGCGTGCTCCATAAAACTGACGTCGCTCTTCTTATTCACGCCACGGAACTTCAATCTATAAGTTTCGGGTTGCAGTTCGTAGGCCCGGAGCACAGCCTCCTTCACCAGTCCATACACGACACTCTCGTCCAGTGACAGTGCATCGTAGGCTTTCAACCCCTTACCCACTAGACGTGATGAAACTAATGCTGCCCATTTAACCTCCGGCCAGTCATACTCACGACACTTCTTTTCGAAACGAGCAAAAAACTCAGTCACTGCTGTCTCATCAAATGCGGGTACTAACTTAATTAAATGCGAAAGTGAGTCTGTAACCCGGTGCCCACCACCGAGATGACGCCCCATGGTCTCTACTCTAGACTTCTCGACATCCATTTCAGCCTGGTACCTGGTTGCATCCTGATTGGCTTGGATTCTAGCAACCTCTATGCGTTCTATACTAGCCTGTTGTATCTGAGTCTCCTGCAGCTTAATCCGTTCTATACTAGCCTGTTGTATCTGAGTCTCCTGCAGCTTAATCCGTTCTATACTAGCCTGTTGACTCTCTCGCAACTTAAGCTTAGCTAGTTCTAGCTGAAATAACATCTCAGGAGACAGGCCTGGGGGGGGAGAGCACAAAATGGGGGATCCACACCGAGACGTGTTTACGGGTAAGCCAGCTTGCCATTGAGAACCCTCCTGCTGCATCGTGGTAAGACTCGCTGGCTGAGGGCCCAGCTCAGGGGTAGAGTGGAATGGAGGCTTGGAGGGAACCCCCCAAGACCCCACTCCACCCACCGCCCCATCGCCATCACCCAACAAACATGCCACCAAATTCTTCTTGGGCCAACTGTCAGGACAGTCCCGCCCCAAAACCGTGGCTAAACAGCGAAGACCGTAACAATCAATAGCCTGCAGGCGCTGTTCGGTCAAAGGTGTCTGCAAAAATGCCCGGGCATCCCTCTCTCTCCACTTATAACACTCCCCTCCCTAAATATCTGCTGTACTTGCTGGTCACTAGGCTGTACCGTGTTATCCTCCCCCGTAAATGATGAGTCATTAGACATAGTGCTGGTTATACAATTGCTGTTCATAAAAAAAAAGTGCTTATTACTAATTGCAGTCTCGACTCACAAAATGTTAAAGATGCTTGAATGACTCTACTCTAGACACCTAACGAAACAATCTGCAAGTCCACCAATACAATAATGACACAATACAAATTCCTCCAATATGCAAGAAAATTCTAGCCAGCTCTACTAGGTAGCATAGAATAGTTCTCCAAAAAAACATGTGATAGGATACTACTGAATCTTGTGCAAGGTCGCCATTTTGTTACGGCTGGATCGGCAATACATATTCGGGATTCTTGATCGTAGGACAGAAATGGCTTAAGTGACAACGACACGCTCGATTCCAGTCCCAAATACTATATGCTCCAGACAACAAAAGCACCAACGCCCTACAGAGTTATCGTCTACGGTAACGAGGTACCTTAACTCGGCGAAAGTGTACAACAGGGGTAGGCTATGAGGCTAAACTCCCTCAGACATTTATAGGTTACGTTATTACTAAAGAAATGCAATACTCAAGATACTACGTTAATATTAACACCTTACGAGCGGCCTATGCGGTTTATTTATGTGTACCGCACAGCGGGGTGTTTTTAGCCAAAATAGGGCTGTTTACGTGATCATTTTCATGCCTAAATAAGACCCAGAACGTAAAACAAGTACCTATCCCTGAAAGGGCATAAACAGAGCTTTCGAATGACACCATAACGATCCTTGTATGATGGATAGTTTTCTTGCAATAACCGTGCAACGCGAGTGCAAAAGCAGGTAATTCGGTACTTTCAGTACATAATTGAGTATGTAGCGAGTGAGAGAGGGAGGAGGGAGCTGAGATTTGTGTCAGTAGGTTCGCCGCGGTGGTCTGGAGCAGTCATACGCTCGCTAGTCTCCTGCCACCACTTGTCTCTCTCTCTCAGCCACATTACGTGCTGAAATTGCCACTTCGGTTATGTCGAGCCGCACATCCAGCTTATTTAACTCGACTTATGTTGCTCGCCGCTAAATAAGGGTTAAGCCTTTAATAATGTAGAATAGAAGCAGGCTAAAGGTATGACAGTGAAATGCTAAATGACAAATGTACACGCCTACTTGAAAGCGCGTGCACTACACTACTGTCCCCTACTAACATGCACTAGCATGTAGCATACAAGATGTTCATGATCCAGTAGATACCTAATAATACACATGGGAGGAACATAAATAGTAGTCACTTATTATAATAATGAATCTATACTTGGAATAACTAAAAGGTTGCAGGCAACAGTACTGTGCCGGTAGCCTACTACCGCATAGGCTACTTCGCTTCTCTCACTCTGTCTCCCCTCCGAGTCCGTATGCGCCCTACGCAACAGAACTCCGGACACAGCAGCAAAACGACAGTGCAGTTAATTGATACATGAAAGTATTAATAGTGTTGTCTTGTGTGTAAGTAATGTGTATTGTAAAGTGTTATAGATATATACTTAAAGAGAGCTGCAATGCATAGTAAATAAAGATATATCCCACTCATCATCCCCATGTGTTCTAGCTAGCAGGCCAAGTCACAGGAACAACGAGTCCCAGCACCGAAAGCGAGAACCCAGGAAAGACTGTAGAGAACACAAGGACAGATAAATTACGTTACTCTACTATACCGGCACTACGAGCGAGCTGTAGTCTCGGGTGCTACACTCGCTCCTGGCTCGGTATGCAAATCAAGGCTAAGTCCTCGTCCCTCTACAGACAACTCCTGGGCATGGTCGGGCTCTTACACATGGCACCAGTCTAGTCACAAATGGGATGATGAGCAGGGTATATAACTCGTGAACATGTAGAACGTTCACCAACTATCCTCATCAAGAAGATCGCTGTTCACATTAACCCCTTAAATCTAATACATGTAAATATGCTTGTCCTAAGAGTAATACGAGAGGTGAGTGCTGAAACTCCTTTAGGACCTCAAGGGAAGGTTATGCATTTAAATAGAGAGAAGAATGAATGAGAGTCGTCAGAGAGAAAAGTGCAACCGTGAGAAGTTGGGAGAGAGGGCAAGGGATGTTAGAATCTCAAAGGTTCTAGGCAACCTGGTCATAGAACACGCAGCCAGCCTCCAGGCAATGTGCTGTACGACAACATGGGCCCAGCCCAGGCAGGCAACAATGGACTACCAACCCTATCGCACCTAGCTATAAGAGCAAGGCTGCCAACCAGTCCATACGTCTGGCAACCACCCGGCCGGCAGCGCGGCGCGTTGCTACCCTCTTGCTCTGAAGCCTAACTCACTCTCTCTCTCTCTGAACTCCCATTGTCTTATCTATCAACTTCTCTATTGATACTACATATTAAATGGAAGGTCTCGACATGGCTTAAAACAAAACCCACCACTGGTTAGCACATGACGAGACCTTTGCAGAGATACAAAGAACATAGTTATAAGTTGTCACACTCAATATACATTGCGGCTGACGGTAGCCAGATCACGGGCGGTACATTCGAGTACCAAGGAGTACAATCAGGTTGCGTTGCACAGCACTGGGGTGCGTCACACTGTATACATATTGTATTATTATTATGAAGAGGATCACTGTATTGAGAGAGAGACAGCGAGAGACTCATAATCACGCACATTAATTAATCCAACTTTATGATAGTACGCTTCGAAAAATAATGATTTCACTAACACCGATGCATGTGCCATTACCACCACATAGGCTACACGCACGCACAGACACGCAAAGTTGGCAATAGTATCAACCTACACACACACACACACCATACATATCATCTCCCCAGATATACTGTATATACACTCCCTTCTCTTTACACGATTACAGATACAACATTTTGACCACACATATTGATACAAGCCATAGTAAACACACACATAAATTAACCACACACACACACACACACACACCTTCGGACACTCTCACACAATGATATATCGTGCGCTAACATAGACCTCCAATTTGCTAAACCCACACTCATAAATAAGAATTCCGTAATGGAAGGAAGGAAGGAAGTCAGATAGAAAAGACATAACAACCCCTACGACACTCTACCATAAAGACGAAATTCCCCATCACAGAAACTATATTACACCCAATAATACAGAAAAACAATATCAACTCTATGACACCCATCTATAAAGACGAAATTACCCCAAACAGGAAGTAGAACAAAATACTACTATATCAATGGATGGAGTAACTTATTGTCTTATTGGCTTGGCTGTGGGATTCCCAGATCTAAGTTAGTAAAGCCGAGTCGTAAAGTTCTCCCATAAATATGATTAATATTGTGTCATCAATGGTTTCAAGTTGACTCAACCAGTAGACCATATCAACCAGTAGATCTCAACCTGTATCACCTTAACCATAGCCAAATAATCCAGTGCCAACTTCGTTTTTATGTGCATGAAGGAGAAAAAAAAGGCAGACTGCCTGTGAAGAGTGTCTCCCCCAAAGCCGAAAAAGTGAGAAGGCCGAATTCAAGGGAAGTTGGAGTCGAAATGCCTGGATACACGAAGTTTAAAGCAGTTAAAGTCATAAGATGAAGGAAAGATGGATTGAGGGAGAGAGTTCCAGAGTTCACTTGGTGAGTAGAAGAAAGACTGAACAAATTTACTAATACTTGGCTTGGAAAGCTGGACAGAATAAGAGTCGGACTGTGTTGAAAGGCGGGTGCCTCGCACTAGCCGCAAGGGAGGAGGTAGGCACTGAGAGAGCTCTGAAGAACACTGATTGTTGTAATAGCGATAGTAGAGTGAGAGAGATGCAACTTAATCCCAACCTAACCTAAAGTATTGGTACTTGTTGATAGTTACTAGTTGAAATGGTTTACTGGTTGAGTTTTATGGTCACACACAACCAATAAATATACATAATAATATAAAAGACATTCTGTAAACAATCCTCATCATATAATAATCACACCAAGTTGGATAAAACTGTGGTAAAATCGATTATACCATCGTCTCATAGTTGGAAGACAGATCGGCATATTGTTCGAAAAGTAAACAATTTTAACCCCTACTGTACCAGCGACGTTTTTTTTTATTTTTTTTATTATAACTATATTATGATGATTTTGTGCAGCTTAAGAAGGATCTGTGGTAGTAAAAAGGGTTAATGGAGATAGTTCGAAGCCTGTTAATTGCTGGAGGCTCTTCTTAAACTGAATAAAATCGTCTAATAATTGCCAGAATATAATTAAACGGATGTCACCGGTATTGAATGGGTTAATGACGTAATGGCTCTGCATTTCATTCTTACAGACAATAAACATTTCCCCACTCAGCCAATTCTATTGTATAAAATATTCTTCGTCGAGAAAAACCCACATCACCCCTGCTGGCAACTTTTTCTCGGTGTGGGATTTTTCGTGAGTTGGCTGAGGGTTCATTATTTGTGTGGAGGCTTGGGAGGGTTTAAAATGTGGAAACTTAGTATAGTCTATATTTTTCCAGCTGATGGTAAATTGGCATGCTCCCATCTTGTTTACTCAGTTTATACGAATGCTGTGTAGCTAATTGTGTTGTTTATTATGAAAACTTGTCATTATTATGGCGCAGAGACAAAGTAGTTTAATATTTTCTTCATCAAGTATCGAGAAATCTGTTGCAAAAGGATTCAGTTTACCATCAGCTGAAATAAAACCGACTATATGATTATGTACTGCCGAAGCAAGTACAAATGTGATTTTAGTTAGTTAAAATAGGACTTCAGAGGTTATCAACCCTTCTGGATTTTTAAGCCAGCACACTGCAAGTCAAGAATAACATCAGGACTGGAGCCTCCCTGCGATAACTCCAGTCTCTTGACAAATGTGGAGAGTTTGTGGACATGTTGTTGTGGAGACTGACTGATCAGGGGCCAGTTTTATTAGGAGAAGAGGGGTCGACGTTTTTCATAAACAAAATAATAAAACTAATGATACACAGTTCACTTAGAAATGTAACAAAAGATTGAAAGATACAAAGAAGAACTACATACATTTATGTTGAGTTACACGTTTTAGTTGTTCTTGTCGTTCCCTATAGGCTGCCTGGCCGAAAAGCCCCGATTCCCTAAGGAAAGCCATGGCCACGATTGGGCTTTCCCACAAGGCCCTGAAAGGAGTGTAGGCTATGTTGTTGGCGTAAGTGGTTGTGTAAAATGCAGTCTTCTATGATGTGATTAATAGTATGGGGTGCTGTGTTGCATCCTGGGCAGGTGTCGACGACGGAGATATCCAGTCTCTTCTGATAGCTCAGAGGAGCTGGATGGTTTTAGTATTATATAATAGCATATAATTTATATAAATATTGTTCAGGCTATATATAAATATTGTTTATAAACGCTGAAAGTATATTAAATGATAACTTATGGCTTAGCTAACATTGGAACCATATTGTGAGCGATACATATTGGGTGTGTGTGTATGTGTCCTTTTTATGAACACACACCGACAGACACACTCACACGTTCCACGAAACAATCGCCATATTAATTTTACATTTGAATGAACAAATGGATACCAATAAGAAAAGGGGAACGTTCGCTGAAAAAAAGGAATGTTAAAATTGCCTACCCAGACAAGAAACTTGGGATAAACGAAATTGAATACAAAAAACCAGCAAAGTAAAACTCAGATAAAAAAGTATCCAGTAGGCTTACCCACAGATTTAGATAAGCGGGAAGAGGAGGGGGAGAAGAATCAGAGGTCTACAAAATTAGGGAAGACAGGGAGTGGACACACAAGACATGAGGGAGAGATTGTCGGAGAGAGAGATTACTAGAGGGAAAGAACAGACATTTGGAAAGTAGATAACAGAGGGAGGCCAGATATTTTAGCATCAGTGGTTGTTGTATTTATTATTATTATTGTTGTTGTAGTTCTCACTCTTCTTCTTGATATTGGTTGACTGGAATACAGGACAGAGTTAGGCCCACATGATGTTGGCAAACACAAGGAAAAGTATAAGAACTCTTGGGGTACAAGGAACATGCGGATAGAGAAGAGTGCGACCTTCTATTGAGGGTCCCTGCCATGAAACCTTATTGTATTAAAAACACAAATTGAAATACGGGATTATATTATCCACCGAGTGTGACTGCTTGTACCGCCGTTTTCCATTTCATTGTTGCATTATTAAAATGTGTTATTCTTATTTAACTCTATAGACTGTCAGAGGGTTGCTTGAAAAACAATACAATATCATTGCTAGTGTCAAAGCACTGGGGTGCTTGGAAAGAGGCTCCAGTCTTGACGCTATTCTAGACTTCCAGTGTGTTGGCTTAACCCCTTCTCTACTGGCGACGTCTTTTTAATAATAGTTCTAGCTGTTTGTAGACGATTTTGTGCAGTTTAAGAAATATATGTGGTAGTAGAAAGGGTTAAGTAAGAAAGTTCATATGCCTAATTGCTGGGGGCCCTTTTTAAACTGAATACATTCGTCTAAATATATAGCTAGAATATATAAGAACATAAGAACATAAGAAAATGGGAGTCTGCAGAAAGACGATTGGCCAAAGCAAGGCAGATCCCTGTCCCACACAACCCCAATTACAAAGCCCAATTATAGGCTCAACACTCTAATACCCTGAGGATCATCTTACCAAAACGGTTAGAGATTAACGCAGGATTACGGGGGTCTGCAGAGCTCTGATTGGCCCAACCCTGCTGATCCCCCTTCACACCCAACCCATCTCGTCCATATGCTTATCCAATTTTATCTTAAAGTCCCTATCGTTTTTAATCCCACTATAGCACTTGGTAGTCCATTCCACCCATCTACAACTCTGTTACCAAACCAATATTTGCCTTTATCTTTTCTGAAACGAAATTTATCTAATTTGAAACCATTGGTACGAGTTCTTTCGCTATCACTGAGCTTTAGTACATTTGTCATGTCCCCTTTGTTAATCCCACTAACCCACTTGAACACCTCTATCATATCCCCTCTAACTCTGCGTCTCTCTAACGAATGTAAACCTAATTTCTTCAACCTTTCTTTATACGGAAGATTTCTAATATTATGGATCATTTTTGTCATTCTACGTTGTACTCTCTCCAATGAATCTATGTCCATTCTGTAATAAGGACACCCAAATTGAACAGCATAATCCAAATGGGGTCTCACTAATGACAAGTAAAGTTTTAAGATAACATCAGCAGTTCTGTTACTCACACTCCTAGAGATGAACCCGAGAATCCTGTTTGCCTTGTTTCGAACGCTTATACACTGTTGACTTGGCTTCAAATCATTGCTAACAAACACACCTAGATCTTTCTCACAATTCGAGTTTTCTAATTCCATATTAGCTAGTTTATATTTAACATTTGTATGCATCTTTGCTATCTTTAATACCTTGCATTTGTCAATGTTAAACTTCATCTGCCAATTTACTGACCATTTGTGTAAGGTATCTA
The DNA here is from genome assembly GCA_032716605.1 of Paralithodes platypus. Classification (NCBI taxonomy): domain Eukaryota; kingdom Metazoa; phylum Arthropoda; class Malacostraca; order Decapoda; family Lithodidae; genus Paralithodes; species Paralithodes platypus. The sequence continues at coordinate 33,018,444 of CM064552.1, read as the reverse complement.
GATCCCTTTGGAGGCACTCTATATCTCTATCTGAATCAATTGTTCTCCCCATTTTGGTATCGTCTGCAAATTTACTTATCCTACTAGTTATACCTAAATCAAGGTAATTATTTATGTATATAACAAACAACAGAGGACCTAATACAGATACCTGGGGGACACCACTTTTGACTGCTCCCCATTCTGACTTCGTACCATTTATGCTGACTCTCTGCTTCCTACCAATTAGCCATTACCTAATCCATCCCAACAACGCCCCACCTATTCCATGCGCCTCAACCTTTCTCATCAATCTCTCGTGGGGGACTCTGTCGAAAGATTTACTGAAATCTAAATATATTATATCATATGACTTGTCATTATCTACTGCTTCATATACCTCTGAGAAAAAACTAAGCAAATTAGTAAGGCAAGAACGTCCCTGAGTGAATCCATGCTGAGAAGAATTTATTAAATTAAATGTATCTAAGTGGTTTCTAATTTTACTAGCAATAATTGACTCTAGTAGCTTTCCTATGATTGATGTAAGACTAATGGGACGGTAATTGCCCTCTGACCCTTGACCAGTTGCCCTCTGACCCTTGATCAGTTGCCCTCTGACCCTTGACCAGTGCGGACGTCCCCAGTGACCGCTAGTGAACCTGTTTACCCTTAGTGAGGTCCTAGTGAACTTTCTTAGTGATGGCTGTTGTTGATGAGTCTGCTGTCTCCTCCCATACTCTCCAGCTTTGTCTTGCTTTGCAAGAAAGACTGGAGAGTGTGGAGCAGGAGATTCAGTGTCTCAAAGATGTAAATTTGGCCTTGAGACTAGCTATGGCGGAGAAGAAGTGTGAGGCTACCGGAAGTGTTCCCAGGGATCGTGAAGCCCCTTGGAAAGTGGTGTCAACCAGTGCAACGGCCTGCAAGCTGAAAAGGCAGCCACTCAAGACCCACAACAACTTCAGCACCTTGGCTGATGAGAGTGATGGCGAGGAAGTGGCGATCATCGAGGCAGTGAGAGGGGAGGGGGGGAAGTCTGCTGCTGTTGCTGCTACAACTCCTGCTACACGCCGACAACGGAAAAAAGCTAAGTTCATTGTCGGTGATTCAATGGTTAGGTACCTTGACGGGGCTACTAACACTCATGTTAGTAAAGTTGTCTGCCTACCTGGAGCCGGAGTCGGGAGGGTGGCAGAGAAGATGGATGGTGTCCTACAAGTGGGTGGGGAGGACCCCATCATCTTCATCAACGCGGGATCCAAAGACATATGGAGATGCAGGACTGAGGAGTTGCTGACCAAGTACCAGGAAATGCTGGAGAGGATCAAGGAGAAGGGTGGATTTCCTGTGGTACACAGTATCCTGCCAAGAAGAGGGGTACGGAAGGAATGGTCCTCCAGGGCTATTGGTGTAAATAGCCGGCTGGAGAAGTATTGCAAGGCAAAGTCAATACCATTCCTAGATAACTGGACCCACTTCTATGGTAAGGATGAACTGTATGCCCAGGATGGAGTACATCTTTCTCGACTAGGAGTTTCGACCTTGGCCAGCTCACTGGACAAGATTGTTGCGGGGTTTCGTTAAAAAAACCTGGGTGTGTAAGTAAAATACTGTCTCCATATGGAGCAGGTACTTCATGTGACAAACCAGTGAGTAAAATCGAAATAATCAGTCAAGATAGTGCGAATATAGTGATGTGTAATAGTAGTATCGATAACACTGCACATGTAACTGATAGTAAAGATGAGATTACTGATAGAGTAGAATTTCCGTCTAGAGCTAGTAGTTCAACAGGAAATAATAAGTTAGCTAAAAACAATAGAAAATTAGTTGCAAATAAAAGTAATAGGTTGAGGGTATATTATACAAATTGTAGGAGTTTATGTAACAAAATGAACGAACTTAGAGCACTCGTTAGCACAGAAAATATAGACATAATAGCGCTAACTGAAACGTGGATTAATACAGAATCTAGGCATTTTTTAGCAGAATTTGATATTCCAGGATATAGTTTGTTTAAATATGACCGAACAAGTAGGAGGGGCGGGGGTATAGCAGTGTTTGTCAGGAGTACATTAAAAAGCTGTATTAAATCAGGTATTAAACTAAATAATGATAATGAAAGTGTTTGGGTAGAGGTTAACGAAGGTAGTGAGACCATAGTTATTGGAGTTATATATAGACCGCCTAATATGAGTAGAAATGGCGGAACATCGTTATGGGAGGAAATTAAAATAGCATCAAGGTTTAGCAATGTGTGCATTATGGGTGATTTTTATTTTCCGAACGTTGATTGGCAGCACCAAATAGGCGACTCCGATTCAGTAGAGTTTATTGAGGTAGTACAAGATAGTTTTTTATTTCAATTCATAGATACGCCGACTAGAGGTATTAATATTCTTGATTTAGTTTTCAGTAACAATGAACATATGATAAATGATGTAGAGATTGGTGACCACCTAGGAAATAGCGATCATAAATCTATTTATTTTAATATACAATGGACAGGGAATGCTAAAGAGAATACGACACTTATCCCAGATTTCAGAAAAGCCGATTATGGTGGGCTAAGAAGAGACTTAAGGGTGGACCCTATTGTTAAGCAATTAAGTCAGGATATGCCAGAGTTAAACTTGCCACCTACATATAACCAGTTTATTGCTTCACTCCACAATGCTCAAAATAAATATATCCCTAAAAGAACATTTAGATCGCCGCAGAACCAACCAAAATGGAGGACTAATAAGCTAATAGATCTTATAGGAAAAAAGAAAGGAATATATAGAAAAATAAAGAAAGGCGAAAATCATCTACATATATACTATCAGACTCTATCAAGACAGGTCAAAAAGGAAATCAGGAAAGCAAAAAGAAATTATGAAATAAGGATAGCCAGTGACTCAAAAAATAACCCTAAAGCTTTTTACCAACTATATAAATCTAAAGTTAGAGATGTAATAGGCCCCCTAAAAACTTCAATAGGAGAAATAATAGAAAATGATTTAGAAATGTGCAGTACATTAAATAGTCAGTTTCTTTCCGTTTTCACTAATGAAAATTTGGCACCGATTCCAGAAGTCAATATGGTATATAGTGATAGTATAGTTATATAAGTAGAAATGATGTGCTTAAGGAAATTGACAGACTGAAACCTCAAAAATCGCCTGGTCCTGACGAGGTATATGCTAGAGTATTAAAAGAATGCAGAGATGAGTTAAGTAGCCCATTAGCATTTTTATTTAACAAGTCATTAGAAACAGGTTTAGTTCCAGAAGCTTGGAAGCTTGCAAATGTAGTTCCGATCTTCAAAAAAGGTGATAAATCGATAGCATCCAATTACCGTCCCATTAGTCTCACATCAATCATAGGAAAGTTGCTAGAGTCTATTATTGCTAGGAAAATTAGAAGCCACTTAGACAAATTTAACTTAATAAATTCTTCGCAGCATGGATTCACTCAGGGACGTTCTTGCCTTACTAATTTGCTTAGCTTTTTCTCAGAGGTATATGAAGCAGTAGATAGTGACAAGTCATATGATATTATTTATTTAGATTTCAGTAAAGCTTTCGACAGAGTCCCTCATGAGAGATTGATGAGAAAGGTTGAGGCACATGGAATAGGAGGATCGTTGTTGGGATAGATTAGGTCATGGCTAATTGGTAGGAAATAGAGAGTCAGCATAAATGGTACCAAGTCAGAGTGGGGAGCAGTCAAAAGTGGTGTCCCCCAGGGATCGGTATTAGGTCCCCTGTTGTTTCTTATATACATAAATGACCTAGATTTAGGTATAACTAGTAGGATAAGTAAATTCGCAGACGATACTAAAATGGGGAGATCAATTGATTCAGATAGCGATATAGAGTGCCTCCAAAGGGATCTAGATACCTTACATGAATGGTCAGTAAATTGGCAGATGAAGTTTAACATTGACAAATGCAAGGTATTAAAGATAGGGAAGATGCAAACAAATGTTAAATATAAACTAGCTAATTTAGAATTAGAAAATTCAGACTGTGAGAAAGATCTAGGTGTGTTTGTTAGCAATGATTTGAAGCCTAGAAAACAGTGTATAAGCGTTCGTAATAATGCAAACAGGATTCTCGGGTTCATCTCTAGGAGTGTGAGTAACAGAACTGCTGATGTTATCTTAAAACTTTACTTGTTATTAGTGAGACCCCATATGGATTATGCTGTCCAATTTTGGTGTCCTTATTACAGAATGGACATAGATTCATTGGAGAGAGTACAGCGTAGAATGACAAAAATGATCCATAATATTAGAAATCTTTCGTATGAAGAAAGGTTGAAGAAATTAGGTTTACATTCGTTAGAGAGACGCAGAGTTAGAGGGGATATGATAGAGGTGTTCAAGTGGGTTAGTGGGATTAACAAAGGGGACATGACAAATGTACTAAAGCTCAGTGATAGCGAAAGAACTCGTACCAATGGTTTCAAATTAGATAAATTTCGTTTCAGAAAAGATATAGGCAAATATTGGTTTGGTAACAGAGTTGTAGATGGGTGGAATGGACTACCAAGTGCTATAGTGGGGTCTAAAACGGTAGGGAGCTTTAAGATAAAATTGGATAAGCATATGGACGAGATGGGTTGGGTGTGAAGGGGGATCAGCCGGGTTGGGCCAATCAGCACTCTGCATACCCCCATAATCCTGTGTTAATCTCTAACCATTTTGGTAAGATGATCCTCAGGGTATTAGAGTGTTGAGCCTATAATTGGGCTTTGTAATTGAATTGGGGTTGTGTGGGCCAGGGATCTGCCTTGCTTAGGCCAATCGGCTTTCTGCAGACTCCCATTTTCTTATGTTCTTATGTTCTTATGTAATTGGATGCTATTGATTTGTCACCTTTTTTGAAGATCGGAACTACGTTTGCAAGCTTCCAAGCTTCGGGAACTATATACCTGTCTCCAATGACTTGTGTTACGACCTGGCACTCGGGTACACAAGGGCTCTCAATCAGGACTCTAATACGGCTCGCTGCCACAACGGAAACACACGATCCCAACCCCTGAGTACTGCCAGCCGAACAAAAAACACCAATACCCTCCAGAGTTCAATCTGCTATAACGGGGTATACAAGAACTCGGTACTAGTGTTCAACAACAGACTAATAAAGAGACAGGAATTCTCTAGTCTGGTCAACAATCAAACAAAGAAGTAAGAAACAACAACACCAAAGAATAGTGTTGGCCGAAGCCGAAGTAATCCACCCTTGACTAAGAACTTAAGAAGTCCTCCACCCTCTACTTCGGATCGGCACTATTACGTTACGTTAATTAATAGTCCTTAAGCATCGAGCAAGGAATCTTCTGAAAAAAGTTAGATGCTTCTCGGATGCTCGTAAGAAGTACGTATCGGATTTTGAACAGTAATTCAATAAGAAAAACACTGGCAATTAAATACTATTACAGGTTTAAATTGGCATAAGAATAATTAAAAGAATATGCAATAGTAAATGGCAAACATTAAAAAGAAGTACTCCGCAAATGCAACGGCAATAGCCTACTCGGATTGTGCTCGTGGGCCACTAATCACTAAAGTAGCCAAGCTTGCAACACATGAAATCAATAGTGCATAAACAATATCATACATAAGGAAAGCTTCAATACTATTCTGTATCTACTAATCGAGTAAAGTCTAGCTGGGGTACTGTGGGCAAAAGGTAGCAGTGACTGAGCAAAAACGGCTCGTAGCCTAGCGAAGTCCTCACAACTGTTTAAAGTATTACGTTAACACTAACAAGTGCACTTTGAGAAATCCAGATCCCTTGTATCTGGTTTTCTCCCGGCTCCTTGACAAAGTAAAAACAAGCTGTTAATAAAATACAGGGTGGTTAGGCTCTTGCCCTCACGCACTGTAAATTATTAACTCAACACAGTCAGCCGCGAAGACAACCTAGGCTTCACTGAACCGAAACGAGTATGCAGGTTTATCGCTTAACCACTGCATCAAACAACAACTCGTAACACAGAAAAGCCTTACCCCAGTCTAGCATTACCTAGACTAGCAGAAACCAGGAATAATAATAATAACACACCGGGAAATGCATAGACAAGTGCAACAAACATAAATCAATCCTATTCTAAGTTAACCCTTCCAAAATAGGCTATCTAATAGGCATGTATCTCATGAGAACTCAAGCGATAATACGTTGGCTGACTAGCTCTGCACCAACGGGACCATGGAAGTTAAAAAGGGTAGGGAAAAGAGGAGATAAGAATGTAAGGTAGTAGAGAAAGTTCACATCAGTCAGAAGAATATATATAGTTAGCAAGGGAAATGAGAAGTCGCTCTGCCTAATGAGTTCTGATCAAAAAATGGCTAGACTTCCCTTTTTATACTCGGCCCTCTAGTGAGCCCAACGTGAACTACTAAGGACCGCCCACTGACAATCATTACATAATTCTCTCTCTCCTCTGGGATAGACAAAGGCTTTCCTAGCACTGAGGGGAGGGGGGAGGGGGGGGGGAGTGCTAGTGAGTTAGGCCCACCTCCCGCATGGCGCACCCACTGACCCCCAACTGTGGCTGCCGCTTCTCCCATCATTACAAATAAGTTTTACACACAATACTTATAACTAATGATATAAAATAGAACTCGTTGACTCAGATGAAAACAAAATACATATTCATATTACTTATAGTACAACGGCTCACATGAACTAAGTTAGGAAACTCTACATAGACTACAGCCAAAGTTCCTGCCCTGACGATCCTAGCGAGAGTGGGGCATGACTAGGCGTTCTGTACAGCATGCTCACACTGGACATGCGTCACACCTCCCCCAAGATTTTACTTGCTCAACCCTGAGCTAAAATCTGACAAACACAGAACCCCATCAAGCCCCTCACACCCAGCGACCCAGCGACCGCATGGCACTAAAACAAAGCTGAGTTTATCACCAAAACGCATCTTATTATTAACCAAAAATTCACATTTTATAACTCCTCCCAACAATAGCAAAAAGACACAATATCATGCTCCCAGAGCGAGCTTACAGCAGCTCAGCCGTTTGATAGTTTGTGGACTACTCAAACTCTATAGGCTATGACAAACTTATACGATTACCTATATCAAAAGAAAGAGTTTTTTATATGATTTTTATATTTTAATATGTTTTTCCCGGCTGCACTATAAGGGCAGCCTATTTTCCTCCACTCAAACCCACACACCTGTGATAGCCTACGACTGATCATCCACCCTTGATAAACAATCCGCGATCACATTGTCACATCCAGCAATATGACGGATGTCCAGGTTATACTCCTGCAACATCAAAGACCACCTGGTCAGTCTCATATTGTGATTGTGAAATTGATTCAGGAATCTCAAAGGGTGATGATCAGTGTAGATAACCACGACTGGGCCATAGGCTGGAACATACACCTCGAAGTGCCTGAGCGACAGCACAATCGCCAGTAATTCCTTTTCTATTGTAGAATAGTTCTTTTGTGCAGCATTGAACTTCTTAGAAAAGAAACTTACTGGGTGTTCCACACCTTCATTGTCTGTCTGTAGCAAGACGGCACCAGCCCCTACACCCTAGCATCTGTTGCCAGCTGAAAAGGCCTGTTAAAGTCTGGGGCCCTGAGTATCGGGTGAGTACATAGCAAATGTTTCACCAAAGTGAAAGCCTTTTCACACTCAGGTGCCCACAAAAACTTTTTGTCTTTAGATAACAAATCTGTGAGAGGTGCCAACACCGTTGAGTAACCTTTTATGAAGCGTCTGTAGTAGCCTATCATACCCAAGAATCTCATAATCTGCTTCTTGGTTGTTGGGTGCGGAAATTTATTGATAGCCTGTACCTTGTTCTGAGGAGGGCACACCTGTCCCCTTCCCACTACAAACCCAAGGTACTGCACAGTGGCTTTTACGAAGTCACACTTTGCCAAATTTACTACCAGACCTGCTTCACTAAGTTTCCGGAACAAGGTCTCAAGGTGCTCACAATGGCTCTCAAAGTCGTCATCATAAATGATTACATCGTCCAAATATACGGTGCAATTTGGAATGTCCTTTACAATTTCATTCATCAGGTTCTGAAACGTTGCTGGTGCATTCTTAAGCCCGTAAGGCATAACATTGCACCGGTAGGTACTCCCGTCCACAACAAAACCACATACCTCTTTAGCACGCTCGGACAAAGGTACTTGCCAGTAACCTTTTACTAAATCTACTTTAGACAAAAAACGAGCATTACCAATTTTGTCAACACTATCATCAACCCGAGGAAGAGGATATGGGTTAGTTGGAGTCAAACCGTTTAACCTACGGAAATCAATACAAAAGCGTACCTTGCCATCTGGCTTAGGCTGCAGTGTTACAGGGGAAGTCCACTTAACTGTGCCTTTCTCTATCAACCCTCTACCGAGCATATACTCCAACTCATCCCTCAGAGCTGGTAGTTTTATGGGGGGCACACGGTACGGGATTGACTTAAAGGGTAGATGGTCCCCCACGTCAACATCATGCATAGCCTGAGTAGTGAGGCCTGGGTGTTCAGCAAATACAGTGGGGTATGAACCGAACAACTGACGGATAGCATCAAACTGCGGCTCAGGCAAATGAGCTATAGCCTCGTCAGCCCTTAGGCTCGAGTTCCCCGCCCACTGATCCGCTGAAACATGTTGATCCCAGCTATCCTCCTCTGAAGCTTGACTGTCCCCCTCTCCTTCTCCACCACGGCCGCAACAACAAGCCAACACAGGGACAGTGAGAGGCTCAGAGGGGCGCCTCACATACTCTTTAATAAGGTTCACGTGACATAACTGGTTCTTTTTCCTCCTGTCTGGAGTGGCAAGAAGGTAATCTAAGTCTGAAATTTTTTCTACAATTTTATAAGGTCCAGTGTACTTCGCAGAGAGGGGGTTACCAACCAAAGGCAACAAAATTAATACCTCTTGTCCTACAGTGAACTTCCGGAGCCTCACTTTGCGATCATACCTGTCCTTCATCAAAGCTTGTGATTCTGTCAAATTTCTACCTGCCATCTCCAGACTCTTAAGCATGCGCTCACGGCTTTCAAGCACATACTTTAATAATGGACAAGGCTGCACAGTCCCCTCCCAAATTTCTTTCAGCATGTTAAGGGGGCCCCTGACACGGTGTCCAAAAATCAGCTCGTTTGGACTAAATCCCAGGCTCTCACCAGGTACCTCCCGAGCAGCAAACAGCACATAAGGCAATCCAAGATCCCAATCCATACCGTTGTCAGCACAATAACACCTGAGCATGCTTTTAAGTGTAGCATGCCACCGCTCAAGCACCCCTTGACTCTCAGGGTGATACGCTGACGATACTACTGCTCGTATCCCATGCTGTTGCATTGTTTGCTTGAACATGTTGGAGGTGAAATTAGATCCCTGATCAGACTGAATCTCCTCCGGGTACCCGTACCTTGAGAAGTACCACAACAAGTTACTGACTACCGTCTTAGCCATTCCATTTTTCATAGGGTATGCATCGGGGTATCTAGTGGCAACATCCATTATGGTTAACAAAAATTTATTTCCCGCCTTAGTGGGAGGGAGTGGACCAACCATGTCAACAATAATTTTACTAAAGGGTGGCCCAATCACAGGAATAGGGTGTAACGGAGCCTTAGGAATAACTTGGTTCGGTTTCCCGACACGTTGACAAATATCACAGGAGTTTATCCATGACTGCACATGAGACTTCATCCCCGGCCACCAAAACAATTTCCCCAAAGCCGCCACCGTTTTTCTCACCCCTAGATGTCCTGCCAGTGGTGTGTCATGCGCCAACTCAGTAGGCTATCCCTGCACTCCCGTGGCACCACCAACTGGTCCACTACTCCGGACCCCTTTTGCCAACTACGTTTAGGGTCTTGAAAACGCCTATAAAGGATGCCTTCTAAATAAAAAAAATCTCCTGGCTGTGCATCGCCGTCCTCGTCGAGCTCTACAGCTCCATTAGCACACGTTTGGAGCTCAGGGTCCTCTAGTTGCAAGCGATCTAACTGCTCCCGGAGCAATGCATGACCTTCCCCGATACTGGGCTGCTCCCTCTGTCTCTCTCGATGTACATAACGTTGCTGTCGTGGAGACTCGTCATGCCCAGCCTCGTCACTCTCGATGACAGGCCCAGGGGCTACTCCAGAATTAAGTAATGGTGCTAATACTGAATCACCCAGGAGAGCCGCCGAGTCAAAACTCTTAAAACCAACTCCAGCTTTAGCCTCCTCCTGTTGATCGTTCCTCCGCTGGTCTGAAGGCGGAGGACTAGGCTGTGACACTTTAGCTGCCCGAGCTCGGGTGACAACACACGCCATGGGTTGTGTCTGGCACCGCTCGACCCACTCTTGCTCTTCCCTACTCACGTCGGCCGGCCTCTCGGCAACGACTAAGGGTAGAACCTCGGAAGCGGGCATTGCAAAGTCGTTGCCGAGAAGAAGGTCGACGCCCTCCACTGGCAGTTTCTCCACAATCCCGACATCCAATTCACGTGCCACACCATCCACCTCCAACTCCAACCGCACCAGCGGGTATGACCGAGTTGCATTAATACCCTGCACCACTACCACCCGAGCCGCGTTTATAGGGTAGCCAGTCAAGTTTTTCATCAGAGTCTGGGAAGCACCTGTATCACGCAAGACCTCTACTCCATGCTTGCGCCCCGCCCACATCACGCAACCCCGCCCTCTATGGTCGCAAAAAACATCCTGAGCAGGGTTCGAGCCTCCCAGGTGCTTCTGCATTGGCTGTGCCTCAGCCTCTGACGAACTGCCCCAGGCAAACTCAGATGACTTCGGAGACACACCAATGTTGCAGGCCAAAGACACAGCTGCTGTAGGTGGTTTGCTAGGACAGACTCTTGCAAAGTGCCCCTTTTTATGACAATGATAACACTCCAACTCCCCTTTGGGCTTCCCTTGGTACTGGGAAGGGCCCGGCCCCTTCTTAAATGGGACGGTGCTAGTCTTGTGGTCAGTCTTGGTATCATGGCTCTTGTACTTGTTTGCATAAGGTATATCACTAACTCGGGGGGGTGGGGCGTCACGCCCCTTGTTACCTGCCTCACTACGCTGGGCAGACCCGCACCCACGAATTAGTGATAGCCGGAGGTCAGCCATCTCAGCTGCCTCCTGTAGAGTTTTTGGGTTCTTTTCTTTAATAGTTAAAGTCATTTCTGCACCAGTACACTTATAAAACTGCTCGAGCAGAAACAGCTCAGTCAACTGTTCGGCCGTCTCAGCTTTCTCAGAACGTGTCCAGTTTTTAAGTGCATCTTTTAAGTCCCGGGCATGTTCAAGAAAGGTCACCTCCCTAGTCTTTGTAACACCCCGAAACTTCAATCGATATGTTTCCGGTTGCAACTCGTATGCCCGTAGGACAGCTCTCTTCAATTCTGGGTAGTCAATGCAAGACTCTAAAGGCAGTGCATCATAAGCCTTCAGACCCTTACCCGTAAGTCTTGAGGAGACTAGAGCTGCCCACTTCTCTTCAGGCCAATTATGCTCCCTACATTTCTTCTCAAAACGATTAAAAAATTCTGTGACTTCAGTTTCACTAAATACCGGCACCAATTTGACTAATTGGGCCAAGGACTGTTCTCTTACTTGGCCCTCACGGCCCATCCAAGTCCCTGTCGACTCTGCACGAGACTTATCTAAATCTAATTTAGCACAATATTTCTCCGAGTCGTACTTAAGCTCAGCCTCATGCCTCCTAACCTCAATCTCATGCCTCCTCGTCTCATCCTCCTGCCTCCTGGTCTCATTTTCATGCCTCCTGGTCTCATCCTCCTGCTTCCTAGCCTCAATCTTAGCAAGCTCAAGTCTAAATACCATATCTGGAGACAGACAGGAAGAGGGAGCTGCCACTACTGAAGGAGGGGGGCAAAAACTGGGGAACCACCATGTGCACCACCCGAGGGCACTCCAATCTGCCAATTCTCATCCCTCTGTGGGAGAGTGCTAACCTCCGGTAACTGAGTGGACGGCACTGTGGGAGTCGAGTGAGAGGGGATCTGGGGAGGAACCCCCCCAAACGCCCTCTCCTCCGAAACCCCATGTCGCCCACGCAACACCCAGGAAATCAGCTCCCCCTTGGACATCCCTACTACATTGGAAATTCCCAAAACCTTGGCTATCAGGTGCAAGCCACAAACATCCACCCCAGTCAGCCTCTCCTCCGTCACGTGGTACCGCTTACTCACAAAAACTCTAGCATCCTCCTCACTGGTTACTAACGGCACACCTTCAAATGGCATCTCTCGCTCATCGTCAGTGCTAATGCACGACATACTGAAGTCCACAAAAAAATTCTCGAGACAAAAGTGTTTAACTTCCTATGCAAGCACTAATTACTAAATTAACTGGAGTCTCTTAAATGCTTTACTAATTGCCATACAAAACAAATATTCTTCATATGCACGCTAAAATACAAACAAACAAATGTTGTACAACTCTGCAAAAATTTATACTGTTCACAAAATCCTAAGCAAGGTCGCCATTTGTTACGACCTGGCACTCGGGTACACAAGGGCTCTCAATCAGGACTCTAATACGGCTCGCTGCCACAACGGAAACACACGATCCCAACCCCTGAGTACTGCCAGCCGAACAAAAAACACCAATACCCTCCAGAGTTCAATCTGCTATAACGGGGTATACAAGAACTCGGTACTAGTGTTCAACAACAGACTAATAAAGAGACAGGAATTCTCTAGTCTGGTCAACAATCAAACAAAGAAGTAAGAAACAACAACACCAAAGAATAGTGTTGGCCGAAGCCGAAGTAATCCACCCTTGACTAAGAACTTAAGAAGTCCTCCACCCTCTACTTCGGATCGCCACTATTAGGTTACGTTAATTAATAGTCCTTAAGCATCGAGCAAGGAATCTTCTGAAAAAAGTTAGATGCTTCTCGGATGCTCGTAAGAAGTACGTATCGGATTTTGAACAGTAATTCAATAAGAAAAACACTGGCAATTAAATACTATTACAGGTTTAAATTGGCATAAGAATAATTAAAAGAATATGCAATAGTAAATGGCAAACATTAAAAAGAAGTACTCCGCAAATGCAACGGCAATAGCCTACTCGGATTGTGCTCGTGGGCCACTAATCACTAAAGTAGCCAAGCTTGCAACACATGAAATCAATAGTGCATAAACAATATCATACATAAGGAAAGCTTCAATACTATTCTGTATCTACTAATCGAGTAAAGTCTAGCTGGGGTACTGTGGGCAAAAGGTAGCAGTGACTGAGCAAAAACGGCTCGTAGCCTAGCGAAGTCCTCACAACTGTTTAAAGTATTACGTTAACACTAACAAGTGCACTTTGAGAAATCCAGATCCCTTGTATCTGGTTTTCTCCCGGCTCCTTGACAAAGTAAAAACAAGCTGTTAATAAAATACAGGGTGGTTAGGCTCTTGCCCTCACGCACTGTAAATTATTAACTCAACACAGTCAGCCGCGAAGACAACCTAGGCTTCACTGAACCGAAACGAGTATGCAGGTTTATCGCTTAACCACTGCATCAAACAACAACTCGTAACACAGAAAAGCCTTACCCCAGTCTAGCATTACCTAGACTAGCAGAAACCAGGAATAATAATAATAACACACCGGGAAATGCATAGACAAGTGCAACAAACATAAATCAATCCTATTCTAAGTTAACCCTTCCAAAATAGGCTATCTAATAGGCATGTATCTCATGAGAACTCAAGCGATAATACGTTGGCTGACTAGCTCTGCACCAACGGGACCATGGAAGTTAAAAAGGGTAGGGAAAAGAGGAGATAAGAATGTAAGGTAGTAGAGAAAGTTCACATCAGTCAGAAGAATATATATAGTTAGCAAGGGAAATGAGAAGTCGCTCTGCCTAATGAGTTCTGATCAAAAAATGGCTAGACTTCCCTTTTTATACTCGGCCCTCTAGTGAGCCCAACGTGAACTACTAAGGACCGCCCACTGACAATCATTACGTAATTTCTCTCTCTCCTCTGGGATAGACAAAGGCTTTCCTAGCAGGGGGGGGGGGGGGGAGGGGGGGGGGAGTGCTAGTGAGTTAGGCCCACCTCCCGCATGGCGCACCCACTGACCCCCAACTGTGGCTGCCGCTTCTCCCATCATTACAAATAAGTTTTACACACAATACTTATAACTAATGATATAAAATAGAACTCGTTGACTCAGATGAAAACAAAATACATATTCATATTACTTATAGTACAACGGCTCACATGAACTAAGTTAGGAAACTCTACATAGACTACAGCCAAAGTTCCTGCCCTGACGATCCTAGCGAGAGTGGGGCATGACTAGGCGTTCTGTACAGCATGCTCACACTGGACATGCGTCACACTTGTTAAATAAAAATGTTAATGGGTAACTTAACTCATCCCTACATTCTTTTAATACTCTAGCATATACCTCATCAGGACCAGGCGATTTATGAGGTTTCAGTCTGTCAATTTCCTTAAGCACATCATTTCTACTTATAGTAACCGTACTTAACCTATTTTCTATACTATCGCTATATAACCTTACGGACTTCTGGAAACTGTGCCAAATTTTCATTAGTGAAAACGGAAAGAAATTGACTATTTAATGTATTGCACATTTCTAAATCATTTTCTGTAATTTCTCCTATCGAAGTTTTAAGGGGACCAATTACATCTCTAACCTTGGATTTATATAGTTGGTAAAAAGCTTTAGGATTATTTTTTGAGTCATTGGCAACCTTAATTTCATAATGTCTTTTTTCTTTCCTAATATCCTTTTTTACCTGTCTTGATAGATTCTGATAGTAAGCAAGTAGGTGAATTTCGCCTTTCTAATTTGTCTATATATTCCTCTCTTTTGTCCTAGAAGATCTAGTAGTCTATTATTCATCCATTTGGGTTGGTTCTGTGTTGATCTAAATTTTCTTTTGGGGATGTATTTATTTTGTGCATTGAATACTGACTCGATACAATTATCGTATGTATCTACTAAGGTTGACGTCTCTTCCTGACTTAAGATGGCAGGTGCCTGAGAAGGGGTACACTCATTTGGACACCTGGATCGACTTAATTTTTTGACCATAGGATCAGCTAATTAACCTTCTTAAGCTCTTCTTAACCCACCATAATTGGCTTTTCTGAAGTCAGGTATTAATGTTGTATTCTCTCTGGTATTACCTTTCCATTGTATATTAAAATACACAGAATTGTGGTCACTATTTCCTAGGTGGTCCCCTACCTCTACATTATTTACCATATGTTCATTGTTACTGAAAACTAAATCGAGAATATTATTACCTCTAGTCGGCGTATCTATGAATTGAAATAAAAAACTATCTTGTACTACCTCTATAAACTCCTCAGAATCAGAGTCTCCTATTTGATGCTGCCAATCTATATTCGGAAAATTAAAATCCCCCAAAATGCACACATTGCTAAACCTTGATGCCATTTTAATTTCCTCCCATAATGACGTTCCTTCATTTCTACTCATATTTGGCGGTCTATACATAACTCCAATAACTATGGTCTCACTACCTTCGTTAACCTCTACCCAAACACCTTCATTATCGTTATTTAGTCTAATAACTGATTTAATACAGCTCTTTAATGTACTCCTGACAAACACTGCTATACCGCCACCCCTCTTACTTGTTCGATCATATTTAAACAAACTATATCCTGGTATATCAAAATCTGCTAAAAAATGCCTGTTTCTGTATTAATCCACGTTTCAGTTAGCGCTATTATGTCTATATTTTCTTTGCTAACAAGGGCTCTAAGTTCGTTCATTTTGTTACATAGACTCCTACAGTTTGTGTAATATACTCTCAATTTACTTCTTTTCTTTATACCTAATTTACCTTTATTTCTAACGACATTTCCATCTTCCGTTGCACCATCACTACTATCATTTGCTATATAGTCATCATTTTTAGCATGAGACTGAATATCCTTATCGCTTTCGCCTGACGCTAAAATTGTTCCATTTAACCTCTCATTTACACTCTCAATATTTCTGTTCAAAACCCCACAACCACCCTATCTAAAGAACTAGCTAATGTAGAAACCCCTAACCGTTAATATGTTAATACACGTCGCTGTTACAGTAGGGGTTAATATATAAAGAGGAAAACGAGCAGCTCTATTGATTCTTACAAGGCTTTATGTATCTAACCTGCCTAGTCAATGAGGAAGACAAATTTTGGCAGGATTTGTGGACGATTGAACAGTACATCATTCAATACCCAAATTTCTAGGTATGCATTTGAGTGTAAAAGAAGCAAAAGACACCAAGGGCACCAAAATAGTGGATGTTGGCCGATATCAGTTACTATAAGAGGGGAGACCTCGACGACGTATACATACTAATACCACATATAACAAAGCCACTCGAACAGCCTCCTCTCTCTCCTCTTTATACTTTCAGAAAATAGGAAAAGTAGAAAGTAGCTACGAGGTGCCGTTCTAAAGCCTTATCCCTCAATACCTTCAACTGAGGCTCTCTAGGTTTTACTTTTTCAGTTTGTTAAACCTATTTTCGTCTATAAGAAAAATACGGATATAGCCTATATGGTGTTAAAATAAATGAAAAGTTGGGCAGAATTAATGTTAACACCATATGAGGAGGAATACTTTACTGACAACGTTTCGCAGATATTGTAGCTTGTTCAGTCCACTGTGACCTGTAGAAAGAAAAAAAATTGGTAGAGGTGTTGCCCTTGAATGTGTCAGCTGCAGTGAGGTCAGAGGTCAATGTGGGGTGGGAAGAAGTAAAGATAGAAAAAGAGGTCACCTGTCAAACTCCGGGATGACTATTGGCCCGGGCCTAGGAAGGATTTTGTGGTTATATTTGTTTTTAATTTTATCTTTATATTTTATTATTTATGATTAATTATTTATGTTATTATTTATATCTGTCTTGATAGCGTAATGGTTGACTTGCAGTGTGCTGGCTTAATAATCCAGAAGGGTTGGTAGCCTCTGAAGTCCTATTTTAACTAACTAATTAGATCTAAATACCTGATGCCAATTTTTTTTTGTTCTTGTTGCCAGTAAACAACATTATTTGGTTTATGAAGTAGGCCTACCTTTGGGAGTTGAATAACTATTTCCTTAGTATTATTACATGTGTTATGCTCTTTTTATCATGCAGACTCTTCCCACAGTCATATACTGGCTGTGACTGAACTGCCAGTTGTCCGTGACTGTACCCCCCGCCCGCCTCGCCTGCCTTGCTCGCTCACCCGACTGAACCCCCTCAATGAACCGTATGACCCACAATGGCATACGGGACTTCAATAGTTCGGCGCCTCACCACTACGTACCCACTTGCGCTTCTTGGTACATCACACATAAAGAGAGGTGAGAGGTTTGAGCTGGAGAGCTTAGGAAGTTCACATCTGGTGGTGTTCTCGACGGGTGGTGCTTATTGGATTCTACAAGCCTGGATTGTCCGCCTCACCTTTCTCGACGTACTGCCTGTGGGGGCCTAGCAGTGTGGAGATGATAGGGGTGGTTGTGAGTTGCTCCAGGACTTAAACCCATTTTAACTAAATATTAACATTTAATTTGATATTTTATTAGTTTTAGTTTTATTTAATATTTCTTTATAATTAAATATTTACTTTATTTATAAACCTTAAATTAACTTAGTTTATTTATTAACGAAATTAACTTTTGATTTAATTGTTTAACGTATTCATTTTAAAACTTGAATAACACCTTGTAAGTAAAACTTTATTTTATTAAAATTCTTTTATAAATATATTGGTTATAATTATTCCCCTGCTTTTTTTATATGTATTAGTGTGAGTGTTTCTTTGTTGTTTTACTCTGGTGACTATTTATTCTTTTGCTCAAGCCATACTAATATTTTGTTTTACCTATAATCCTGGGATTGTTATAATAGTTGTTGTTGTTGTTGTTGTTGTTCCCTAAGCTGCCTGGCCGAACAGCCCCGAGTCCCTGAGGAAGGCCATGGCCACGATCGGGCTTTCCCACAGAGCTCTCATTGAGTGTAGGTTGTGTTGTTGGCGTAAGTGGTTGTGTGAAATGCAGTCTTCGATGATGTGTTTAATGGTATGGGGTGCTGTGTTACATCCCGGGCAGGCGTCGACAACGGAGTCATCCAGTCTCTTCTGATAGCTCAGGAGAGCTGGATGGTGTCCGCATCTCAGCCTGGCCAGGTGGACTCTGTCCTCGCGAGGGAGGGAGGATTCGGAAGGATGGATTTCGGGAGGTCGTGCATACAGCTGCGTGTTGTCTGTGAGTGAGTGGATGGATTGGCGAGAGATATGAGTATGGATGTGCTTCTGGAAGTTGGTTCGGGGTGGGCAGGGAGGGAGAGAGGACAATAATTGTGTGTGATACCGTGCGCTGGGTGTTGTTTTGATATTTCTTGGTGTCTGTGGGTGTGTTGCCATGTAGTTTAGTGGGTGGTCTTGGTTCGTGGAGGCTGCTGCCAGGAATTGAGTGCCTCTCATGTCCAGATGGTCTTTGACTTTGAGGATTTTGGTTTCTTGATGTAGATGATCTGTGGGTGCAGTAGCTGTGCAGCCTGTAATGATCTTCAGGGCTTTGTTTTGAATAGTCTGTAAGGTCTTATGATGTGTTTCAGCTAGGTTAGAAGCCCAGGCTGGGCTTGCGTATTCCATTACTGATCTTATGTATTGTTTATATACTGTGGTGGTAGTTTCTTTGTTGTGTCCAAATTTTGTGTGAGCAAGTGACCTGAGGGCGTTAAGTCTGGATGTCCGTTTCTTTTTAATGTTTGTGGTGTGCTGTTTGAATGTCATATGAGTATCATATGTTACTCCTAGGATTTTGGGTGTGTGTGTGTATGTGTTAGGGGTGTGTTGTTTATGGTGAGTTGAGGGATGTATTCGTGTTCACCTGTCCAGCTTGTGAGCAGGGTTGCGGTGGATTTGGCTGGGGCTAGATTAAGTCTGTTTGTAGTGCACCAGCCATGTAGTGTGTTGAGATAGGGTTGAAGGAGATCTGTTGCTCTTCTTGGGTCATGGTGTGTGCATGTGAGTGTTATGTCATCTGCATAGGAGGCTAAGTTTATTTGGGGAGTATTGGGTGTAGTTATATCGTGCATGTACAGATTGAAGAGTGCGGGCGATAGGACGGATCCTTGTGGGACTCCGTTTGGAAAGTTTCTGATTTTAGATGACTGACCGGCAAAAGATACGTGTGCACATCCCTGCTAGGAAGTTGGCCAGCCACCTTTTTGTGTTGTTGTGCATGTTTGTGTTGTAGATTTTGTTTGTTAGGTTGTGGCGGGGGATGGCATCGAAGGCTTTACTAATGTCGAGTGTGGCTAATAGTGATCTGTGTGGTGGTCTAGCTGAGTTGATGCCGTCGAAAGCTCTTTGTGTAAGGTCTGTGAGAAGAGTGTTTGTGGAGTGCAGTGGCCTAAAGCCATGTTGTGTTGGAGCTAGGGGTAGGTCGGGTGTAATTAGTTGTAATACTAGGCGTTCCATGACTTTGGAGGGGGAGCAAAGGAGTGTGATGGGGCGGTGCGAGGAGGGTAGCGTGGGGTCTTTGTTGGGTTGGGGGAATGTGATGATGATACCATGCTTCCAAATGTCTGGTATTGTGTTGTGTGAATAGCTGTAGTTTGATATGTTAGGGAGTGTTTGTATGCCTTGTGGTCCCAGGTGTCTGAGGTGTATGTTGCTTATGTTGTCTAGGCCACAGGCAGGTGAGTGCTTGAGATTGTTGATGATATGCTTTGTCTGGTGATTGGTGAAGGGTGTATAGTCAGGGTCTGTGGGGAATTGTCTCTTACGTCGGATGACACGTCGGTCGTCTTTGTGAGGTTTTAGGTGGCTGACATGTGAGAAGTGATTGATGAGAGTGTTTGCTTGTTGTTTACATGAAGGAGTAGAGTCTGTTGTTGTGATTGCAGCATGTGATTGTGTTGTGTTGCTGTTGGAAAGTGTGATGCTGTTTAGTGTTTTGTAGAGTTTTTTGGGGTTTGTTTTGTGATCAAGTGTTTGTAGGAAGTTATTCCAATTTAGTTTTTGTTGTTCTTGTATTTTGTTGTTAGTTTGGGTGTTGAGTTTTTGAATTTGTTGTGTGATGTCTTGTGTGTGGGGTGCTGGGGAGTGTTTCAGTGTGTCGCGTTGTCTGATGAGGTTTTGAATTTCTGGTGTGAAGTTGGGGTTGTGTCTTTTTCTGTTACCTCTTGGAATGTGTTTCTTGTCAGCATTTTGGATAGTTTTATTGAGTATGTGTACAGCATTGTTGATGTTAGTGATGGGTGTACTGTTTAGAGTTGTGAAGTGTTGTTCTGTCTCATTTGTAAATGCTTCCCAGTTAGCTCTTTTATAATTGGTGTATGTGTGTTTGTGGCTAGCTGGGGTGAGTCTGGTTTTGGTGGTGATAATGATCGGGAGGTGGTCAGAGCCTAAGGTTCTGACCACCCTCCAGGATGTTGTGGGGGCGAGTTCTGGGGAGCAAAAGGTGATGTCTGGAGATGATGGGTTATAGAGGGCTTGGTGAGGAATATGGGTATGTTGATGGATGTCGTTAAGGATGATGAGGTTATCTGTTTGGTTTTGTAGTAACAGCCCTCTGTCTGTGTCGGGGTTGTCGACAAACCAGGCCGACGTCTTGGCGTTGAAGTCACCACCCAGGATGATGTGTGGGGTGCTTGTGATGTGTTGTAAGTGTGGTCTGTATTCATTTGGTACTGTAGGGCATGTTTGGGGAGGGATGTATGTGTTTATGATGGTTATGTTGGATTTGTTGCCAGTGCGTATTTTAATTGATTGTATTTCTGTTGTTATCATTTGGGGGGAGGAGGGATTTGGTTTGTACACTGGTTACTATATGATATTTCATTGTGTACCAGGGTGATGAGTCCACCGCCCCCGCCGACGGCCCGGTCTTGTCTGATGGTGGTGAAATTATGAAATGTGGGTGTTTTTTGTGATGTGCGGAGTTTTGTTTCTTGTTGTTATAATTGTTATAATAGTACCTGCTAGGGGGTGTCTGGTGGGGAGAGGATATACTCTAATAATCACTTAGATTATAGAGACATTATCATAGTGCCATAAGAACTTGGGTTTCTGGTACTTATACTAGTTAGCGTCTATATCCTCTCACGTCTGTCTTTGTGTTGTCCCTCTGGGGTGTCTACACCTCTGGATAATCAGGTCGAATTACTTGTAAACTACTATCTAGCTTCTAGTCCCAGAGGGGCTTAATATAAATGGGGGCCTGTCCGGGATCTTTATTTTTTTGTGCATGAGCTTGAGTGACGTTTAATATGTTAACCAGATAAGATGGTGATAGACCTCTCGCACTTGCATATATATATATATATATATATATATATATATATACAGGGTTTTGTATTTATAAATAATTGTGCTAATCTGTATTATTAATTATTACTAATCATAATTTGTCCTTACTTATTATTTAAAATGGTTTTGTTGTCCGTGGTTATGTATATTGCTGTGGCTCTCTAAATTATTCTGTTCTATATATATATTAATATGTGGTTAGGTTTGTAAAGTTACAGTAATAACATAACCTCGGTACTCACTAAGGGTTAAGTGTGTCTATATGTAAAACCCGTACACCACCAGAATAGTGTTCAAATCATACCCTTCCTCATACTAGTCATTCATACTCTGACAGGCAGTATCTAGTATTCTCGATGGGTATCTTCGGTGACAGGAATTGAATCCCTGCACCCCGGTCTTCCACCTGAGTCTAATCATATAATCCAAATAATTTTCAGAGTAGGATAGACCCCTCCTCTTATCATCTTCAATATAATCCAATATATTAGAAGATCAATGCCATGACTACCTTCATCAAATATTAGTGATTAGGATTGAAGAAGGATCTTGTCTGCCTTGTGATTTCACCTCATGCCTCTTCATCATGTCCTATCATGTCAGAAGTTGTGTGCATCACGGAAACTAGGAATCAGATTAAATATAAGTGGGCACCGAGAACCTAACTACAGACTTGCCTGTACACATTATTCTCTCCATTGGCATATTTTAACTGGGTATTGCTGATGTCATATCTGATTCATAGTATCTGTTCATTAATGTTATAATATTGGCACTAATTCCCCGCATTATCTTCACAGTATGTATTAAGACAGTAAAATGCTAAATATGTCTCATGAAATGCGTCCATACTACTCTACAAGTTAGGCCTGAGCATTTAGTAGTGTAGGTTGGCCCACCGCTAGTTCTCCTCAGGTAAGTGAGTGGTAACCTCAATATTTATTTATTTTTGTTTTCCTAGCGCCAACCATTCAACATGTCTAGCTAATTTAGTGTAAAGGCATTTTGCAGGGCTCCTGATTTAGAGCAACTTCGTGAACATGATCTGAACAAGGATATCTGGAAGTACATAGCTTTAAATGTTGACATCCATTTCGAAAGTTCTCATACTAAACGACAAATGAAGGACCTAGTTATTAATGGATTAATGAGTAAGGGACTCTTCCCCCCAGAAGCTTCAGAAATAACGTCAGCTAGTGGATTACCAGATCCTTCAGCAGTAGATTTGGAGGACATTACTAGCCAGTATTCTGCCGTTTCTGTTCACGAACCGTGGTCTGAATCAAGGTTAGCTTTTGAGCATGAAAGACTTCGAGACTTGAGAGAGTTAGAACGTGCGAAACTAGAACAAGCTAAAGAGTTAGAACGTGCGAAACTAGAAGAAATTAAGACCATCGAGAGGGACAAACTAGAACAGGCTAAGGAACTAGAGATAATAAAACTAAAATATAAGGAGGAACAGAAAGAGAAGAATAGACTACAAGCTAAAGAGTTAGAACGTGCGAAACTAGAAGAAACTAAGACCATCGAGAGGGATGTGACGTTAACCACTCAGTTAGAACCGCATGGCTTGTCCTACAGTGACTCGCTAGGATCGCCAGGGCAGTGGATGTGGCTACAGTTTATGCATTAGAGTGTGCTTTATTTCATATGAAAGCTCGTGTCATGGGCAGTCCAGAAAGGCTCTTTGTTTTCACCCATGTCAAGGCTTTATATATTTAATTGTAAAGTATATGTTTTATCATTAACTAGTAATGATGGGATCTGGGAGAGAGAGAGAGAGTAGAACAGAGTGAGAGGGAGCGCGCAGTGTTTTTGTCCCGCTCGATGACGTCACGGCTGGCTGCCTCGTGGGGGTTGGTTGAGAGAGGTCCTTACCATGTTGCTAGCTTCTTTGCTAGTGGCTAGAGGACTTGTTACCGCTGTACTTTGCGCGGTGAAAACTAGTCCCGGTATATATACAGGTTCCTCGCCACTCTCTCCCTCAGATCTGGTTTCTAGAATGCATCTATCTTTATCCCTTGCTACCTGTCCCTCGCTCCACACCTGAGAATCTTTTCCTCTGCCTACCTCTCTCTTTTTTCATATCTTTCACCACCTTTTATTAAGACTATATCCCCTCTGGTTAACTCTGCAAAATCAGCTTCATGCTGGCCAGTTGTATTGTGCGTTAAGGTCTAATATAACCCATGTATGTTAGTTGTTAAGATAAGTGGATCACGAAGCATTGGTTGGCATTTATATTGTTTAACCCGGGAGCTGCGGGGAGACTCTTAAGAGTTCCCCCGGCGCACTGCGGGGAGACTCTTAAGAGTCAGAGAAAACAAAAATCAACTTTTGACATCGAAAAACAAAAAAAAATGTATATTTTTTTTTGTTTATTTTTATTTTTTTTTTTGGCCCCTGGGCCATGCAAAATCTCAGTCCTCTACCTCCCCTCCTTCCCCACTTTCCTCCTCTCCTTCAGTTATCACCTATTTTCCCTGTTATTCCCTTATTCTGAGGTATATTTTCGTGCTAACATTAGCGAGTTGCAAGCAGGGCGTTGTCATCACTGATAGCAAGCGAGTGCAAGAGAGAGAGAGAGAGTATCGATCGACTGTGTCTCAGTGGCCTTGGGGGAAATTGGCGGGAAAGCAGATTGCCTCACCCATACATTATACAACTCGCGGGCTATATCTCCGATTTTGACCATCCAAACGCTGTTTTCACTCGTTATATTGTTGTTTCAGGTTAATACCTTTATAATCAACCCATAATAGGCGCATATGGATAAGTATTAATGCTATTAATGGCACAATGAATATTTTAGTGACGGAAACACCTCAAATACGTCAGCACAGGGGGACGTTTCCAATTACCCCCATGCGCACTTCAGAGGTTAAGTACCGCGTCCTATAATTATTAGTGTTCTGCTGGATTAGATAATGCTAGACTAGGAGTCTGATATTATAAGGTATTGTTTCCTATGAGTGCTGGCTTTAGTTAAAAGCTGCACGACATACCTGAGAACTGGAGTTGATTGAGTAAATTCTAGTCTGTGTGCCATTGAGAGTAGAGCATGCACGAATGAGGGCTTTTTGCCTATACCATTCTGCACTGTTCTAGTCTCGATTGTTTGTCTTTGAGGTACTCCAGGAGAACGCTTAATACTTCGGTATTAAGGTTTCTCAGGAGAGCTACTCTTCCCTATAACGTAATATTTGACACACAGACTTGAGATTTGCACTAGGCTATGCGGCATGCCATGAGCACCAGTATCTCGTATCATTGACTCTAGCTAGACTTTATCAGTCAAAGTAGACATTAAGTATATTAACCTAATTACTCTTTTTATGCATACCCATTTATGATTACACAAGCATTTTGCAGCCTAGTTTGATGTATGGAGACACAAACGACTTAGGCTCTTTTTGTTGATAGGAATACTGCATTGTCGTGGCGATTATTATTGTTGTAGTGTTTAGGATATTCTTGGCTCAGAGGGCATGATATATATTCTGCCTTTTTGTGTGCATAGCCTGTACGAGCATTGTTCTTCTGCCTGCCTTTTTGGGTTCCATTTCCGATACGAGCATCTTTATAGCATCTAACATTTAAAGAAGATTCCTTGTTAGTGTTGAAGGACTTTAGTGCACTTTCTTTCATGCAGGAGTGCCTGACATTTATAGATTAAAGTTACGTAAGCTGTAACTTCTCTCACCACCTTACTTTGCATACCATAACCAAGCACCTTCGGTTATAGGTAGTAATAGGCTGTTTTCACATAACATTAAGCCTAGAGTAGACGCACATTTATTGAGAGTTTGATAGCCTATTATTGCATATAGAACTCTGTAGAGTATTTGTGTTCTTTGTTCACTGGGAATATACATCAGAGGTTGGATCTAGCACTTTCCGTTGTAGCATTTATGCCATTACTAGTCCAATGAATAAGAGCCCTGATATATTTAAACCTCAGTCGTAACAAATGGCGACCTTACCTAGGATTTGGTGAACCTACATTTAATAGCAGGGAACATTTGTTGTTTTGGAGAATATTTTGCGGGGATCAGCAAGAATAATTTTTTTTTGCAACATAGTATAGCCCTTGAGAATTTCCGAGAATTTTTGTGTGTATATTGAGGTATAAGAGTTTGGGGTACTTATTTTCTGAATATTGAGGTGGGAAATTTTTGTGAGCATCATGTCTTATACCGGATCGGAGGAGAATGGAGACACAGTACGTAATGTCGAAACTGAGGAACAGCAGCATGATGAAAGGGTTAATCGGGTGAACTGTGAGGAGGATGCTAGGATATTTTTGCAATGGCCTGTTACTGCCGAGCGGTTGGAGGGTATGGATCGGTACGGTCTTCAATGCCTGGCCACAGCTATCGGTCATGCGGTTACTAGCAGCATGACCAAGGATAACTTGATAACGTGTGTACTGGGCAGGGTGACTGGTGAGCGAGATGGGTTGAGTGCTCAGAGCCCTTCGGCCATGCTTCCCCTACACTCGACTCCCAGCCATCCCAGTAGTTTGCCGACCCCGGGTACGCTTCCGCAGTTGGGTGGTGACTGGCAGGGTGGGTTGTCCCTGGGGGGACCACCGGTAATTTCAAACATTGTAGCACCTTCACCTCCTCAAGGGTTATCTCCAGAATTATTGCTTCAGCTCGAATTAGCTAAGATCGAAGAGAGAAAGGCTATCAGGGCAGGTGAGCAGCAAATAGAGGTAGCAAAAATCCAAGCTGAGTCGACTAGGTACTGTGCCGACAGGGACGTAGAGAAGTCGCGAGTAGAGTCAACGGGACAGTGACTTGGGGCTGGTAACCGTGCTCATGATCAATCTCTCTCGCACTTATTGAAACTGGTTCCGGTGTTTGATGAGAGTGGTGTTACAGAATTTTTCGCACGCTTTGAGAAGAAGTGCCGGGAACACCAGTGGCCAGAGAATAAATGGGCAGCACTTGTATCCTCTAGATTAATAGGCAAAGGTCTTAAAGCCTACGATGCGTTACCTTTGGAGTCATGTATTGTGTATGAGGATCTCAAGGAGGCTGTCCTGAGGGTTTACGAACTGCAACCAGAAACTTACCGTTTGAAGTTCCGGGGTGTAACTAAGGGAAGAGATAGCACCTTTTTGGAACACGCCCGGGACTTGTCCGATGCTATGGGGAACTGGCTCCAATCTGAGAAGGTCACAACATTTGATGAACTTAAGCAGTTAATGATGTTGGAGCAGTTCTTTAACCCGTACAGCCCCAGCGACGCGTCTGACGCGTCGGCGATGTATGTAACGCACAGCCCCAGAGACGCGCCTGACGCGTCACCCTAATTGCGCCGACCGTAACCTCCGGTGTAGCCACTCAAGAGGGCTGTGTACGTATCCCACGCAACCGTGCCGATGGTTGAAAACTCTCAAAGTCCACGTGCGTGCGCGCGAGCGCGCAATAACCTGTTTTTTTGGGATAATTGTCTTAAATTTTTTACTCTTGTAAAATCCGTTTTCGGGGGCTCTGCAGGACCATTTTTTAAGCTTTTTGAGCGGTTTTTCGTGGTTTTTCCTTCATTCCTAACCCCTTCGCTATTGTTTCTGGAATAAAACCATTTTTTGAAAAAACAGTTAACAATAGCGGGGCTCCACGGGTTAAGAGCACGGGTGGTGATCTAACTTTGAACTTGAAGGAGAAAAACCCAAGAACTCTAGTCGAAGCAGCAGAAATGGCTGATCGACGGCTGTCGTTGATTCGGGGTTGCGGGTCCTCACAGAAGTACGATGTAAGTGCTAAGGACCGTTATCCTCCCCCTCCCCGGAACAATGACACATTTAAACAGAAGAGCCATGAAACTAAAACTGAATCCAAACCTTACACCACACCGTATGTGAAAAGTCAGGGGCCTTTTACATCACAGTATAAGCCGAAACATATATTTATGTGTTTTAGTTGCCACCAGGAGGGTCATAAGGCAAATGAGTGCCCTAGTCGACCTCCTCTGGCAGCCGTGTCTTTTGCTCACGGCATTGGAGTGTTCAAGAGGACATCGGAGTTTGTTAGAGGCATTTCTTCCGAGGTAAATACACTGCCAGTGCAGAAGGATCCGGAAGGCTTATTCCCTGTCCGTGATGCCTTTAGTAACCACAGGGGACTCGGTTGTGTGGAGTGGGGGGGTAGAAGACATGAGGTGAGAATTTTGCGTGACACTGGGGCATCGCAAACACTGTTGAGAAATTTCACTGGTAAACCTGTCAATACGGCGCGGGTGGTTGTGGTTCAGGGAGTTAATGCGACAAGGTCATACCCGCTTGTAAGAATGAAGGTGGAAGTTGATGGTGTGACTCGTGACCTGGATGTAGGAATTGTGGAGAATTTGCCTGTTGGGGGCGTCTACCTCCTTCTCGGCAACGACTTTGCGGGACCTACTTCTGAGGCTCCACCCTTGGTCGTTGCCGAGAAGCCGGCCGACGTGAGTAGGGAGGAGCAGGAGTGGGTTGAGAAGTGTCGGGGGCAGCCTATGGCGTGTGTTGTCACCGGAGATTCTGCATCCAGGGAGTCACATTCTGGTCAACAGTCTTTAGATCAGCGGAGGAAGGGTACCGAGAAGGGGTTGAAAGTTGATGCGGTTGAGAGTTTAGTATCAACGGACCTTCTCGGGGACTCATTATTAGGACCACATTTCGAGTCTGGAGAAGACCCAGTAACTGTTCCTGAAGGGGCAGAGGATGGGCTTTAAAAGACGAAAGAGTTGAAGGAGGACAGTGATGCACAGTCGGGAGATGTAGCAACAAGGTACCCTGACGCGTACCCTATGAGAAATGGGTCGGCGAAGACGGTGGTCCAAAGCTTGCTAGTGTATTTCTCCCTGTATGGTTACCCGCAGGGGATTCAGTCAGTCCAGGGACCCAACTTCACTTCTAGCCTCTTTGTTCAAGCAATGCCGCAGCATGGGATTGTTGGGGTTGTGTCATCTGCGTATCATCCGGAGAGCCAGGGTGTGTTAGAGCGATGGCACCCAGCCTTGAAATCTGTGCTTCGTTGTTGTTGCTTTGAGAGGGGGAAGGATTGGGAGCTTGGCCTGCCATGTGTTTTGTTTGCTGTGCGGGAGGTACCTGGGGAGAGTTTGGGATTCAGCCCTAATGAGCTCGTCTTTGGACACCGTGTCAGAGGGCCTCCCCATATGGTTGAAAAAGTATGGGAGGGCGCAGAAAAACCTTGTTCTATGCTCAAGTGTGTCCTCAACAGTCGAGAACGGATGTTGCGCAGTCTGGAGTTGGCTGGCCGTAATTTGACTAGCTCTCAGGCCCTCAGGAAGGACAGGTACGACCTCATGGTTGAACTCAGGGAGTTTCACGTGGGTCAGGAGGTGTTGATTCTACTGCCCCTTGTAGGTCACCCCTTATCCGCGAAGTACGCTGGTCCTTATAGGGTGGTTGAGGAGCTATCAGACCTGGATTACTTGGTAGCCACTCCAGACAGACAGAAGCGCAATCAGTTATGTCCTGTTAATCCCATGAAGGAGTATGGGAGGCACCCCCCTGAGCCTCTCACTGTGCCTGTGATGACGTTTAGCAGTCAAGGTGGAGAAGGAGAACGGGACAGTCAAGCTCAGGTGGAGGATAACTGGAAGGATAAGAAGTTCAAATGGGCGCCTGAGTGTGAGAAGGTGTTTAGAGAAGTAAAACACCTGTTGTGCACTCACCCGATCCTCAGGGCCCCTGACTTTAGCCTACCTTTCCAACTAGCAATGGAGGCTAGTGGTGTGGGGGCTGGTGCCGTCCTTGTGGAAAAGGACGATGATGGGCTGGAGCATCCTGTTAGTTTCTGCTCGGAGAAGTACAATTCGGCCCAGGGGAGCTGCTCTGTTGTCGAGGAGGAGCTGCTAGCGGTTGTGCTTGCGCCTGGGTATTTCGAGGTCTATGTTCCAGCCTATGGTCCGGTCGTTGTAGTTTACCCAGATCATCACCCTCTCAAGTTCTTGGACCAGTTTCACAATCGGAATATGAGGCTGACCAGGTGGTCACTAAGGTTATTGGTATATAACCTGGACATACGCCATATTGCCGGTTGTGACAACGTGGTTGCCGATGGTCGTTCAAGGGTATATGATCCTGGGTAGATTGACACCCGGGTAGCCTCCTGCTTTAGTTTGAATAGTATTTTGCGCTTGGTGCTTGTTGGCTCGCGGTTGTAGCCCAGCGTATTGGGTCGTAAAGCAGGAGTTGAGCGTTTGGTATAGAAGAAAAAACTAGGCTTGCTATAGTGCAGCCGAAATAAACAAATGAAAAACATGAAAATCAAATAAAAAAACTCTTTCTTTGATAGTTGAATTTTTTCAGTATGTTATAGCAGTAATTCTGAGTTACACTCTTCTCAGAATGCTGGGCTAGAGAAGCTCGCTCTTGAGGAGCATAACTACATATAATTTAACCTATTGTGTTGGGGAGGGTTATAATTTTGTAAAATGTTTTGTTGAGGAACTGTGCCAGATATTTTCCTGCCGCTGGGTGATGGGAAGTAGAGATATAGCATGGGTTCTAACCATCAGATTTTTGTGAGCCTTGAAAAATCTTGGGGGGGTTGTGACGTTAACCACTCTGTTAGAACCGCATGGCTTGTCCTACAGCGACTCTCTAGGATCGCCAGGGCAGTGGATGTGGCTACAGTTTATGTATTAGAGTGTGCTTTATTTCATATGAAAGCTTGTGTCATGGGCAGTCCAGAAAGGCTCTTTGTTTTCACCCATGTCAAGGCTTTATATATTTAATTGTAAAGTACTATGTTTTATCATTAACTAGTAATGATGGGATCTGGGAGAGAGAGAGAGAGTAGAACAGAGTGAGAGGGAGCGCGCAGTGTTTTTGTCCCGCTCGATGACGTCACGGCTGGCTGCCTCGTGGGGGTTGGTTGAGAGAGGTCCTTACCATGTTGCTAGCTTCTTTGCTAGTGGCTAGAGGACTTGTTACCGCTGTACTTTGCGCGGTGAAAACTAGTCCCGGTATATATACAGGTTCCTCGCCACTCTCTCCCTCAGATCTGGTTTCTAGAACGCATCTATCTTATCCCTTGCTACCTGTCCCTCGCTCCGCACCTGAGAATCTTTTCCTCTGCCTACCTCTCTCTTTTTTCATATCTTTCACCACCTTTTATTAAGACTATATCCCCTCTGGTTAACTCTGCAAAATCAGCTTCATGCTGGCCAGTTGTATTGTGCATTAAGGTCTGATATAACCCATGTATGTTAGTTGTTAAGATAAGTGGATCACGAAGCATTGGTTGGCATTTACATTGTTTAAGTACCGCGTCCTATAATTATTAGTGTTCTGCTGGATTAGATAATGCTAGACTAGGAGTCTGATATTATAAGGTATTGTTTCCTATGAGTGCTGGCTTTAGTTAAAAGCTGCACGACATACCTGAGAACTGGAGTTGATTGAGTAAATTCTAGTCTGTGTGCCATTGAGAGTAGAGCATGCACGAATGAGGGCTTTTTGCCTATACCATTCTGCACTGTTCTAGTCTCGATTGTTTGTCTTTGAGGTACGCCAGGAGAACGCTTAATACTTCGGTATTAAGGTTTCTCAAGAGAGCTACCCTTCCCTATAACGTAATATTTGACGCACAGACTTGAGATTTGCACTAGGCTATGCGGCATGCCATGCGCACCAGTATCTCATATCATTGACTCAAGTATATTACCCTAATTACTCAGTAATAACCTCAGTGGTGATGGGCTGGTCTATCAGAGTGAGAACTGAGCAATCTCTGCCATACCCATAGCTTACTCTGACTGTTCCTTTTACTTATATATTTTCTAGATCTCAAGTGACGGCGTCTCTAACGTGGATTGACCTCCCAATCTACCAAGATTGGAAGCCAAAGCGTCACATTTTTCCCTTGCCCCTCAACTTTCTCTTCATAACTGCTGAGGGACACAGGGCCCGGGGTGGGGCTTTGGTTTCCCGGGCATTTCCGCACCCTCCTCAGCTCCCCGCCATGGAGTGGCTTCGGTCACCCAGGCTTTATTGTGGTCGGCGGGGAGGGTTCTGTGGGGGCGCTCGGTTATGGCCTTGGCCTTGCTCAGGGCCTTGGGGCTGTTCGGCCAGGCAGCTTGGGGAACAACAACAACAACAACAACAACAACAACCTAATTACTCTTTTTATGCATACCCCTTTATGATTACACAAGCATTTCGCAGCCTAGTTTGATGTATGGAGACACAAACGACTTAGGCTCTTTTTGTTGATAGGAATACTGCATTGTCGTGGCGATTATTATTGTTGTAGTGTTTAGGATATTCTTGGCTCCGAGGGCATTATATATTCTGCCTTTTTGTGTGCATAGCCTGCACGAGCATTGTTCCGCTGCCTGCCTTTTTGGGTTCCATTTCCGATACGAGCATCTTTATAGCATCTAACATTTAAAGAAGATTCCTTGTTAGTGTTGAAGGACTTTAGTGCACTTTCTTTCATGCAGGAGTGCCTGACATTTATTGATTAAAGTAACGTAAGCTGTAACTTCTCTTACCACCTTACTTTGCATACCATAACCAAGCACCTTCGGTTATAGGTAGTAATAGGCTGTTTTCACATAACATTAAGCCTAGAGTAGACGCACATTTATTGAGAGTTTGATAGCCTATTATTGCATATAGAACTCTGTAGAGTATTTGTGTTCTTTGTTCACTGGGAATATACATCAGAGGTTGGATCTAGCGCTTTCCGTTGTAGCATTTATGCCATTACTAGTCCAATGAATAAGAGCCCTGATATATTTAAACCTCCGTCGTAACAGGGAGAACCTAGAACAAGCTAATGCTGGGATCACACATTCCCGTATATTGCTCCCGACAGTTCCCGTCAGGCGCAATCGCTAATTTTTTGTTCTGTCGGGCATAGTCCGGTCGTGTACGCCCGTATCACCACGATTATTGCATTTTCCCGACAGATTTACGTGATGGGGCCATTGTTACGTCAGTCTTAATGTAGTCGTAATGAACTACGTACGTGTTTGCGACTTGCGTAAGCATGTCCCCGTTAGTCCGCATGGGCTGCCCGATTTGCGGAAACACAGGCCACGCCCATGCCACGACCCCACAAGACCTGCGTAGCTGAGGCCGTATGTCTTGGGACTTTTAGGACTTACCTCGACCGTTTCCGGACAATCGTTGGCACACCCCGTCTGTCCAAACACAGACAAAGACAGTCTTTGTCAACCACGTAGGTCTGGGTTGGAATCTGGGAACTACAAAAGGGCACGAATGGCCACACCATTCCCATTCAGAGTCCTTCATCGGCACCATGAACAACATCGCGGAATTCATCCTGGAGGAGTTCAATTTTGTGAACTCCCTAATAAAACCGGAGAACAGGTATAACATGCAGCTAATGCAATGGATCCTTTCCTACATCGAAATCTTGGAACTACTTGCAATAGCAAACTTCATCTATCAAGAGGAACAAGAGAAGAAGGAAAGGAGCAAGAGGAGAGTGTGGGTGTGGCCATATCTGTAACGAAGGTTTGAACATGGCCATTATGAGAACCTGATTCAAGAGTTGGCCAGAGAATGTCCAGAACTATACAGGAACTTCACCCGGGTAGACAAAACACTTTTTGATGAGATAGTGGAACGTGTCACCCCCCTCATTCAGAGGAAACCTACGTTCTGGCGAAAACCCATTCCTCCTGGTCTGCGGGTGGCCATCACCCTACGTTTCCTCGATACGGGTGCATCCTATAAGAGCCTGCAATACTCCTTTCGGGTTGCCCACAACACCATCAGCCAAATTGTTCCAGACACCTGCCAGGCCATCATTTCTGTCTACGGAGATCAGGAGATCAAAACGCCACAATCGCCTGCTGAATGGAAGGAGGTTGCCAGCGGCTTTGAGGAACGATGGAACCTGCCGCATTGTGTAGGAGCCATTGATGGCAAACGCATACGGATCCGCAACCCCGCCTTTGGTGGCACATATTACTTCAAAACTACAAGAATTTTTTGTCCATTGTCCTGTTGGCAGTTGTTGACTCCAACTACAAGTTCATCTACGTCGACGTTGATGCCATAGGGTCAGAGTCTAATGGTGGTGGCTTTGCACACGCCTGTCTGTCTAAGTTGCTTGATAGACAGAACGCAAAACTGCCCCCCGCCGAGGCCATCTCTACCGATCCCACTGGACCACCCACGGATTACTTCATGCAACGGCATGGTCGTCCGCCTCGTTGTCGTCGTCATCACTGTCCACCTCATCCTCGGCGACATCCTCTATGACCTCTGCACTCTCGCCGACGTTGATCACAATTTCATCGGGGTCAGCCGAGGTGGACGAGGTGGCAGGAAGAGAAGTGGCAGGCGGAGAGGAGACAGCCAGATAGGTGGCAGGCGGAGAGGTGGCAGGCGTCGAGGGGGCAGACGGAGAGGTGGCAGGCGTCGAGGCGGCAGGCGTCGAGGGGGCACGGGAAGGCTTCCTGGCCTTCTTCATGTTCCTCTTCAGCATGGTGACGGATGGCAGGGCAGGTGGAGCGTGCAGAGGGTGGTAGGGTGGCAGGGTTGGCTGGAGGTGGTGGTGGTTGCTTCTTGCGGTGTGGTGAGAGGTGTGACGGCAATGCATCCCGCCGGTCCTTATATACCCCCCCGTACAATGTTGCCGCGTTTTCCCGCCAACCCGCAGTGCGGCGCTGTTGCCAGATGCACCCGGACGAACGTTAGCTTTCCCGTTTGACGGAAATTGTTTGCGATTGACGGGAGCCGCTTACGTCTGACGGCAGAGCGTTTTACATCTGATGGGGCTGCTTCCGTCAGACGCCCGTGATGGCCCGGACGGTCGTAAAATTTCCCGACTTTTGACATACGGGAGCGCGAGCCACGACCGTGATTTGAATTTCAAAAAGAAACGGCGCGGCCTAGCCCGCGCCCAGCACCTCCCCGACCCGCGTGGCTACTCCCGTCATGCGTACCAACCCCCCAGAATGTACACAATTTCACTTACGTTTTGCGTAATATGCCCTTACGTTTTACGTAATCGGTTGCCAACTACCAATAAACCTTCGTACGGGAGCAGTCGGGAGCATATACGGGAATGTGTGATCCAAGCATAAAGAGTTAGAATGTGCGAAACTAGAAGAAACTAAGACCATCGAGAGGGAAAAACTAGAACAAGCTAAGGAGTTAGAGATTATCAAGTTGGAGAAGGAGGCGGGGATTAGAGATATGGATAGGAACATAGAGATGGCTAAGGTTGCTCAACTTGAAGAAACTAAGACCATCGAGAGGGAGAGACTGGAACTCGAAAAGCAAAATAAGTAATTTAACCTAGCTTAAAATGTATCACTCTTACCTCAATTCCTAGAAATAGACCCTGAGCAATCCTTCCTAAACTTTGAGAAAACAGCCGAGCATCTTAAGTGGCCCAAGACAGAGTGGACGTGGCTCATCAACCCCAAACTAGTAGGTAAGGCTGCTCTCGTTGGAAATAATCTAGTGGACGTTAGTGATTATGACTAGATTAAAAAGCCTGTTCTAGATGCGTACGAGATAACTCCTGAGTCTTACAGGCGGCAATTTCGTAACCTGGTAAAAAATGATAAACCAACTTTTCTAGACCTTGCAATGGACAAACTTAGAACTCTTAAAAAATGGCTTGAGAAGTTAGCACTCCCTTCTTTCTCTGATCTAGTTAACCTTTTTGCATTAGAAGAATAGAAGCGCAGGTTACCACCACAGGTACTAGTTTACATCGAGGAGAAAGGTGAGACGGACCTGAGGAAGGCGGTCCAACTTGCGGATGCCTACTCCCTCATTCACAAGTACCACCCGAGGGAACATAAACCAAAAGAGGTTAATGTAAGATCTTCCTCTGGTCGCTCGGAGTTTGTGGGTGGTAGTAATACTCCTTATTCATATAACTATGCTCGAGAATCTGCTTCAAATGATATGTATTGTTCCTATTGTAAAAAGACAGGTCACACCATCTTAACTTGTACACATCCCAGGTGTAGGACTTCAGCTACCTATAAACTAGCACTTGCAAATACACAAGTAGGTAAAAACCTCAGAATAAATCAGTGGCATGTATCAATGCCACGAAGCCCTCCACTGACTTGTTTGAAGGTTTCAAGGTCCCAGGTAAAGTTTTCCTTACCAATGATTGTACAGGTCAGAAGGTAACGATACTACGAGACACGGGATCCAGCCAGAGTATCATCAGCCGTAAAGTTATATCTGATAATTCAAATGTAAACTATACAGGTAAAACCTTAAACTTGCAAACAGTTGGTGTGGGACAACAGGTGAAGGAGGCTGAGTTAATGCTTGACAGTAATCTGGTAAAAGGTACAGTAAGAGTTGCAGTGATTCATGATTTGCCCATTCCAGGTGTGGATTTTCTCCTCGGGAATGATGTCGCTGGGTCAGGGATGATTCCGGCTCTGGCATTGCGGGAGGTTCCCCTCTCGTCCGACCCGACTGAGGAGATAGACGCCGCGGATCCAGAGATATTCCCCATGTGCGCTGTCACCCGGTCTCAATCGGGCAGGACAGAGTTGGACCTTCCCACACTAGTCCGGGACGACCTCGCCCAGCAGAATTTCAGCAAGTAAAATATAATTATTGCACAAAATTCTGATCCGAGCTTAGCGTCCTTAAGACATATTGCCGATGAAGTTACTTCTAGCACTAAAAACCCTAATATTTTCTATCAAGATGGAGCTTTAATGCGTAGTTATCACCCGCCTGAGCTTAGTGACTATGATACCTAGTCTAAGACTACACAAGTAATTTTGCCAAGTTCAATTCGAAGTCCAGTAATCAGTTTAGCACATGACTGATAATCAGGTCATCTGGGACAGAAAAAACATATAAAAAGTTACTCCAACACTACTTTTGGCCAGGTATTTAAAGGGATGTTGAGAAATATGTAAAAATATGTCATGCGTGTCAGGTTGTGGGTAAGCCCTCTGATGTGATTCCTCCAGCTCCTTTACATCCAATTCTCATAACATCTGAACCATTTGAGAAAATTGTTGTAGATTGTGTGGGCCCTCTGCCTAGAACAAAAAAGGGTAACTAATATCTATTAACTGTAATGTGTGCCTCAACTAGATATCCAGAAGCTTTCCCTATGCGTGACATTAAGTCTAAGCAGGTAGCTAAGCACTTATTACATTTATTCACTAGGGTAGGCATTCCAAAATCTATACAAACTGATCAAGGTACAAATTTTACTAGTGATTTAATGACCCAAGTTGTAAAGGAACTTAATATTAACAAGCAGATCTCTACAGCATACCGTCCACAAACACAAGGGTGTCGCGAGCGTTTTCACCAAACATTTAAATCCATGGTAAAGAAGTACTGTCACTAGTCAAGTAAAGATAGAAGATAGATTATCTTCTCTTTGCTATTCGTGAGACCCCTCAGGAATCTTTAGGCTATTCTCCATTTGAGCTTTTGTACGGTAGACAAATTCGAGGCCCTCTGAAAGTCCTTAAGGATTCATGGTTCACAGAGCAGTCTTCACATCCTTCTATCACTGTATCTGAATATATCAATTCAGTTAAGCTTAAAATGGCTACAGTCAGAGAGATTGCCCTTGCCAATATGAAGAAGAGTCAGTCAAAAATGAAAGTACAATATGACAGGAAATCTAGGGAGAGATCATTCAAAGTGGGTGACAAAGTGCTTTTCTATTTCCCAGTGTCTGGTAAACCTCTAAAAGGTAAATATCAGGGACCTTACCATGTCTCTACGAAGTTGTCTAAACTAAACTATGTGATCGAGACTCCTGATCATAAAAAGTGCTCTCGCCTAGTACATGTTAACCAGCTTAAGCCCTATTTTGACAGAGACCCAGAGGAAGATCCAGTGTGTCTTGCTGTATGTACAAAACCCGTAGTGGAGGTTGACGACCCAGAGACTGTTGTTCAAAGTTGTGTTCCGGTTCCCACGCCTGGTGGTAACCCTGTTAACAGTATAATCTTAGATAATTTTGAACTGTACTGTAAAGATATAAGTAAGGAGCAACAAAGTTATTTAATAACAGTCTTGCTTGAGTTTCCTAAAGTAATTAAAGGTAGTCCTGGATTCTGTCAATCTCACTATCATGATGTTAAATTATGTGATGCAAATGTAAAGCCTATAAAACAAACTCCTTACAGGCTTAGTCCTAACAAAAAGGATACTTTAAAATGTGAAATCAAATATCTTCTTGATAATGATTTAATTGAACCAAGTTATTCACCTTGGGCTTCACCTTCTCTACTTGTCCCCAAGCCAGATGGTTCTTTTAGATTGTGTACTGACTACCGTAAAGTAAATTCAGTAACAGTAGCGGATGCTTTTCCTCTCCCACGTATAGATGACTTGCTTGATGAAGTGGGACAGGCTAGATTTGTTTCCACTGTTGACCTGCAAAAGGGTTATTATCAGATAGGACTTACAGACCGAGCTAAAGTAATCTCTGCATTTATCACCCCATTTGGTCTGTATCAGTATAAGGTCATGCCTTTTTGTATGATAAATGCTCCCTCAACTTTCCAAAGAACTATCTCGCATACTATTCAGAACTTAGGTGTTAATGCATATCTTGATGACATTGTGGTCGTTGCAGACTCTTGGGTACAGCATGTGGCCAGGTTGCGGAAGTTGTTGGGGTGCCTCGCCAGTGCGGGCTTCACGATAAACCTAGCGAAGTCAACGTTTGGCCGAGACACAGTTACCTACCTTGGGCACGTGGTAGGCTATGGACAGACGAGACCCAAGGACGCCAACATCTGGACCATACTGCAATACCCTACCCCTACGATCCGCAAGTCCTCATGAGATTCCTTGGGATGTGTGGATTCTACCGTAAATTCTGCAGTCATTTTGCGCAGGTCTCCTCACCTCTTACTGATCTCGCCAGTCAGAAACAGAGGTTTGAGTAGAGCCCTGCCTGTGCTGCGTCCTTTAGCCGTCTCAAGGAACTCCTCTCCTCTCAACCGGTACTCCGTTCGCCAGACCCGTCTTTGCCCTACCATCTCCAGGTTGACGCAAGTGATCGAGGTGTTGGGGCAGTGCTTTTGCAAGAGGATCCTAAAAGTGGTATCTTACATCCTGTGGCCTATCATTCGACTTAGCTTAAACGATACCAGAGAAGTTACTCTACTATTGAAAAGGAGTGTTTAGCTTTGGTGGACTCTGTTAAATAGTTTGAGTGTTATCTTCCACAGGTTTCTACACCTATAAATGTCTTCACAGATCATAACCCTCTTGTGTTTATTAATAGAATGAAGAACTCAAACCAACGCATTCTCAGATGGGCCTTGTTGCTACAGGAGTACAGACTTAACATGCGCCACATACGAGGGGTTGACAACAGGATCGCGGACACCCTATCTCGAGACCTGCCCTCATCCTCAGAGCATACTGTATAGTACCTTCTCCACTCCATTACAAAGGTTTTGTGGGGGGAGGTGTGTTATGCTCTTCTTATCATGCAGGCTCTTCCCACAATCATATACTGGCTGTGACTGTACTGCCTGTTGTCCGTGACTGTACCCCCCTCCCGCCTCGCCTGCCTCGCTCGCTCACCCGGGTTCACTCTCTCTACTCCTATCAAAGGAAGCCGTCTTGACTCCAGACTGAACCCCCTCAATGAACCGTATGACCCACAATGGCATACGGGACTTCAATAGTTCGGCTCCTCACCACTATGTACCCACTTGCGCTTCTTGGTACATCACACATAAAGAGAGGTGACATAGGGTTTTAGCTGGAGAGCTTAGGAAGTTCACATCTGGTGGTGTTCTCGACGGGTGGTGCTTATTGGATTCTACAAGCCTGGATTGTCCGCCTCGCCTTTCTCGACGTACTGCCTGTGGGGGCCTAGCAGTGTGGAGATGATAGGGGTGGTTGTGAGTTGCTCCAGGACTTAAACTAATTTTAACTAAATATTAACATTTAATTTGATATTTTATTAGTTTTAGTTTTCTTTAATATTTCTTTATAATTAAATATTTACTTTATTTATAAACCTTAAATTCACTTAGTTTATTTATTAACGAAATTAACTTTTGATTTAATTGTTTAACGTATTCATTTTAAAACTTGAATAACACCTTGTAAGTAAAACTTTATTTTATTAAAATTCTTTTATAAATATATTGGTTATAATTATTCCCCTGCTTTTTTTATGTGTATTAGTGTGAGTGTTTCTTTGTTGTTTTACTCTGGTGACTATTTATTCTTTTGCTCAAGCCATACTAATATTTTGTTTTACCTATAATCCTGGGATTGTTATAATAGTGCCTGCTAGGGGGTGTCTGGTGGGGAGAGGATATACTCTAATAATCACTTAGATTATAGAGACATTATCATAGTGCCATAAGAACTTGGGTTTCTGGTACTTATACTAGTTAGCGTCTATATCCTCTCACGTCTGTCTTTGTGTTGTCCCTCTGGGGTGTCTACACCTCTGGATAATCAGGTCGAATTACTTGTAAACTATTACCTAGCTTCTAGTCCCAGAGGGGCGTAACACATGTCTCTTGTAGATGCCCTTCCTCTGCCGATTAATATCATAAAATGTTAACCAACTTTATGTGAAAATTATGGCTAATTTAGATAAGTGGACTGTATATTATTGTTATTGAAGAAACATTAACCATATAGAATATATAATTACCCTTTGATGAACTCGGCTGGTGATTGGAGGATGGCGGAAAATAGGCTAGATGACTTGAAGTGGTTAGTAAGGTAAACAGCGTATGAAAAGAGGCTACAATAGGCTAGGATAGGCTAGATATTTACGTTAAGTTGGGCTAAGTAACAAAGATGATGATGTAATGACTATATGGAATATGAGATGAAAGTGAAGCGAAAACACCTGATTATGAAACTATAGGAAGAAGGCTTAGCGTGTGTAGCTGGGACGGAGGTTGGTTGGAGAGTGGTGAGCGCGTTATGTTCGTCTCTGTCGTGACATACCGCGCACGCGCATAACATATGGAAAATGTATCCCATCTTCTTTACAATGAGATACTTATAAACAATCTTAAATAATACAAATATATATATATATGGGAATTATAATCCTACAATACTTTCCCATATACTACTATAGAATAATATATTCTACCCCATCATGGAACGTTCGACCAAGGTTATGGAAGCGTTCAACTTAAGACTACGGAATGATACATAACGCTACATCAACCCAGATTACGTAACATCGAGACTGTTCATACTAGTTTGAGTACACTAAGTATGGACATATTCCGACCAACAGAAAATATACAAAATTTACATGATTAGATTTGCCCGGAGGCAATCTTATCCCGCCAAGCTTGGGAGGATATCTGGGCTGCCTGTCGACGTGGGCGTTCGCCAGACGCGTCAACAGGCTGCGCCGAAGTAGAAGCCAGAGAGGGGACTTCAATGGATAACTGATCCGAGGGGGTGTCCTTGCGATCGAGGTCACCCTCAAGAGGATATAGTCGGACTGTTGGCCGTGTGATTACTCCAGTCCTGGTGCGAACCTTTGCTACCCGAACCTCACCATCACGACCTGGTAATAACTCCTCTATCCGACCCAATTTCCAAAATGCGCGCGGGCCCTCCTCATGGATGGTTACCACGTCCCCTACCCTAGGCCAATGACATTTAAATGGTGTTAGTTTATTCTTTTGCGCTTCCCTTAAAGTCACCAGATATTCTGTTGACCAGCGATGCCAAATATCTCGCGATAATTTACGAATGTATTTGTAGCGGGCCGATATCACTTCCTTACTTATGTAGTCTGGATCTTCCATAGTATCCTCGTCATGCTCTTCAGGAAGATCCCGCAGTCTGTATCCACGTACCAGTACTGAGGGTGTGATTGGGGTAAGGTCTTCCAAATCACCAGAAGCATAGTATAGAGGGCGATCATTTACGGTGGCTTCAATCTCCAAGAGTACGGTGTTGAGTTCCTCAATCGAGATGAGAGCTCTACCCAACACCTTCTTCAGACCCGCCTTCACGATGCCTATGGCTCTCTCCCATATGGCGCCAAACCAAGGCGCTCTGGCGGGAATGAAACGCCATTCACATTTTACATCTGCTAGGCAGGTCTGAATCTTAGGATTGTTGCTCACTTCTTTGAGATATGTAGATGCCCCTATGAAAGTCTTTGCATTGTCACTCAGCATGATACGCGGATATCCCTGTCTACTGCAGAATCTTCGGAAGGCATGTAGGAAGCTATCACAAGTGAGGTTGGTGACCAGTTCCAGGTGAATTGCCCTGGTAACAGCACAAGTGAAAAGTATCATATACACCTTAAGCTTGGGTGAATCTGTCACAGGGATTGCTCCACTGTAGTCAACCCCGGTAACTTTGTAAGGGTCACCTGGGGTAGTTCGCAGGTTTGGTAAGGGCGGAATTCCGATGGGATCATAAGGTGTTCCCTGTACTCTTCTACACTTTAAGCATTTGCGAAGGACTTTCTTGACCACCTGCCTGATTCTAGGCACCCACCATCGTTGTCTTACATAGGTGACTATATGACCAACCCCATAATGACAACAGAGTCGGTGACACCTATCGATGATAAGATGGGTGAAGGGATGATTGGGGGGCAGTAGTATTGGATACTTACTTGCCTCAGAGAGGGCTGCCAATCGTAATCTGCCTCCGCAATGTATCAAGTCCCCCTTCAAGTGTAAGCCCAACTGATTGATCAGGTTATTCCTAGACTTTGTTCCCTTAACCAGTAATTTATATTCCTGCGTATATATTTCTTGTCGACAGAGCTTATGTAATAATTTATCTGCAATTCTGATCTCCTTCACATTGAGGTAAGCACTACCTGTGGACGGTGTGCCTTTAATTTATGCTTTTACATTTTCTACAAATCGTATCACCCATGCTGTAACACGTTGTAACTTTTCATAGCTGCTGAATCTATCCCACTCCCATAACCGTGTGTCTTCGTCAGGCACCGAGTCAATTACCGGTGCCACAATAGCAGTGTGTTGCTCACTCAAATCTATATTCTCTGGCCATTCGTTGGGATCATTAAGCCAGCATGGGCCATTCCACCACAACGCAGAAGATTTGAGAAATTTAGCAGAGACACCACGAGTAATGCAATCACTTGGATTCTCTTTGGTAGACACATACCGGAACTGTGCGGTTGGGAGCAGGGTACGAATTTCGTCGACACGGTTGGTGACGTACACTGGTAGCTTCTTACGGCTATGTAACCAGTAGAGCGTAATTTGGCTGTCACTCCATACAACTGTCTCCGAGATATTTAGCAAATTTTTAAAAGTTTCCTCTACAAAGTGAACGAGTCTAGCAGCCAACAGAACTGCAGTCAGCTCTAATTTTGGGATGGAAAGGGATTTGATCGGGGCGACTTTCGCCTTCGCTATGACGAGACGGCTGCCACTTGTGTCAACAAAGTATATGGCGGTGCCGTACACGACCTTGCTAGCGTCTGAGAAGGCATGAATGGAAACAGGATGGTCCATGACAACTCTCCGAGGAAAATTAACACCTTACGAGCGGCCTATGCGGTTTATTTATGTGTACCGCACAGCGGGGTGTTTTTAGCCAAAATAGGGCTGTTTACGTGATCATTTTCATGCCTAAATAAGACCCAGAACGTAAAACAAGTACCTATCCCTGAAAGGGCATAAACAGAGCTTTCGAATGACACCATAACGATCCTTGTATGATGGATAGTTTTCTTGCAATAACCGTGCAACGCGAGTGCAAAAAGCAGG
This sequence comes from Paralithodes platypus, assembly GCA_032716605.1. Classification (NCBI taxonomy): domain Eukaryota; kingdom Metazoa; phylum Arthropoda; class Malacostraca; order Decapoda; family Lithodidae; genus Paralithodes; species Paralithodes platypus. The sequence goes on along the minus strand of CM064552.1, from coordinate 32,975,419 downwards.
TAATTCGGTACTTTCAGTACATAATTGAGTATGTAGCGAGTGAGAGAGGGAGGAGGGAGCTGAGATTTGTGTCAGTAGGTTCGCCGCGGTGGTCTGGAGCAGTCATACGCTCGCTAGTCTCCTGCCACCACTTGTCTCTCTCTCTCAGCCACATTACGTGCTGAAATTGCCACTCGAGTTATGTCGAGCGCCGCCACATAGTCCAGCTTTTTTTAACTCGACTTATGTTGCTCGCCGCTAAATAAGGGTTAAAACCCTTACAGAGACGAAGATCCGAAATAATGTCATCCAACTCCTGAACCAGATCGCCAGTCAAAACTTCATCCCATCCTAATTTTATCCTCCATAATTGCTGAAGGAATAATCTCGATTTGATCGACACTGGTAGAACTATCCCCAAGGCGTCAAAAAGTTTAGCTGTCATACTCAAGCAAATTCGTTTTGTAATCTGCGAATATTGCGCGTACTGAACGCCGAATGAGAGGGTATCGGTGTCCGTTTCCAAAACAACCCTAGCACTCTAACATGTTCCTGCTGTACAGCCGCCACACCATCCCGTTGCAGTACAGTCCGCAAAACAGAATTATTAGTCGCCCATTCACGCAAATGTAGATGGGCGTCATTCATTATCTCTCGGACTACAGCATAGGTATCAACCAGGAAATCTTCTTCATTTCCTGTACCCAATAAATTGTCTATGTACAACCCTGACCGAATCTGATGAATAATCTGCGGATCTGCACTGACATAAGACAAATGTTTCAAAATGGTGGCGTTTAAAAGGAATTGGGAACAAGTCGCTCCAAATAAAACTGCCCGGAACCGGTAACAAATTAGGGGGGAATCCAGTTGCCTCGGATACTTGGGCGACATAAATCGCGTATAGTCCTGGTCGTCTTCATGGAGTCTTAACACCTTACGAGCGGCCTATGCGGTTTATTTATGTGTACCGCACAGCGGGGTGTTTTTAGCCAAAATAGGGCTGTTTACGTGATCATTTTCATGCCTAAATAAGACCCAGAACGTAAAACAAGTGCCTATCCCTGAAAGGGCATAAACAGAGCTTTCGAATGACACCATAACGATCCTTGTATGATGGATAGTTTTCTTGCAATAACCGTGCAACGCGAGTGCAAAAAGCAGGTAATTCGGTACTTTCAGTACATAATTGAGTATGTAGCGAGTGAGAGAGGGAGGAGGGAGCTGAGATTTGTGTCAGTAGGTTCGCCGCGGTGGTCTGGAGCAGTCATACGCTCGCTAGTCTCCTGCCACCACTTGTCTCTCTCTCTCAGCCACATTACGTGCTGAAATTGCCACTCGACCTATGTCGAGCGCCGCCACATAGTCCAGCTTTATTTAACTCGACTTATGTTGCTCGCCGCTAAATAAGGGTTAACATTATAAATGCCTTCTCAATATCAGACACCCAGGCATACTTACCGAGTCGAAACCGAAGCAAAACCTGCGCTAAATCTGGCACCAGTGAGGGTCCAGTGTACAGGCAGTCATTAAGACTAGAATGACGTTCACTCATCTTGGCGTAACAGTCGAAGACAATACGCACTGGCGTAGTTTTGCTCTCCTTGATTACACCATGATGAGCCAAGTAATGCCCGGTGTCTGACTTATCAAAAGGCACCTCTTCTATAAAACCCCGGGACACCTGTTCCTTTATGATTTTTGAGTATTCCTTGCAAAAGTCAGGCTCCTTGAGGAATCTTTTCTGAAGTCCCCGAAGACGGCCTATGGCCAAACCCTTGTTAGATGGCAGCTGATCCTTGGAATTGTTCCAGGGCAGTCTCACTTTATACTGTTGGCTGTCGGGATCGTAGGTAACGGTATCCTCATACGACGATAGTGCTTGACGCTCAACCAGTGAGTATTCCTTAGGGGTTATCCCGATATGATCTAATTCCCACAAAAGATTTGTCATTTTTGCATGGTGGAATATTACCAGTGGACATGTATTCGTCCATTGGTGTTACTGCTACTTTCAATACAGTAATTACTTCTGTGCTGGAGCTTGTAGGCTGTGTCACATATGAACCACTGATGGCGTACCTGTACTTGGTAGGAAGCAGAATTAGACTACCTGATATTTTATACCCAGGTCGCACTATATCGTAGTAGTGATCCGCACCGATGAGCAGCTCCAGCTGATCTGTGTCCGTTGCATGAGGATCGGCTAGTTTTATGCCTTTACTTTGTAAACTAACCAGTTTAGACTTTAGGTTAAGTTCACCTTTATGTTCTGGCAATTCATCAACCACTATTGCGTCTAGATGATGAAATTTACCTCTGTGTTTGTATTGCAGTGCCACAACATTATATTCCCTAGAGGCCTGTTTCCCGGTAAATCCGTGAAGACATAACTCCTCAGTTCCTTTAGAAATGTAGGAAAGGGAGGATAGAACAGAAGACTTCACAAAGGTCCTCTGAGAACAATGGTCAAGTAGCGATCTGATTTTAACACAATTATTATCCTTACCCTTTACCGGCAGCTGTACGGTGGGCAAGATTACTGTATTTTTACCTGTGGCAACGGACATTGTAGTTGAAGTAGCAGCAGTATGCTCTCTCTTGGTGTTATCCTCCGCTGGTCTACTTTCTTTCCCTTGTTTTTGTATACACAGGGAATGAAAGTGTTTGCCCTTACAAAACTTGCAGCTTCTTACGTTAGGATTAGTACAACCCGAATGGCCATGGTCTTTTGACAAGCACCCAGTGCAGAGACGTAGTTGACGGGCTCTTTTAACTTTAATACTTTTATACTTCATACACTTGTACCATAAATGATTGGTGCCACTACACAGAACACAGTTGAATTTCCTGTACTCACTCTGGGCGGTAAATGTTGCCGTAGCCATGGGTGTACCCCCTACTCTGTCTTGACCCGCCATATTGTACACTTCAGCCTGGAGGCAATGAGTGAATTTCTTATAATCCAGGCTCGAGTCTCCCATTTCCCGTTTTATGGTTTCTTTTAGTGGTGATGGTAACTTATTGACAAGAGTCACCACACAAAATTCCTCCAAACAAATACCATGGCTAATGATTGACCTCATCACACTCTCTGTATTGGCATAGAAGTCCTTCAGGTCAGCTGTTTGGTGTTTGGGAGACACTAATTGATTGAATTTGGTAACATAAGCTGCCTTGATTCGATCTGGATGCCCATATGTCTCTTGCAGGAGCTCAATTGCTGGGGCATGGCTTGCACTTTCGATTATGAATCCTTCGACTAGCTTATGTGCATCACCCTGAAGCTGACCCTTTAGATAGGTGAAGCGTTGTATATCTGTGAGGTCGGGATTGTCATGGATGGTACACTTGAACATCTCCCAAAATCCCGACCACATTGTGGCATCACCTTCAAATTTTGAGAGAGTAAGATGTGGTAATTTGACTGCGGATTTCTTTGGCTCTTTCCTGACCTCCTTCTTGACCTCTGTAATCAGGATCTCCTTCAGTGTGGCAACGATTACTTGTATGCCCTCCATATATAGGGTATCCTCTCTGATCACTTCGATATACTCGGCGTCCTCGCAAGTGTCGGCCAGGTCCTCCTGTGTGACCTCATACTTGTCAAGTTGCTTTTGAATACTGAGCAACCTGGCCTCCACCTCCACTCTAGACGCCGAATCAAGGAATCCGCCAATACCAGAGGTCAAGACCGTCAAAGAGCCCTTAAGTCCAGCCCGACGCTTTTGTACACTTTTAGCCATGATTATACAGGAAGGAATTCTAATTACGTTAAATCAAACTATTAATGCCAGACCGAATAAGTTGCTGCCAACAATACAGTACTCCGAGAAATAAAATAAATCGCGAGCCGAAAATAAAACACCCTCACGAAATGCGGAATAAGAATTGTGCGCAATGTAGACTAGCAATCCGGAGCTTTTCAATTTAACTCCTTACATAATAGTTATGAAATTATAGAATCATTACACCATAAGTTAAGAAAAGCCGGGAGGGAAATTTAGTACAATACAGTATAGGCCAAAAGTCTCCAGATGTCAAAAAGACAAGTCCGTTTAAAGTTATAATAAATTAAAGAATTTTAAGAGAGAGTGAGCCTGTAGGGTAATTGAAACAGGGTAAACTCAATGGGTACCGCTAATTTTATATTATTAAATTATTATGTTCCTTCCAACAACCAACCATACTCCTAAAATCGATTAATGAAATTTACAAACAGACTCGAACCCAGGATGCTCACACCGAAAATCAACACCTTATACATCGCACCACGAAGACAGTTAAAGGTTGGTGGACACTGCCTACGATTTATTATGCAACTTTGAATCCTGCATATCAATCTAAGCATGTACACACATCCCAACTGCAACTCACGTAGGCTATGCATATGTGAATGGAAAGAGCAATTAATGGGGCCTTAACCACTTAGGGAAGTCCTCTCGATAAATTACTCCTGAACCAATATCAATTATTATGTTCCTTCCAACAACCAACCATACTCCTAAATCGATTAATGAAATTTACAAACACATGTGGCAGTCCGTGGACTCGAACCCAGGATGCTCACACCGATAATCAACACCTTATACATCGCACCACGAAGACAGTTAAAGGTTGGTGGACACTGCCTACGATTTATTATGCAACTTCGAATCCTGCATATCAATCTAAGCATGTACACACATCCCAACTGCAACTCACGTAGGCTATGCATATGTGAATGGAAAGAGCAATTAATGGGGCCTTAACCACTTAGGGAAGTCCTCTCGATAAATTACTCCTGAACCAATATCATTATTATGTTCCTTCCAACAACCAACATACTCCTAAATCGATTAATGAAATTTACAAACATGTGGCAGTCCGTGGACTCGAACCCAGGATGCTCACACCGAAAATCAACACCTTATACATCGCACCACGAAGACAGTTAAAGGTTGGTGGACACTGCCTACGATTTATTATGCAACTTCGAATCCTGCATATCAATCTAAGCATGTACACACATCCCAACTGTAACTCACGTAGGCTATGCATATGTGAATGGAAAGAGCAATTAATGGGGCCTTAACCACTTAGGGAAGTCCTCTCGATAAATTACTCCTGAACCAATATCAATTATTATGTTCCTTCCAACAACCAACCATACTCCTAAAATCGATTAATGAAATTTACAAACACATGTGGCAGTCCGTGGACTCGAACCCAGGATGCTCACACCGAAAATCAACACCTTATACATCGCACCACGAAGACAGTTAAAGGTTGGTGGACACTGCCTACGATTTATTATGCAACTTCGAATCCTGCATATCAATCTAAGCATGTACACACATCCCAACTGCAACTCACGTAGGCTATGCATATGTGAATGGAAAGAGCAATTAATGGGCCTTAACCACTTAGGAAGTCCTCTCGATAAATTACTCCTGAACCAATATCAATTATTATGTTCCTTCCAACAACCAACCATACTCCTAAAATCGATTAATGAAATTTACAATTAATAAATGTGAAAATTGTACACAAGAAAAGTTCATCTCAAGAAGTCACAAGGAAAAAAGTTTTGAGTTGGATTAACACACTTAGCCTATCAGCTATCATATTGCCCAGCCTCCAGGGCACACGACGAGAGTAGAATTTAGAAAAATGTGTGAATGAATAACCTTTAAATTTTAAAGAAGTTATTTTTCAGTATAGGCCTAATTTTGATCTAGATTTAAATTAAATCTAGATTAAATTTAAAATACAGTACAGTATGGATGCATTTAATCTTAATGCCGTGCCAATTGTGCAATATTTTCTAGGGCTAAAGTAGTTTTAATATAATTTAATGAGCCCGAAAAAGCATTTAAAGTAGGCTAATTATTACTGTACTGGATCAGATTTACAACTTTTCATTCTGGGTAAAACTCCCGTCGCAGCCCTGACCTATCCACTAGTTTCCACATCCTGTCCCACTGGTCAGGCACCTGGGGCGGCCTGAGCAAAGAGCGGACGAAAAAAAACCCGACAGCCCCACGGGGCCAAAAGACCGGGGCCTGGAGGACGTAGGACACATGACAAAAACAGGGATAGGCCAGCCCCACTCCAAGCAAGGCAACTACCGACCGCCGAATAACACCCAAAAAATGGGGGGGGGAGGGGGGGCTAACTAGTGTAAGGTTTAAGGACCAATTATATGGCTATAGGATACCCTATATATGGAGGGCATACAAGTAATCGTTGCCACACTGAAGGGGATCCTGATTACAGAGGTCAAGAAGGAGGTCAGGAAAGAGCCAAAGAAATCCGCAGTCAAATTACCGGTGCCACAATAGCAGTGTGTTGCTCGCTCAAATCTATATTCTCTGGCCATTCGTTGGGATCATTAAGCCAGCATGGGCCATCCGGTTCGAAGGACCAATTATATGGCTAATTTAGATAAGTGGACTGTATATTATTGTTATTGAAGAAACATTAACCATATAGAATATATTATTACCCTTTGATGAACTCAGCTGGTGATTGGAGGATGGCGAAAAATAGGCTAGATGACTTGAAGTGGTTAGTAAGGTAAACAGCGTATGAAAAGAGGCTACAATAGGCTAGGATAGGCTAGATATTTACGTTAAGTTGGGCTAAGTAACAAAGATGATGATGTAATGACTATATGGAATATGAGATGAAAAGTGAAGCGAAAACACCTGATTATGAAACTATAGGAAGAAGGCTTAGCGTGTGTAGCTGGGACGGAGGTTGGTTGGAGAGTGGCGAGCGCGTTATGTTCGTCTCTGTCGTGACATACCGCGCACGCGCATAACATATGGAAAATGTATCCCATCTTCTTTACAATGAGATACTTATAAACAATCTTAAATAATACAAATATATATATATATATGGGAATTATAATCCTACAATACTTTCCCATATACTACTATAGAATAATATATTCTACCCCATCATGGAACGTTCGACCAAGGTTATGGAAGCGTTCAACTTTAGACTACGGAATGATACGTAACGCTACATCAACCCAGATTATGTAACATCGAGACTGTTCATACTAGTTTGAGTGCACTAAGTATGGACAAAAATATAATAAAGAACAATGATTGGAAGATACAAAACGTAAGACACATAAAGAACCAAATCACATCATCAGTCTCATTCTTCTTTGACATCCCGAGCAATTAAGACCAAGAGAGAAGAAGCTGCCACCCCGAGTCTTAACTCGCTGAGTACCAACTAAATATTTATAAATGTACCACCCAGGACCGGCTGATTCTGATTTTTTTTCCCAGAAACAATAGCGAATGGGTTAGGAATGAAGGAAAAACCACGAAAAACCGACCAAAATGCTCAAAAATGGTCCTACGGAGCCCCCGAAAACGGATTTTACAAGAGTAAAAAATTTAAGGCAATTTCCCAAAAAAAACATGTTTTTGCATGCTCACATGCACGTGGTTGGACTTCGAGAGTTTTCAACCACCGGCATGGGTGCGTGGGATACTTACACAGTTCCCATACAAATCTGAGCCCTCTAGGTACCATAGGACCGGAGTAATTGGGACCGGAGTGACACTGACTTAGACGTAGCTGGGGTTTAGCGTTACATACATTGCCGACGCACTGTTTGCGTCGCTGGGGCTCAGTGGGTTAATACCAGTATTTTTTAATTTGGCAGCTAGGGTTTCAGAACATTTCCAGTGGAGCAATTAAGAGATGGAACGAACCATGACTGGAAGTTGATGCTCCTATGCATTTTCAGGACTGGAGCTCTTTTTTTCGATAACCCCAGTCCCTTGAGAAAATCTAAATTTTTTATGATTTTAATAAAGAAAACGACTGATAAAACATTTTAATGTTTCCTATTCATTATAATTTAGATTTTTCAAGAATTTTAATAGTAGGTTAGTATACATGAAATTGTTCTCTGGCAAACATTATGCTATGTAGTCTGGCTTAAGAAATACCTCTAGGAAGTAAATGTGCAAAAATCTATGCCATTTACACTTTGAACTTCCACAAGTCTCTCTTAACTGCATAAAGTCATTCACTGGTAGTCCTGTAATAATAAACAAATTTCACGAACATTCTATGGGTTTATTCGGCTTACGAAAATCGTTTAATGTTAGGCAGACTAAAATTAATAATGTCATCTTAATGTAAGGAATATAATAAGTCTTATCACTTTACTAAACTTGGAATTTAGATTTACAATAATGTATCACTAATTATTTTCCACAAGGTGCTCTCTATTCATTATCATAGCAGTTATAAGATCATCAAACCTGTCATTAGAGGTCGCTAAGTCATTTAGTAAAGATGGATGATACACACACACACACACACACACAGAAGTTAAAACTACCCAATACGGTCCCTCCCCTAGCTGCTTGTTATTTCCCACCCTGGTTGTAAACTTCTCGGGTAAACTTTACAGAGAAACGTTGGTCGGGAAGTTAAAGAGCAGAATACTACCACACGACAGAGCTATATACAGTTGCTTACAAGTCTGACTGGTACAGGCTACTTATATTTATGGTACCGGTATTTTATGTTCATATACAAGGGATTGGTGAATTGGAGCTCCAGTCCTGTAAATGTTCTTGACTTACAGTGTGCTGGCCAAATAATCCAGAAGGGTTGATAGCCTCTGAAGTCCTATTTTGACTAATTGTTACCGTGTAGTCTTACCTTTTAATCTCCATACATATTTTTTATTTTTTATTTTTTCTATGTGATTGAGGGAGGCAAAAGGCATAACTGCGTATATCGGGTGCCTCCCCCATAGTTGAAAGAGTGACAGGGCCAAAATCAAGGGACGTTCGAGCCAAAATGCCTGGACACACGGAGTTTGAAGCAATTTAAGTCATTGGAAGAGGGAAAGACTGATTCTGGGAGAAAGTTCCAGAGCTCAGCTGTTGAGTAGAAGAAAGTTTGAGAGTAACGTTTCACTCTTGGGTTGGAGAGTTGCACAGAGTAGGGGTGGGATTGAGTTGCAAGACTGGTACCACGTGCCCTACGTAAAGGAGGTGGATAGCTCTGAGGAACACTGATTACTATAGTAGCGATAGAATAGCGAGAGAGATGCAACATTGCGGCGGAGAGAGAGAGATTGCAGAGAGTTGGTGAGTGGACGGGAGTTAATGATACGAAAGGCCTTCCTTTCAACTTTGTCTAGGAGAGCGGTGTGAGAGGAACCTCCCCACACATGTGAACAATACTCAATACAAGGGCGCACTATGCCTCTGTACAGAGCAAGAAGCTGTGCACGGGAAAAGAACCCCCTAAGGCAGATGTTGACACCCAGCTTCTGGGAGGCTGCCATAGCAAGACTTGTAATATGGTCCTACGAAATGAGAGCAGAAGAAAAAGAGACACCAAGAATATTGACAGAAGATGAAGGGTTGATTTTTGTATTGTTGAAGAATAAGGGATAGTCCGCTGGGAGATCCTGACGGGTAGATAGATGGAGAAATTGGGTTTTGGAAGCATTAAAGTTAACAAGGTTTTCTCTGCCCTAATTGGAAATAGTATTTAGATCAGAATTTAAGAGTTCTATGGCTTCATTACGTTTGTCATTGAGGGATTGCTGGCTGGGGCGTTCTGAAAAACAAATGGAGTAGTGTAAGGTTGAGTCGTCTGCGTATGAATGGATGGGAATTAAGGTACAATTAAGGAGATCATTTATATAAATTAGAAAGAGAATAGGAGATAGGACAGAGCCCTGAGGAACACCGGAGTTTATAGGCCGAGGAAGTGAACAATGGCCGTCCACAACCGCGGCTATGGAACGGCCGGAAAGGAATTTAGAGACAAAGGCACAGATGGAGGGATAGAAACCGAAGCAGGGTAGTTTAGAAATTAAAGATTTATGCCAGACTCTATCGAAGGCTTTCGATTTGTCTAGTGCAATAGAAAAAGTCTCACCGAAGTCCCGAAAGGAGGATGACCAAGAGTTAGTAAGATATGAAAGAAGATCACCAGTAGAGCGACCCTTAAGGAAGCCATACTGGCGATCTGAGAGCAGATTATGAGAAGAGAAATGCTTAATAAATTTGGAAGCAAGAATAGTTTCAAAAACTTTAGAAAGACAAGAGATGAGAGCAATTGGACGATAGTTGGAGGGTTGAGAGCGGTCACCCTTCTTTGGGACAGGTTGAATGTGAGCAAACTTCCAGCATGAACGGAAGACGTTAGAGGATAGACAGAGACGAAAGAGTTTGCCTAGGCAGGGAGTCAGCACGGAAGCACAGTTTTTGAGAACAACAGGAGGAACACCAATAGTATAAATAGCATACTGTACATAATAGCATCTGAACGTGTGTCTTTGGGTTAGGTAGATAGACGATATAGTTGATTCAAAATAATTGAACTAATAGAAAGCAAACAAAAAGAGAAGAAATCACGCACTATATAGCAAATAGAGAGAGAGAGAGAGAGAGTACAGAGGAGTTTAAAGGAAATCAAACAACAACAGGTCTAGGTCGACCCCTCTATTTTGCTTGTTCTCCAAAAGACTATGGATCAAGTGTCCAAACAGTGGTTAAAATTGATTAAGGGAAAATTGGAAAGGGAACTACTGCCCTGGCTCTAATGTCTGCGGCAGGATTAGAGATAGAGAAAGAGAAAGAGAGAGAGAATGTATATAGTTATTTTATACCTTTATATCTTTAGATATTTTATTCCTGAGATGACGGGCCCTAAACCAACGATACGATACACCGAGAGGCCTGCATAACCACTCAGGCAACCTCAAAACCCTAGGGCAGACAACGAAGACATCTACCAGAGTCCCCCCTCCGAGTCCACAAGAATCTACCCGAGTTGACCATGCCCAGCCGTCCATTTCCCAGTTCTCTTTCACGCCCACAGCCATCTAAGAAAACGGAACACTCTCTCAGCCAGTCACAAGCCGTATTCTGCAGCCAACCACAACCGCCCTGGGACAGCCAATTAAAACCCTCCTTTTACATAGCCTCCACCAGCAGTGACGCTCCCTGTATTGTTCCGCCAGATCTAGAATATGACGAACACTCCCTTATGCAATCTACTCACCAGCGCCCCGAATATTTCAGGAACCAATGGACCTGATAACGCCTGACCACTCCAAGCCCCCGAGGATACAACTACAATCCTCTATGTGTATGTTTTAGGGTAACTAGAAGACCTACAAGACAGTTGCTCCATTTTAAGCTCTAAGTGTTTTCTATTTTTCATAGCAGCCCTGGACCTTCCAGCTGCCTCCTTAAGTATTGAAATATTACCTTGGAACCAGGCCCACATGATGATACCTGAGTTCCCAGGCTAGAATATATATGTACCTCACAACAACCATTTTTCCTCTTTCCTCAACACCCCTTTTCCCCCCCGAGTTCATCGACACCCGAAGCAAGAAAATATTTGCATAGGACCTCAGAAAAACCTGAGGAAAGTAAGCACCACCTCACCTACTGACTAGGCTTGACCACCAGGAATGGGCTAGTTGGGACAGTGTTGCTACGGTTCCCCCCCCCCCCCCTTGCCCATCGAGAATGCCCCCCGGATGACACCTCCCCCTCCTTCAGGGTTACTGGAGGGCAACCTGTCTGTTGCCTGGCGCCCTGAACCGAGGACCCCTGCTCGAGCCACGGACGTAGGCCTGGACCTAGGACCCCTGCTCCATTACGTAAACAGGCCTGGACCTAGGACCCCTGTTCTAATTACGTAATCAGGCCTAAACCGAGAACCCCTGCTCGAGGAGGTAACCAGCTGTGCAAGAATTGGCTACTATCCTCTACGCCGGCCAGACCAGCACTCTCGCCCCCCCTGCCCTTCCAAATACCTAAGTGTTTCTGTGTCTTTCTCTGTTGATTATTGTTGTGAGGTATTGTTTAGGTAAATATGTGAACCGTGTGTGTCCTGATTTAATTGTGATCTGTGCCCAAGATCACGTACTTGTGTAATAAGTGTCGTCCCTGTGAATCTGTATTATTCTGTGTTAAACTTGCCTGAATTTCTTGATCCTTGTTCAAGACTTTATCTAATTCATAACTTACGCATACGTTACATATCAGTGTATTAATATATATATTCAGGCCCCCCACGCTCGCAGATTTACTGACTACGTGTATGTTGATTTATTCTTTGCGAGTTGAAGTCTTAGTATATTCCGTTATCACTCCATTTATATAATCACTTTTTACCTAGAACCTACGCCCAATTTTCCAACGAGTGCATAGTGTAATTCCTTAATTCTTTTGCTAATTAATCGCATATGAAATATATCTTATAAACGTGCTTTTATGTTCTTGTAAATCTTGATGTTGTGATATTTCGAATACCGTGTTTAGGAATTCTTTCCTCTGTGTTTCGTCTCACTTTCGTCCACCATACACTAATTGTATCTGTGTATTTCATTCACCTCGCAGCTGTTAACCCGTTCAGATCCGAGTCTGGTACTATTCGTTTTGAGTATCAATGAGTAAGACTTCGTCGCCTACATCCATGTACTAATTGTGCCTGTACATTTTATTCTACTCGCCCTGTTAACTCGTTCAGAAGCAAATCTGATATTGCGTTAAATATCAATGAGCTAAACTTCGTCATTAGCGCCAATTTAATTATTAAGTCCGATCTACCGATCGATATCTGTTAATCAGTCAGTTTCCACTTTTTGAGATTAAAACTTCAGTGTTCATTTCAATCTGAGTCTATTGGAACTCAGCTAGTTATTTTGTTTATATTTGTGTGTTGTCTTTATCACAAATATTAAAGATTACATCTTGACCTAATTAATACCCTCCAGTAAACCTATTTAAAACCATTCCTTTGCATATCCAATTCACATTATTACTTTGCTTCGCCTAGAAAATATTAGAAACACGAATTCCTAAGTTCGGTTCGTTATCGTAGCATATGTTAAGAACATAAGAACATAAGAAAATGGGAGTCTGCAGAAAGCCGATTGGCCTAAGCAAGGCAGATCCCTGTCCCACACAACCCCCAATTAATTACAAAGCCCAATTATAGGCTTCACACTCTAATACCCTGATGATCATCTTACCAAAACGGTTAGAGATTAACGCAGGATTATGGAGGTCTGCAGAGCGCTGATTGGCCCAACCCGGCTGATCCCCCTTCACACCCAACCCTTCTCGTCCATATGCTTATCCAATTTTATCTTAAAGCTCCCTACAGTTTTAGATCCCACTATAGCACTTGGTAGTCCATTCCACCCGTCTACAACTCTGTTACCAAACCAATACTTGCCTATATCTTTTCTGAAACGAAATTTATCTAATTTGAAACCATTGGTACGAGTTCTTTCGCTATCACTGAGCTTTAGTACATTTGCCATGTCCCCTTTGTTAATCCCACTAACCCACTTGAACACCTCTATCATATCCCCTCTAACTCTGCGTCTCTCTAACGAATGTAAACCTAATTTCTTCAACCTTTCTTCATACGAAAGATTTCTAATATTATGGATCATTTTTGTCATTCTACGCTGTACTCTCTCCAATGAATCTATGTCCATTCTGTAATAAGGACACCAAAATTGGACAGCATAATCCATATGGGGTCTCACTAATGACAAGTAAAGTTTTAAGATAACATCAGCAGTTCTGTTACTCACACTCCTAGAGATGAACCCGAGAATCCTGTTTGCCTTATTACGAACGCTTATACACTGTTTTCTAGGCTTCAAATCATTGCTAACAAACACACCTAGATCTTTCTCGCAGTCTGAATTTTCTAATTCTAAATTAGCTAGTTTATATTTAACATTTGTTTGCATCTTCCCTATCTTTAATACCTTGCATTTGTCAATGTTAAACTTCATCTGCCAATTTACTGACCATTCATATAAGGTATCTAGATCCCTTTGGAGGCACTCTATATCGCTATCTGAATCAATTGATCTCCCTATTTTAGTATCGTCTGCGAATTTACTTATCCTACTAGTTATACCTAAATCTAGGTAATTTATGTATATAAGAAACAACAGGGGACCTAATACCGATCCCTGGGGGACACCACTTTTGACTGCTCCCCATTCTGACTTGGTACCATTTATGCTGACTCTCTGCTTCCTACCAATTAGCCATGACCTAATCCATCCTAACAACGCCCCACCTATTCCATGTGCCTCAACCTTTCTCATCAATCTCTCATGAGGGACTCTGTCGAAAGCTTTACTGAAATCTAAATATATAATCATATGACTTGTCATTATCTACTGCTTCATATACCTCTGAGAAAAAACTAAGCAAATTAGTAAGGCAAGACCGTCCCTGAGTGAATCCATGCTGAGAAGAATTGATTAAGTTAAATGTTTCTAAGTGGTTTCTCATTTTCCTAGCAATAATTGACTCTAGTAGTTTTCCTATGATTGAAGTGAGACTAATGGGACGGTAATTGGATGCTATCGATTTATCACCTTTTTTGAAGATCGGAACTACATTTGCAAGCTTCCAAGCTTCTGGAACTATACCTGTTTCTAATGACTTGTTAAATAGAAATGTTAATGGATAACTTAACTCATCTCTGCATTCTTTTAATACTCTAGCATATACCTCATCAGGACCAGGCGATTTATGAGGTTTCAGTCTGTCAATTTCCTTAACCACATCATTTCTACTTATAGTAACCGTACTTAACCTATTTTCTATACTATCGCTGTATACCTTACGGACTTCTGGAAACTGTGCCAAATTTTCATTAGTGAAAACGGAAAGAAATTGACTATTTAATGTACTGCACATTTCTAAATAACTTTCTGTCAATTTTCCTATCGAAGTTTTAAGGGGACCAATTACATCTCTAACCTTGGATTTATATAGTTGGTAAAAAGCTTTAGGATTATTTTTTGAATCATTGGCAACCTTAATTTCATAATTTCTTTTTTCTTTACTAATATCCTTTTTTACCTGTCGTGATAGATTCTGATAGTAAGCAAGTAGGTGAATTTCGCCTTTTTTAATTTTTCTATATATTCCTCTCTTTTTTCCTAGAAGATCTAATAGTCTATTATTCATCCATTTGGGTTGGTTCTGTGTTGATCTAAATTTTCTTTTGGGGATATATTTATTTTGCGCATTGAATACTGACTTGATAAAATTATCGTATGTATCTACCAAGTTTGACGTCTCCTCCTGACTTAAGATGACAGGTGCCTGAAAAAGGATACACTCATTTGGACACCTGGATCGACTTAATTGTTTGACCATAGGGTCCGCTAACAGGGCTTCTCTTAACCCACCATAATTGGCTTTTCTGAAGTCAGGTATTAATGTTGTATTCTCTCTGATATTACCTTTCCATTGTATATTAAAATACACAGAATTGTGATCACTATTTCCTAGGTGGTCCCCGATTTCTACACTATTTATCATATGTTCATTGTTACTGAAAACTAAATCGAGAATATTATCACCTCTAGTCGGCGTATCTATGAATTGAGATAAAAAACTATCTTGTACTACCTCAATAAACTCCTTTGAATCAGAGTCGCCTATTTGTTGCTGCCAATCTATATTAGGGAAATTAAAATCCCCCATAATGCACACGTTGCTAAGCCTTGATGCTATTTTAATTTCCTCCCATAATGATGTTCCGTCATTTCTACTCATATTTGGCGGTCTATACATAACTCCAATAACTAAAGTCTCACTACCTTCATTAACTTCTACCCAAACACTTTCATTTTCATTATTTACTCTAATACCTGATTTAGTACAGCTTTTTAATGAACTGACAAACACTGCTATACCGCCACCCCTCTTACTTGTTCGGTCATATTTAAACAAACTATATCCTGGTATATCAAACTCTGCTAAAAAATGCCTGGTTTCTGTATTAATCCATGTTTCAGTTAGCGCTATTATGTCTATATTTTCTTTGCTAACCAGTGCTCTAAGTTCGTTCATTTTGTTACATAAACTCCTGCAATTTGTATAATAAACACTCAAACTATTACTTGTATTTGCAACTATTTTTCTATTGTTTTTAACTAATTTATTTTTACCTGTTGAACTACTGGACCTAGACGGAAAATCTACGCTATCAGAATGTTCGTTATTACTATCAATTTGATGTGGCTGGGATTCTATTTTACTTACACACCTATGGTTTATTAACCAAACCCCGCAACAAACTTGTCGAGTGAGCTGTTCAAGTAATATAATCCTGTGATAAGATATACATTCAATTAGGGCGATTTTGATACTTCTCAGTGATTATAAATAATAATCTCAGCCCTGTCCTGTAAAGTAAATTAACATCGCAGTTCAGCTAAGTTCATAGTTGCATTAACTAAGAAAATTATTTATTACTATCTCAGTTCACCTGGTGACCTTCCCAGTGACCTGACCTGAGGGCAAGTTCACGCGGTCAGTTTTAAGGGTCAGCTGAGCCCTACGCGTGACTCACCTAGTCTCCTGTGCCATTTCATTCATTTCCTCAACTCTCCACATTGTGACTCTAGGATCATTATCTAGAGTATTGAAGTCTCTTGTGAATACGGAAGATATTTTGACTCTCATTTATTATTGCATTGAAGGTTAAAAGTTATTCTTGTACATTATGCCTCTATGTATGTTTTCTACATGATCTGATTTAATACTAGACTCTCACTATTGAGTTATTCTGGTATCAGTAACATTGTTCTGAAGTAAGGACAATATACTGTATATATGTTTGTTAATATTGTTGGGTCTTCCCTCATGATCCTTATTATTCACCTACTCTCATGCTTATTAAATAAAACCTTGATATGTGTTCTTCCTTGTGTTGTTATTGAGTACTATATTGAACCTTTGAATGCTATTTTTACTGTATATAGAACCTACTCGGTACGTTCCTGTCAAGTATATTTAAGTCCATCAGACAAGAACTGGATTGTTTTACGGACTGTATCAAGGGAACTAACTTATCAGAACCCGGCACAACAATTCCTTTCTAGGTGTTCCTCAATTCTCAATGGTAAATCCTCTTGTAGTGTTCATCAGCCCTCTCATTCTCCTTCCTTCCTTCCCATGCACGCTACGGCTCTTCCATTTCAACATTATTCCAGGTTCTTTCACCAGCTTTGCAATGTTTTCCTCTTCCGTCATAACATTCCCCGTTTGTCTTCTCTATTATATTTTTTCACCAACCAACTCTACTTCTAAGCTCAATTAATGAAATCAACAAATACATGTGGCAATCCAAAGACTCGAACCTAGGATACTCACACCGAAATTCCGCGCATTTATGCATTACGCTATCAAGACAGTTAAAGCAAAGGGTCCAGGATTGACCGTTGAGGTACACCGTAAGACATAGTGTTTGTACGTGATTGAATTGCTTTAGTCTGTAGGACAGACTAAAATGAGTAATGTCATCTTACTGGAAAGAATACAATACGTCTAAAAGTATATATATTACTATTGCAAGGGTTTTGTATATGTTACTTACTCACAATGTAAAGTAATGTCATCATAAAAACAAAAATAGTGGGGATTGGGCCTGAGTATATAGATAGATATGATTTTTAAGTTAACCCACTGAGCCCCAGCGACGCAAACAGTGCGTCGGTAATGTATGTATCGCTAAACCCCAGCGGCGCAGACGTCTGCATCAGTGTCACTCCGGTCCCAATTACTCCGGTCCTATGGTACCTAGAGGGCTCAGATTTGTAAGGGAACTGTGTAATTATCCCACTCACCCATGCCGATGGTTGAAAACTCTCAAAGTCCAACCGCACGCAAAAACATGTTTTTTGGGGGAAATTGCCTTCAATTTTTTACTCTTGTAAAATCCGTTTTCGGGGGCTCTGTAGGACCATTTTTAAAGCTTTTTGATCGGTTTTGCATGGTTTTTCCTTCATTCTTAACCCATTCGCTATTGTTTCTGGAAACAAAAAAATAAGAATCAGCCGGTCCTGGGCGGTACATTTATAAATATTTAGCTGGTACTCAGCGGGTTAATGCATTATTTATGTATGTATTGTAATGTGTATCGCACGCCCATTTAAGGGTGAGCTTAAATATTGCATAAACCTACTTGCAGAGGTTTCTTTATGCAATATTGAAGCGTATAATCATATGCATACCAACCAGCAACCATAGTTCTCTCTCTCTCTCTCTCTGCATGTCTTTCCTTTCCATTTCTAACTATATTATAAATTCCTTCCGGTGATTTCCTAGCCCTGCAAGGTTATTAATTTCTAACTTTTCATGTAACCCAAACTGCCGGAGGGAGCGGAGGGTGGGGAAAGAGCATTCATCTTTGCTATATATCCCTTCCATTTTCTCCTATGGCTGCTATATCTAATAGAGTTAAGTCCTGGCCACCTCGCAGGGATCGTAAGACCTGTGTGGCCAGTGTATCTATGTAAATATATGTAAAATTCACGAACGACCACACCGTCACCATGTAGACACCTGTATGTCCAGGAAAGTGTGAAAAGGAACAACTTGAGATGGTTCGGCCATATGGAACGTATGGAAAGCGAGAGAATGACTAAGAGGGTGTACAAGAACGAGGTGGAAAGACAGAGAGGGAGAGGTAGACCGAAGAAGAGGTGGAAGGATGGAGTGAGGAAGTATATGAACGAAGGCGGTGCTGGTTGGGGGGAGGGGCATCGACTGACTGGGGACATAGGTGCATGGGGGCGGTTCGTTCGTGGCCACCCCTTCGGGGATCACGGCATCAGGCAATAGATAGATAGATAGATAGATAGATGTCCAGGATATTATTGACGACTACCCAGAAATTTCCACCTAAAGCCCCAGATTAACTAATATAGTATTACTCCAGGACGGGATTGTATCCTTTGGGAGGGACCGACAGACATGCAAACATAGCAGATTGGGAGGTGTCAACACTGAAAAGAATAATAATATATTCAACTACACAGAAGACCGAAAACAGGAGAAGCGAAAATATTATCAGTAAATATATATCAAACCTTCTATCAATCAATATATATATATATATATATATATATATATATATAAGAGATATATTTACATAGAGTTACATATATACAATGACCACACAGACCTTCCGATTCCAGCGAGGTGGTCAGGACTTAATGCTAGTAGAGATAGCCAACCCAAGAGTAAAGGATAGTGGAAGGAAAGGATAGGAAAGAATAAGAAGAAGAAGAAAGAGAGAGAAAAAGAGAGAGAGAGAGAGAGAGACAGAGAGAGAGAGACAGAGAGAGAGAGAGAGTTCAAATTCCTATAAGTAAGGCGAGAGAAAATATACGTTGCAAGGAAGAAGGAAGTTAAACAGATTATCATAATAAATATATTAACTTTGTTTTATGCGCACAATATACTCCTCCTCCTACACTATCCCTTGTCTATGGTGGGGATGAGAGGCTTGGGTAATGTCGTAAAATATGGTCAGACAACAAAACGTTCGCCCTATTAGTTCGGAGATTTTAAGAACTTTCGCCCCCCTTTCTGTAATTGTTAAGACCTTTCGTGCCATTTAGGTTTCGATTTTTTCCTGGCGAGCGATAGCGAGCCTGTAATTTAAGAGGACCAGGGAAATGTTTCTACCAAAAATGTACACATTTTTCTTGAAAGGGGGCCAAGTACTAGGGGCCCCCTAAGGTAGTAGGGGTAGGCAGCCCCGCCCAGGGAAGTACTACCGCCAAGGTTTCGGGAGACTCAGGGAATAGCCTGAATTCCATTTTCTCTCCCAGGCCTTGGTAGCTGGATACATATCTTTCTGCCTCACACATCAGGGGTATCAGGAAAACCCTCTTTATATAACATACACATCCAACTTCACGACATTGCCCTACATCGCTATCCTCTATCCATAAAATACTACTCTTCCCACTACATATCATACATGTAACACCATACACTTACCTTATAAATATGGCAGTACAATTGTTAAGAGCAAACCTGGTGGTCCCTCGGATATCCACCCCCGGCAGGGTTGGGTTATTGACACAGGGCCCTCCCGGTCGTCATCATGCGACTGTGTCAAGAGCATTGCAACGTCCCAAAGCTGCTTGTCAGTACAGCTATTTCCTTAGTAATATAAGGGGACTTCACTCTAACATCAATTCTGTACACCAATTTCTTCAAGCAGAATCCCCTACTCTCCTTTTTTTGACAGAGACTCAAGTAACATCCACATCTGACACATCTAGATTTAATTTTCCAGGTTATCAACTGCTCCAAAATTTCAGACCTAAAGGTGGTGTATGTTGCTTCTCAAAATCTGAAATTGCCCTGGAGGAGGTTACTAGTTTCAATTGTCCCTATTTCGATTATTCTATATACAAATTAATTTCTGCTGGTAAATTTAAATACATATGTTGCATCTACCGTTCCCCAAATACTCCTCCAGAGCAAAGTCTTTTTGATTCTCTGTCCTCACAACTCAGTGTCCTCAACTTAAATGCTTCTTCTGAAATCACTGTGTTGGGTGATTTTAATGTACATAATGTTGAATGGCTCACTCATTCAGCCAGGACTGATGATGCTGGTCTTGAATGTGAGCTATTTGCAGACTCATTTAATCTCATTCAACTAGTCAACCAACCCACCCGTGTACCAGATAATCCTAATCATAATTCCCACCTACTGGACTTATTTTTAACAACCAATTCAGAAAATTATGATTTTACAGTGAGGTCCCCACTTGGATCTTCTGATCACTGTCTGATACAGGCCACCTGTCTATCACCTACCACACCTTCCCACTCTGAACCTGTTTTGGTGACTAAATGGCATTACGATAGGGCAGACTGGGAGGGTCTTCAAGGTTTCTTTATTGATATTCCCTGGACCTCTTTCTTGTCTAATGATGCACACTCCACCTTGAGCCACATACAAGATTTTGTAAAAATTGGAATGGAAACTTTTATTCCTCATCAAAAGTACAGTAAAAGATCTAATTCACCTAAATGGTTTGACCATAATTGTGCTAGAGTAACTGAACAAAAAGCAATAGCCTACAATGCATACACAAGATCAAAAACACATGAAGCCTTTAATTACTTTAGAAACATCAGAAATCATGCCAAAACTGTATTAAACCTAGCTAAATCAAACTTTCTCCATAAGCAGGCAAATAAACTTCTAAATAATCCAAATGATAACAAAATATTTTGGTCTACTCTTAACTCATTCAAATCCAACTTCACTACTGCTTCATCCATTCCACCATTAAAATCTCCGACTGGCAATCTTGTAAGTGACCCACGAGGTAAAGCTAACCTTCTTGCAGATATTTTCTCCACCAACTCAACCTTAGATGAAATAAATCAAGATGTCCCTGTACTTAATTTTAATTCACCTGAAATTCCCTCACTTAAGATCCACACCAGACATGTCAAAACTATTTTGCAGAATCTCTCAGTAGATAAGGCTCCTGGTCCAGATGAAATTCCTCCAATAGTACTTAAGAATTGCTCCTTGGTGCTCGCTCCTGTATTGGCAAAATGTTTCTGTCTGTGTACTCATACCTCATGCTTCCCAGTACCCTGGAAAGAAGCAAACATCCATCCAGTTCCTAAAAAAGGTGCCTCTTCAGATCCATCAAACTACAGACCAATAGCTATAACTTCCACTCTTGGCAAAGTTTTTGAAATTATATTAAATAATCACATAATTAAGCATCTGGAGAATAATAAATTAATCAGTGATAGGCAATATGGTTTTAGACGATGTCGATCAACTGCAGACATTCTTTGCCTTCTTACGCATCAAATCAACCAAGCTACAGACCAACATGGTGAAACACATACAATAGCACTGGATATATCAAAGGCATTTGATAGAGTCTGGCATCAATCCTTATTGTCGAAGATGTCACACTACGGCCTTGCATCATTAGTTCCACTAATTTCTTCTTATCTTCATAACAGAAAAATACGTGTAATGGTAGATGGCCTTTATTCTCAATTTCACTCAATAAATGCTGGTGTTCCCCAGGGATCAGTTTTGGCCCCAACTCTGTTCCTCATTCATATCAATGATCTCATATCTACCACTCATAATCCAATACATTCCTACGCAGATGACTTAACACTCCACAGTTCCTTCACATTTACCAATTCCTTCACCCAACCCGATCTTATAAATTCAAAAATAAACACTGCAATTTCTCTGAACCAGGACCTTTCTAGAATTAATGAATGGGGACAAGAGAATCTAGTTTCCTTTAATGCACAGAAAACCAAGTACATTCAATTTTCTAACCGACAGAATCTCACTGACTCACATATATTTTTTAATGATGTAAATATTCCCATTTCCCCTAGTATTGACATTCTCGGTGTAACATTAACTACTAACTTGAGCTGGACACATTATGTTAGAAGCATTGCTAAGAATGCCTCTAAAAAACTGGGACTCCTGTACAGAGTTCGAGAATTCTTCACTGACGAGCAGTTGGCCGTAATATATAAAAGTCATGTGCGCTCTCAGATGGATTACTGTTCACCTCTGTGGGGTGGAAGTGGAGTGGTTGCATTGAGGCAGTTGGACAAAATTCAAAATAAAGCTATTAGATTAATCAATAACCCTGCAATCACACAGGACCTTCCTACATTAGCCATACGAAGAAACGTTGCATCCCTTGCATTATTCTACAGATATTTTCACAGCAATTGTTCCGAGGAACTTGCTTCAATTGTGCCGCCTCTCCACATCTTTCCCCGTAGAACTAGGGCAGCTGAGAGCGCCCATGAATTTACACTTTCTCCTCCACAATGCAGAACTTCTGCTTATCAGAATTCATTTATCCCCAGAGCTACTACTCTTTGGAATTCACTTCCCTCGAATTGCTTTCCACAAACTTACAATCAACAAATGTTTAAATCCAGTTGTTACAAACATTTTATGAATGGAGGATGCCTTTAGGCACATGGACCTTTTTGTTTTATCTGTGTTTTTCCTTCCTCCGTTCATTGTCTCTTAAAAAAAAAAAAAAAAAAAAAAAAAAAAGTGGGTATAATTTTAAGCTTCATGGAGGTCTAGGGAACATATTAAAAACCTCCCTTTAAGTCAGGATATTATCTACAGGGAAAGACGATATCCAATAACTTTCAATATAAAACTCAGGATGGTATTTGTTTAGTTGGATAAAGTAGGACTTCAGAGTCTAAAAAGTTTAAATAGGACTTTAGAGGCTATCAACGCTACTCGATTATTTAGCCATGCACACTGTAAGTCATGAAGAGCGTCAGGACTGGAGCCCCTTTTCGAGAATTCCAGTCCCTTTCATTTGCATAATTCAGTCATGGGAATAGGTTTGTTACTCTAAGCCTAGCCAATTCCAACCTAACCTAAACAAAAAAGTATATACAATATAGAGAGAGCTGTGCAACGGCATTATGGAGAAGTTAAACTGCAATCAAAACCAATGGCCAACTGTGAGCATAAAATTAACTTTTTAATTAATGTATAATCTCCTCTCCCTTGTAATCGTTTATATATAATTAATCTTAATAGGACATATATTCAGCAAAGGACTGGAGTTCTCTAAAAGGGCCTCCAGTCCTGACGCTATTCTTGGCTTACAGTGTGCTGGCTTAATAATCCAGAAGGGTTGATAGCCTCTGAAGTCCTATTTTAAGTAATATATACAGACAAACACACAGACAGATAAAACAGAAACAAAGAGAGAGGCATACCAACGTACAAGTAGTTTTTTAGACAGACAGACAGACACACATACATATATTCAGGGACAGAATGCGAACAATACAAATGATACATCTCCACGGTTTTGTATTAATTACTGAAAAACAAAATTGACGTAGCTGCCTTGATGGTATAATAATTAGAGTGTTAAAATCTGTATGTGGTAACCCAGGTTTGAATTCCGGTGGATCACATGCTTGCTTTCATTATTTTTTTTAGGAGGTGTTTAGTGTTGGAGTGAACTAAATAAAAATAGAATAAGGGGAATATATGTAATAACAGTACATGAGCATTCTGTCTTTGTAGTCGGGAATGTATTTGCATTAGTATGCAAATTACATTAATCCTATGCACATACACATACATAAATTATGCATATGGAACTCAGTACTCAAAGAGGGGGAATTAGGACAAAGAAACTGACGTATGCAAATCGTAGTGATATCCCTCTATGGTGTACTCAACCATAGTTTGCCCTGTACGTGTAATCTGAATTAACATATACATTACGATTTCAGTATGTACCCATAATTCTCCCTACCAAAAACTTCAGACCCCAGAAGGGACTGGAGTTCTCGCAGACAGGCTCCAGTCCTGACGTTATTCTTGACTTACAGTGTACTGGTTTAATAATCCAATAGGGTTGATAGCCTCTGAAATCCTATTTTAACTAACTATATGGGTGGAAGGGTTTTTGAGATGAAGGGTCTGAAGACGAGCCACCCAAATAACAGCTACAGGATAGCCAGTCTGATACTCCAAGACCCCATCATCATGACAAACAAATAGCAGAGACACCCCAAATCTCCCATGCTCTAGCCCTGGACAAATACCTAAGCGACCCCTGTTTTCACCGTTTTCTACAACGAGACAAGGGTATGGGAGGTCACCCAAACTCATTGGCTACCTGTTCGGGTCACGCCCCCTCGCAGCCCGATACCTGCATGGGCTACATGTACTCAGCTCCTGGATATGGAGGACAGAATGAAAAGTAGTTATGCAAATAAAACATCAACGGCCTGGATTCTATCGACAGAAATGGATATAAACGAGAGGACACATTGTAGTGGATGGATCGGGAGATCCCATAAACCTCGACCAAGAGCAAATATTAACCCGTTGAGCCCCGGCTAGTTATAATATTTTGTTCACCCCAGTCCCAAGCCATTTGCACTTATTTTTTTTGTTTGCTAAAATGGAAGACAAGGATGAGAAATGATAAAAAAATCAGATAAAGATCACCTCTGACATTTTTTTTTGGGGGGGGGCCGGTGGGGGTTGGGGGGGGGGGAGCTTCAAAAAAATTTGTTGAGCCAAAATGGAAGAGAATGGTGAGAAATGAACACACAAATAAAAAAAAACTCATTTCGGTCATTTGGGGGCCGGGCGGGGGGGTTTCAATAGTCCGTCTCCCCCGCATGACCACCCTGGGAGCACTAGGGTAAACACTGAGTATGGCATTGTACGGCATACATCCTAAGGAGTATCTCACATAAATCTCAAGCCTCTAGCTCCCATACGACCGGAGTAATGAAGGTTCAAAGTGGCGGTAAACTAGGGGTGTAAACTATCCCCACTAAGCCCACCACCACCAGCCGCGCGGCTGTCTCGGCCCGCTCACACCTACTGGCCCGGCTCCCCCACACACTACGGTACCTCCCCCTCCTATTCTCCCGCCATTTCCTACCTTACGAGCCACGTAAGTGTTTTTTATATGTCGGACGCACGTGATGCGTCGCTGGGAGTTGGTGATCAAAGACTGCCGACGCAACACGTGCGACGCTGGGTCTCAACGGGTTAAGCGAGCTATATCAATGTAAAGAGGTAAGTAGGATTAAAGGCCTACCCTAGTTTAGGTAAGATTGCACCAGCCTTAACCCTCGTGACCCGGGCTGCCTTTCCAAAGGACGGAGGTCGTATCCGGGTGATCTGGCCGAAAAACGTCTAGGCCTAGGTTACCGTATCTTTGTTATATTAACTGCTAAAAATGTCCCACGCATCTATAAACGTAGTGTGGTTTTCAATCTGTAGACTGGCATTGAGTATTGCTCTGTAAGTCAACGGGTTCAGTTGTGATGACGATTTCCGTGGAGCAAATGTTGCCACGATGTTGACAATATCGGAGCTTTTCAGACACTAATTTCGTCTGACGTCACAACAATAACATTGATCTGACGTCTCCATATTGTTTTCGGAGGTGCGGTGATGCAACGATCGGCTTTGTTTACATGCGTCGGACGCACGGCGTTCAGACCAAGCTGAATAGGCTTTCAAGCTTACGGATTTTAACAGGACACCCGGGTTCCTGCCCATCTGCCGCGGTGTCATTTTAACATGCTGCCCGGGCCAGGAGGGTTAAGCCAAGTTGGCAAGTATTATATATGTAAGATTATACCTTGGAATTATGCCATTCTATTAATACCTCACTTCCAAGGCTAGGTTAAGTATGTACCTCACAATGATCCCATAACCTTTTTCCCCATTGCCTTGTGACTCCGAAACCAGAACACGTAGGGTCAAAGATAATCTTGCATAGGACCTCAAAGAAATAGTAGAGGAGTATGCAAATCACACGACGCTTTATTCTATTCTTAATTAATATTGAATATTTACTTATACTGTCATTCCTTGATAGTTTCAGAGCTTTCATTATCTATGCTCATTTAATCAATTATAATCTATTATTAAATCCAATTCATAGATATTCCCCTATATTCCATTCCTAATTATATATTCAATTTATATCCAAATTCCTCAGCTCGTTTCGTTATTCTTACATAGGATCGTTGATGTGAATATAAGATATTCATTAGAAATTACATAATTTAATCCACCCACTTAATCTTTTGTGAAATAAATTAAATCTTCTCTTGCCCCCTATTTCAGAGTAATATTATATAAATTACCACTCTAGTTGCATTAACTTTGAAATTAATTCCAGCCACCTCAGTCCAGTAGGTGACCTGACCTCCACAGGTTAATTGGGAAGGTCACTTGAGTATACCGCGACTACCTAGCCGGCCCGTCACTACCAGTCGTCTGACTCAGCCTCCCCACCCGAGTTATTATTTACTCTCTCAACTCTCCCAGCCTCTTTTGTTTGAGATTGTGTTCTAGTGCTTTCACAGTTGTTTTATTCACGAAAGACACTCGACTCACATCACGATTATTATTAAGGTTGATTCTATAAGTTACGTATATTATTGAGTTGCAGATTATTCACCTTGTTATAACCTCAGTTGAAGAGCGATTGCTCCCCATTCATGATCTATCATTTATATGCCTGGTAAACCTTGCCTGATAGTTCCCATAATTATCTAGGTGAAGCTACATTCTGATTTTCAGGTATTAGATCTAATTGAATAAACAGGTGTTATAATTGTTATGTGTGTTGTTATTGAGTACTGTAGTACCTAATTGAATACTTATTTGTGAGAGTAAGACTGTGTTAGATTTGACCCTGTTGAGTTATTTACGGCCTATAAGTCCAGATCTGGATTTTAGTAAAGACTATATCACGAGCTATAAATATTATAGCCCGACATACCAGTTTTGGTTCTGGATATGATTACTTGTGCGCAAACAGTAACAAATTGTCGGCTGAATCTGCTATAATACAAAATATGCACGCATACTCTGGGTGCAAATACATAAGCATATACAAAAAAAAAAATTGAATAAATACAGAATCGCATGTCCACAATGCTCTACTGAACATACTAAATGCAACAGAGAACTTTGTTGAAATGAATGTACGAGGAGTTAGATTGCTTTAGTCGTGTGTTGTGTGGGGGCGGGCGGTGTCGGGTGATGGTGTATTATTTGATTGTTGACATTAATGAGAGAGAGAGAGAGAGAGAGAGAGAGAGAGAGAGAGAGAGAGAGAGAGAGAGAGAGAGATAGGGGAAACGAGGTACCAACTAAAAAAGGCGGAGGGTTGAATGAAATATATGTTGATGGTCTCTTTCTCACTCCCTCTTTACTCTCTCTCTCTCTCTCTCTGTACATATACAGTACACACACACATATATATATATATATATATATATATATATATATATTTTCAAAAGAAAAAGGGTAGCCAAAACAAGGAAGATCCCCATCTTCATATTTATTGCAATATTTCGGACTCTGCGTCCATCATCAGGTCAGTACACGATCCTATAAAATGAAATTACCATACATAAAATTTCGTAAATAGAAGGACCCGTAAAATAGTTTAAATACAAAGTAAATATGGGTATAACATACCTAAATGAAATTAATTCGTTAACAAACACCAGTACCACATAAATAAAAGGAAAACTAATGCGATATGACTAAATAATAAAGACCAATCCCTACCCACCTAGATCCAACCCCAAGCCCACCTCGAGTACAACTGAAGACCATTATTTGATCATTTAACACTAACACCGACAACCCCAAACACACAAAACAAAAGAACATCTGAAAATGATACATTCTGACTGGGCGTACAATGTGAAATACTCCTAATGAATTTGAAATAAAACAAAACAAATATGAAACAATTAAAACTAAACTATTTGAAAACTGACTAAACAACTGAATCAGTTCATAGTATTTAGTTCCGGCTTGAGTTGTTGAATTAATATCTTTTCCCCTAAAAAAGTATCTTGTTCATTATTGAATTTACCTATTATTTCAAAATCATTCTCTGAGAAAAGATGGTCTTTCTCATGTGAATGATTTCTTAAGGCCGAAAAGGTCATTTTATTAAGATATTGACCCGTTCTATAGCTCCTACCCAAATGGTCAGATATTCTAATTTTGAAATGTCTGGAAGTACATCCGACATACCTAGCATTACAGCTGGGACACGATAATTGATATACAATATTTAAACACATCAGGTTAGGAATACGGTCTTTAAAATTGAAAAATGAACCTATAGTGAAATCATTATTGAATATTATTCGAAAGTTGACGGCAGGAAATTCAATTTTGAGAAAGGCTAGCAACTTCTTCCTGAACAAGAAACTTGATTCTCCATAGAAAGGCAATTTAACATATTTGATAAGTTTAGGTACTTCCGAAACTGTGACCTCTAAATTTTGCTTCGTGTATAGAAATATTTTAAGTACTTTATTAAATACATTCATAGTATAATTGTTGGATATAAAATACTGCTTCAAAAACTCGAATTCTAGATGCATAACATTAAAATTAGAACACACATTGTAGGCACGATTTAAAAGTGTTTTAATAGAGTTTATTTTGAAAATATCTAGGCAGAAACTAAGCCAATTGAGACCTACACCAGTAAAGGTTCGTTTCCTAAAAACATCAGTGATCAATCCGTTCCCGGTTTTGGTTATTTTAACATCCAGAAAAGCTAATGTATTGCTATCTTCAACATTCTTTGTGAAATTAATATTGGGGTGTTGTTTATTCAAATACTCCAAAAACAAATGTATATCCTCGTTTCTATTGAAAATAAAAAAGCAGTCATCTACATATCGTCTATAAAAAAAGGGTTTGAAATCTTTAGGACAATTATTGAGCCAAATTGCTTCATTGTGGCACAAAAAGGTTTCTGCTAAACTAGGTGCAAGGCAAGATCACATCGCACAACCATCGATTTGATTATACATTTCTTTATTGAACAAAAATAATGATTCAGACGTAGCAAATTTGAGTAGATTATTAACAGTTTTCCTATCAAGTCCGTAAAATTCTTGTGGATTAGTTTGTCTGAGAATGATATCTATGGTTTCTTGTAGTGGTACATTGGTATATAAAGACACTACATCAAAGCTGGTCATGATAAATTCAAGGGGTAGAGTTAGTGGCAGTAATTCGTCTACAAATGTCTTAGAATTTTCTACAGTATATTCATTATTGATAAGGGGTTTAAGTAATGGAATGAGACATTTACCAAGTTTGTAAGCTGCTGTATTTATGGTTGAAATTATGGGTCTTAATGGTACATTTAATTTGTGAATCTTTGGTAATCCATATAAAATCCCGGGGGAAGTTCCTGAAGCATACAAAAGATTAAAATTTAAATTCCAATATTATCCTTAATAGAACGAAGAATTCGATTTAGTTTATCTTCTAATTTAATTATATGAGAAAATAGGTTACCAGTTACTCGCCGAAATTTAGATCTATCTGAAAGTATTTGCTTAATTTTAGTAAAGTAGTCAATTTTATTTAAAATTACCACTCCCCTTCCTTTGTCTGGCTTGGTAACAATAATAGATTCATCTTCACTAAACTTTCTAAGAATATCAACATCATCAGGTTCAAACACTGGAGACAATACATCACCGTTTGATCGTTTAGCCGAATTAAAACAAAACCGACCTAAATCTTTTATTTTTCCGTAGAGTATCTCCTATCACTCTTCCACTCCAAGGACCCGTGGCCCCAGGGGGGGGGCCGGGGATAGTTGCCATCCCCCGCCACAACCTAACAAACAAAATCTACAACACAAACATGCACAACAACACAAAAAGGTGGCTGGCCAACTTCCTAGCAGGCAGATGTGCACACGTATCTTTTGCCGGTCAGTCATCTAAAATCAGAAACTTTCCAAACGGAGTCCCACAAGGATCCGTCCTATCGCCCGCACTCTTCAATCTGTACATGCACGATATAACTACACCCAATACTCCCCAAATAAACTTAGCCTCCTATGCAGATGACATAACACTCACATGCACAGACCATGACCCAAGAAGAGCAACAGATCTCCTTCAACCCTATCTCAACACACTACATGGCTGGTGCACTACAAACAGACTTAATCTAGCCCCAGCCAAATCCACCGCAACCCTGCTAACAAGCTGGACAGGTGAACACGAATACATCCCTCAACTCACCATAAACAACACACCCCTAACACATACACACACACCCAAAATCCTAGGAGTAACATATGATACTCATATGACATTCAAACAGCACACCACAAACATTAAAAAGAAACTGACACCCAGACTTAACGCCCTCAGGTCACTTGCTCACACAAAATTTGGACACAACAAAGAAACTACCATCACAGTATATAAACAATACATAAGATCAGTAATGGAATACGCAAGCCCAGCCTGGGCTTCTAACCTAGCTGAAACACATCATAAGACGTTACAGACTATTCAAAACAAAGCCCTGAAGATCATTACAGGCTGCACAGCTACTGCACCCACAGATCATCTACATCAAGAAACCAAAATCCTCAAAGTCAAAGACCATCTGGACATGAGAGGCACTCAATTCCTGGCAGCAGCCTCCACGAACCAAGACCACCCACTAAACTACATGGCAACACACCCACAGACACCAAGAAATATCAAAACAACACTCAGCACACGGTATCACACACAATTATTGTCCTCTCTCCCTCCCTGCCCACCCCGAACCAACTTCCAGAAGCACATCCATACTCATATCTCTCGCCAATCCATCCACTCACTCACAGACAACACGCAGCTGCATGCACGACCTCCGGAAATCCATCCTTCCGAATCCTCCCTCCCTCGCGAGGACAGAGTCCACCTGGCCAGGCTGAGATGCGGACACCATCCAGCTCTCCTGAGCTATCAGAAGAGACTGGATGACTCCGTTGTCGACGCCTGCCCGGGATGTAACACAGCACCCCATACCATTAAACACATCATAGAAGACTGCATTTCACACAACCACTTACGCCAACAACACAACCGACACTCAATGAGAGCTCTGTGGAAAAGCCCGATCGTGGCCATGGCCTTCCTCAGGGACTCGGGGCTGTTCGGCCAGGCAGCTTAGGGAACAACAACAACAACAACAACAACAACTCTTCCACTCCGAAGTAATCCATTATTAGCACAGTCAGTGACAAAGTTACATAGCTTATCTATACCTAAATTATGTTTAACAAAATTGGTCTTATAATAAGGAATGCAAAAATTCAAGCCTAAGGATAATAATTTTTGTTCTCTACTTGTGAGGACTCTACTCCACAAATTACAAGTCCTCACAAGTAGAGAACACAAATTATTATCCTTAGGCTTGAATTTTTGCATTCCTTATTATAAGACCAATTTTGTTAAACATAATTTAGGTATAGATAAGCTATGTAACTTTGTCACTGACTGTGCTAATAATGGATTATTTCGGAGTGGAAGAGTGATAGGAGATACTCTACGGAAAATAAAAGATTTAGGTCGGTTTTGTTTTAATTCGGCTAAACGATCAAACGGTGATGTATTGTCTCCAGTGTTTGAACCTGATGATGTTGATATTCTTAGAAAGTTTAGTGAAGATGAATCTATTATTGTTACCAAGCCAGACAAAGGAAGGGGAGTGGTAATTTTAAATAAAATTGACTACTTTACTAAAATTAAGCAAATACTTTCAGATAGATCTAAATTTCAGCGAGTAACTGGCAACCTATTTTCTCATATAATTAAATTAGAAGATAAACTAAATCGAATTCTTCGTTCTATTAAGGATAATATTGGAATTTAAATTTTAATCTTTTGTATGCTTCAGGAACTTCCCCCGGGATTTTATATGGATTACCAAAGATTCACAAATTAAATGTACCATTAAGACCCATAATTTCAACCATAAATACAGCAGCTTACAAACTTGGTAAATTTCTCATTCCATTACTTAAACCCCTTATCAATAATGAATATACTGTAGAAAATTCTAAGACATTTGTAGACGAATTACTGCCACTAACTCTACCCCTTGAATTTATCATGACCAGCTTTGATGTAGTGTCTTTATATACCAATGTACCACTACAAGAAACCATAGATATCATTCTCAGACAAACTAATCCACAAGAATTTTACGGACTTGATAGGAAAACTGTTAATAATCTACTCAAATTTGCTACGTCTGAATCATTATTTTTGTTCAATAAAGGAATGTATAATCAAATCGATGGTTGTGCGATGGGATCTTGCCTTGCACCTAGTTTAGCAGATACCTTTTTGTGCTACAATGAAGCAATTTGGCTCAATAATTGTCCTAAAGATTTCAAACCCTTTTTTTTATAGACGATATGTAGATGACTGCTTTTTTATTTTCAATAGAAACGAGGATATACATTTGTTTTTGGAGTATTTGAATAAACAACACCCCAATATTAATTTCACAAAGGAGGTTGAAGATAGCAATACATTAGCTTTTCTGGATGTTAAAATAACCAAAACCGGGAACGGATTGATCACTGATGTTTTTAGGGAACGAACCTTTACTGGTGTTGGTCTCAATTGGCTTAGTTTCTGCCCAGATATTTTCAAAATAAACTCTATTAAAACACTTTTAAATCGTGCCTACAATGTGTGTTCTAATTTTAATGTTATGCATCTAGAATTCGAGTTTTTGAAGCAGTATTTTATATCCAACAATTATACTATGAATGTATTTAATAAAGTACTTAAAATATTTCTATACACGAAGCAAAATTTAGAGGTCACAGTTTCGGAAGTACCTAAACTTATCAAATATGTTAAATTGCCTTTCTATGGAGAATCAAGTTTCTTGTTCAGGAAGAAGTTGCTAGCCTTTCTCAAAATTGAATTTCCTGCCGTCAACTTTCGAATAATATTCAATAATGATTTCACTATAGGTTCATTTTTCAATTTTAAAGACCGTATTCCTAACCTGATGTGTTTAAATATTGTATATCAATTATCGTGTCCCAGCTGTAATGCTAGGTATGTCGGATGTACTTCCAGACATTTCAAAATTAGAATATCTGAACATTTGGGTAGGAGCTATAGAACGGGTCAATATCTTAATAAAATGCCCTTTTCGGCCATAAGAAATCATTCACATGAGAATGACAATCTTTTCTCAGAGAATGATTTTGAAATAATAGGTAAATTCAATAATGAACAAGATACTTTTTTAGGGGAAAAGATATTAATTCAACAACTCAAGCCGGAACTAAATACTATGAACTGATTCAATTGTTTAGTCAGTTTTCAAATAGTTTAGTTTTAATTGTTTCATATTTGTTTTGTTTTATTTCAAATTCATTAGGAGTATTTCACATTGTACGCCCAGTCAGAATGTATCATTTTCAGATGTTCTTTTGTTTTGTGTCTTTGGGGTTGTCGGTGTTAGTGTTAAATGATCAAATAATGGTCTTCAGTTGTACTCGAGGTGGGCTTGGGGTTGGATCTAGGTGGGTAGGGATTGGTCTTTATTATTTAGTCATATCGCATTAGTTTTTCTTTTATTCATGCGGTACTGGTGTTTGTTAAGGAATTAATTTCATTTAGGTATTTTATACCCTTATTTACTTTGTATTTAAACTATTTTACGGGTCCTTCTATTTACGAAATTTTATGTATGGTAATTTCATTTTATAGGATCGTGTACTGACCTGATGATGGACGCAGAGTCCGAAATATTGCAATAAATATGAAGATGGGGATCTTCCTTGTTTTGGCTAGCCTTTTCCTTTTGAAAATATGTTATCCTGGAGGACAACTCACTGATATCATCATTAATATATATATATATATATATATAAGTCTCACAAGGAAAAGGAGAACCAGTGTAGTAGCGAACATCTTATCTTTATTGGTTACCAAACGTTTTGGAGAAAACATTCTCCATCTTCAGTGAATCTAAAATAAATGAAAGTTTACATAAGAAATAAAACAAATAATTATTTCTTAGGACTGTAAACTTTAATTTATTTTAGATTCACTGAAGATGGAGACTGTTTTCTCCGAAACGTTTGGTAACCAATAAAGATGAGATGTTCGCTACTACGCTGGTGCTCCTTTTCCTTGTGAGACTTCGATTCCCAAGAGGAAGCTCTATTGCAGAAATATATATATATATATATACCGGTATATATTGTATAAATTCGATAGAATATGACTCTTTTGTGATCTCGTATGTCTCTGTGACGTCACGATCGCTCCTACAGCACGACGTAGGTCGAGTAGATCGTATATTATAAGATTGTAAATAAGTTAAGTTATAAAAGGCCTAATATGCTATTAAGCAATATTGCCATGGTCTTATGCAGTATATATGAATTTATTGTATATATTAATATAATTTATCGTATAGAGCAACCTAGATGTGGTACGATAAGTTGGGCTCCTGGCAGTTTGCCAAGGCAGCAAGGTGTGCTTTCGAGGAACGCCAGAGCCTTCACGAACACCAACCAGTTAACATCTAATTTTCCGCCCTCAGTTGATCGAGCTTTTGTGCCTCTAATCACAATACACATACAGCAATACACTCAGCTACACCATCACGACGCTCTCATCGACACCATGACTGACTGACAGATAAGCATAATAATCATGTC
Organism: Paralithodes platypus; assembly: GCA_032716605.1. Taxonomy (NCBI): domain Eukaryota; kingdom Metazoa; phylum Arthropoda; class Malacostraca; order Decapoda; family Lithodidae; genus Paralithodes; species Paralithodes platypus. Next base: position 32,940,505 of record CM064552.1, on the reverse strand, counting down.
CATTCCCATGTAATCATTTATTCTTTCTTTAACTTGACTCGAGTCTCGGGACCGAAGTCTCGTTCCCCATTGTCCACCGCCATATTGGGTAAAACGTTCTCCCTTGCCTCATTGCCACGTTGTGACGCCTCCTGGCGCTAGCAGAATGGTTGCGTGGGGCATTGCAGCTCGCTAGCGCTCGCCAGGATGGGGGGATGGGCTACAGTTGTCCTAGAATGATCTGCTTTCTTTTATTAGTGTCGTGTTGCCACAAACAGTCTAGAAATGGTCTTTGTTTTGGTCTGTGACCGCGCCTTATATTTTATATTCGCTATAATATAAATGTTGCTTGTGTGGGAGGCGAGCGAGAGAGGGTGAGGGAGTACACCTGGCAGCGGGGGTTGAGCTATGACGCGGCTCGCTTGGGCGCTGACGGCGTTGGCGGCCGGGTGGTCAACTAGTCCCTTCCCGTCGCGGCCTCATGTTTTTTATCAAGCTCAGAGCTGGCCTGACACGCGTATCGTCTACATCCTTTGCAATTCTGTCCCCCATACTCGCCACTTTGCATACTATTTCTCTCTCTCGACTTCTCCTTTCTCATTCTCTAATCTTTATTAAACTCAACATCCCTTCTGGTTTCAGCATAGACGTTCACCGTCGGCCAGTCGTATTGTACGCGAAGCTCTCAGATATTTCTATGTATTAGGCTTTAATGAGGTTTGGAGAGACGGACTTTTCCGTGTGTGTCCTCTCTCGGGAAGGTTGTAGACCGGTATATGTCTCCCTGGCAGGGTGTTGAGTGATTCTGCTTAGTTATTTAAAGCTAGACTAGGGGTAAGGTTACTGTGTCGTTGTCTCCGATGTGTGCAGTGTTAGCTAAGCCCTGCACGACATCGACAGGTACTGTGGGAGCCTAGGTTGTCTTCGGGTGGGTTTACTTTGCGAGCACAGCACTGTGGTGTGAGAGGGCCATAGCCTATCCCTCACAACATAGTGCTGTCTCTTTGTGTTGACTTCTGAGGGATCGCCAGGATAGAACTAGGTACTAGAGACCTAGATTTATCAAGAGAGCATCCCCGTCATATAACGTAATCTTCATTATACCACCTTCGGACAACGTTAGGCTACGAGCCGCATGCTCGCCCATTGTTGCCCTGCCTTGATACCCCAGCTAGACTTTATTAACTGAGCAGACACTGGTTAGAGATAAGCCCCCATTATTATATGTATGCCACATTATTATTCACTGCACTTTTGAGCCGAGGTTGTTGTTGAGTTGCACACCCTAGTAGGCTGTTGCGTTGTGTCACGAAGCATTTCTTTAGTTGTCGAGCATTACTACCTTTGCGCAGTCTTTATTATTCGCCTGCCTATTATTACTATATGTCCTAGTATTTATTGTGACCCGTATTCTGCATTATAATTGTTCAAGATTCTTTACGAACATCTTCCCAGCATCAGACTTATTTCAGAAGTTTCCAGTTGATGTTGCAGGACTAGCATTGCACTTTCTTTAATACAGGAGTGCCAGTTATTTGAGTATCTACCGTAACGTTAAATAATCACGTTAACTATCTTTTCTTTGTGTAACCTAATCGAGTAATCTTTTACTGTTTGAGAATAGGCTGTTTCATCGAGCATCAGCCTAGTGTGTGTGCACCAGTTACCGAGTCATAGGATACCTCGTTGTCCAGGCACGACTCAGGGCGGTAATGGTGTTTTGTTTTCCAGTGTTTAACCCTTAAAAAGCGGCTCACCACATAAGTCGAGTTAAATAAAGCTGGACTATGTGGCGGCGCTCGACATAACTCGAGTGGCAATTTCAGCACGTAATGTTGCTGAGAGAGAGAATGGAAATGGAAATGGAGAATGGTGGAAGGAGAGTAGCGAGTGTATGACTGCTCCAGACCACCGCGGCGAACCTACTGACACGAATCTCACCTCCCTCCTACCTCTCTCACTCGCTATATACGGAATTGTATCGGGAAAGTGGCTAATTGCATGCTTTTTGCACTCGCGTTGCACGGTTATTGCAAGAAAACTAGCCATCATAAAAGGATCGTTATGGTGTCATTCGAAAGCTCTGTTTATGCCCTTTCAGGGATAGATACTTGTTTTACGTTCTGGGTCTTATTTAGGCATGAAAATGATCACGTAAACAGCCCTATTTTGGCTAAAAACACCCCGCTGGGCGGTACATATAAATAAACCGCATAGGCCGCTCGTAAAGGGTTAAGGCAGGGGTAGGATCTAGTGTTACCGTTGTTGCATTTTTGCCATTATCTAGTCCAATGTTGAAGAGCCCTGTGTCTTTGAGAACCTGGATCGTAACAACGTGGAACAAATTGGTGAGTTAATTCCTGGCTAATATTAACCCTTATAACCTTACCCTATATATACATTTATTATGTGAGACCTTTGGATATAAATTAGCTTGTTTCAGATTGAATTCAATTTAGATATAGAGTAGTTTTCATTTAGATTGATTTTATTTTATTCATTATAGCTTAGTAATATTTAACTGCCATTGATAGTTTACCACATTGGTGCCCAGACCCGGGATTTAGCTACCAGTAGGGGATTTTTCTTAGGCAATGAGCAAGGGATTAGCCCAGGGATGCAGGAGCAAGGACCCCGGAGGGGTGGGGCTTGGCTATCTTCCTGTACCTCAGGCGCCGGTACCTCAGCGAATAGCCATAGTAGGGCATTCATATGCAACTAGGCTAAGGGCAGCTGACGGAGGAACTGAATCGTATCGGGCGTCGGAGAGGGAAAGGACTTTCAAGCTGACCTACTTCGGGGTACCGTGAGCAACCGTTGACACTCTGAGAGCCTCCCCACAGTGGGGGCAGGTGGTTCGGTTTAGGCCGCATATGATCTTTTTGTTTATAGGCGGCAATGATATACGCCCCGGTACAGTACCCCGCGAGTTAGCTGACGCTATCAAAGACGTGGCGCTGGATCTGGAGCGTGAGTCCAGGGGGAGCTTTAAGATCGTGGCAATTGAGAGCCGGACGAGAGTCCGAGGGTTCTCATCGGCGGACTATCAAGCCATAACAAATTCTGTTAACCGCGCCCTGAGGTGTCGGTTAGTAGAAACGAGGCACCGCTTTGTATCTCTCACTCTCAGCATCCGGGACCTCGACCAGGATGGTGTCCACCTCGATTTAGACACCAATCAAGTCCTGTATGACAAGATTGTAGGGCTAACGAAGCGTTGGCTGGAGAGGGACGCCGGGGTTGTATCATTGCGCCTGCCTAAGTCCTGCATCCCACCCATCATCTTTCCCCAATAATTTTTTTTTCCGTTTCAGACTTCCTGTGACATATGAACTGACCTAACATTTTTTTCTTGTTCAATATGATCCATTAGTAGGTATTGCTATTTAGTGTTTTTTTCTCCATAACATAGAAGTCCGCCGGTTGGCGTCTCTTAAATAGACTATTATTTGGCCGTTGTTTTTGTAACGTAACATTTAGATACATAGCCTATAGGCTCACATGCAAAATGAATAAAGACAATAAAGAGACACCGTCTGGTGGGGTGCTGATCAAAGCCCCTAAAAATCAAAGGGCGGGACTTCGGGGAGTATTAATTTTTTTTTTTTTTTTTTTTTTTTAAGAGACAATGAACGGAGGAAGGAAAAACACAGATAAAACAAAAAGGTCCATGTGCCTAAAGGCATCCTCCATTCATAAAATGTTTGTAACAACTGGATTTAAACATTTGTAGATTGTAAGTTTGTGGAAAGCAATTCGAGGGAAGTGAATTCCAAAGAGTAGTAGCTCTGGGGATAAATGAATTCTGATAAGCAGAAGATCTGCATTGTGGAGGAGAAAGTGTAAATTCATGGGCGCTCTCAGCTGCCCTAGTTCTACGGGGAAAGATGTGGAGAGGCGGCACAATTGAAGCAAGTTCCTCGGAACAATTGCTGTGAAAATATCTGTAGAATAATGCAAGGGATGCAACGTTTCTTCGTATGGCTAATGTAGGAAGGTCCTGTGTGATTGCAGGGTTATTGATTAATCTAATAGCTTTATTTTGAATTTTGTCCAACTGCCTCAATGCAACCACTCCACTTCCACCCCACAGAGGTGAACAGTAATCCATCTGAGAGCGCACATCACTTTTATATATTACGGCCAACTGCTCGTCAGTGAAGAATTCTCGAACTCTGTACAAGAGTCCCAGTTTTTTAGAGGCATTCTTAGCAATGCTTCTAACATAATGTGTCCAGCTCAAGTTAGTAGTTAATGTTACACCGAGAATGTCAATACTAGGGGAAGTGGGAATATTTACATCATTAAAAATATATGGGAGTCAGTGAGATTCTGTCGGTTAGAAAATTGAATGTACTTGGTTTTCTGTGCATTAAAGGAAACTAGATTCTCTTGTCCCCATTCATTAATTCTAGAAAGGTCCTGGTTCAGAGAAATTGCAGTGTTTATTTTTGAATTTATAAGATCGGGTTGGGTGAAAGAATTGGTAAATGTGAAGGAACTGTGGAGTGTTGAGTCATCTGCGTAGGAATGTATTGGATTATGAGTGGTAGATATGAGATCATTGATATGAATGAGGAACAGAGTTGGGGCCAAAACTGATCCCTGGGGAACACCAGCATTTATTGAGTGAAATTGAGAATAAAGGCCATCTACCATTACACATATTTTTCTGTTATGAAGATAAGAAGAAATTAGTGGAACTAATGATGCAAGGCCGTAGTGTGACATCTTCGACAATAAGGATTGATGCCAGACTCTATCAAATGCCTTTGATATATCCAGTGCTATTGTATGTGTTTCACCATGTTGGTCTGTAGCTTGGTTGATTTGATGCGTAAGAAGGCAAAGAATGTCTGCAGTTGATCGACATCGTCTAAAACCATATTGCCTATCACTGATTAATTTATTATTCTCCAGATGCTTAATTATGTGATTATTTAATATAATTTCAAAAACTTTGCCAAGAGTGGAAGTTATAGCTATTGGTCTGTAGTTTGATGGATCTGAAGAGGCACCTTTTTTAGGAACTGGATGGATGTTTGCTTCTTTCCAGGGTACTGGGAAGCATGAGGTATGAGTACACAGACGGAAAAATTTTGCCAATACAGGAGCGAGCACCAAGGAGCAATTCTTAAGTACTATTGGAGGAATTTCATCTGGACCTTATCTACTGAGAGATTCTGCAAAATAGTTTTGACATGTCTGGTGTGGATCTTAAGTGAGGGAATTTCAGGCGAATTAAAATTAAGTACAGGGACATCTTGATTTATTTCATCTAAGGTTGAGTTGGTGGAAAAAATATCCGCAAGAAGGTTAGCTTTACCTCGTGGGTCACTTACAAGATTGCCAGTCGGAGATTTTAATGGTGGAATGGATGAAGCAGTAGTGAAGTTGGATTTGAATGAGTTAAGAGTAGACCAAAATATGTTGTTATAATTTGGATTATTTAGAAGTTTATTTGCCTGCTTATGGAGAAAGTTTGATTTAGTTAGGTTTAATACAGTTTTGGCATGATTTCTGATGTTTCTAAAGTAATTAAAGGCTTCATGTGTTTTTGATCTCGTGAATGCATTGTAGGCTATTGCTTTTTGTTCAGTTACTCTAGCACAATTATGGTCAAACCATTTAGGTGAATTAGATCTTTTACTGTACTTTTGATGAGGAATAAAAGTTTCCATTCCAATTTTTACAAAATCTTGTATGTGGCTCAAGGTGGAGTGTGCATCATTAGAAACGAAAGAGGTCCAGGGAATATCAATAAAGAAACCTTGAAGACCCTCCCAGTCTGCCCTATCGTAATGCCATTTAGTCACCAAAACAGGTTCAGAGTGGGAAGGTGTGGTAGGTGATAGACAGGTGGCCTGTATCAGACAGTGATCAGAAGATCCAAGTGGGAACCTCACTGTAACATCATAATTTTCTGAATTGGTTGTTAAAAATAAGTCCAGTAGGTGGGAATTATGATTAGGATTATCTGGTACACGGGTGGGTTGGTTGACTAGTTGAATGAGATTCAATGAGTCTGCAAATAGCTCACATTCAAGACCAGCATCATCAGTCCTGGCTGAATGAGTGAGCCATTCAACATTATGGACATTAAAATCACCCAACACAGTGATTTCAGAAGAAGCATTTAAGTTGAGGACACTGAGTTGTGAGGACAGAGAATCAAAAAGACTTTGCTCTGGAGGAGTATTTGGGGAACGGTAGATGCAACATATGTATTTAAATTTACCAGCAGAAATTAATTTGTATATAGAATAATCAAAATAGGGACAATTGAAACTAGTAACCTCCTCCAGGGCAATTTCAGATTTTGCGAAGCAACATACACCACCTTTAGGTCTGAAATTTTGGAGCAGTTGATAACCTGGAAAATTAAATCTAGATGTGTCAGATGTGGATGTTACTTGAGTCTCTGTCAAAAAAAGGAGAGTAGGGGATTCTGCTTGAAGAAATTGGTGTACAGAATTGATGTTAGAGTGAAGTCCCCTTATATTACTAAAGAAATAGCTGTACTGACAAGCAGCTTTGGGACGTTGCAATGCTCTTGACACAGTCGCATGATGACGACCGGGAGGGCCCTGTGTCAATAACCCAACCCTGCCGGGGGTGGATATCCGAGGGACCACCAGGTTTGCTCTTAACAATTGTACTGCCATATTTATAAGGTAAGTGTATGGTGTTACATGTATGATATGTAGTGGGAAGAGTAGTATTTTATGGATAGAGGATAGCGATGTAGGGCAATGTCGTGAAGTTGGATGTGTATGTTATATAAAGAGGGTTTTCCTGATACCCCTGATGTGTGAGGCAGAAAGATATGTATCCAGCTACCAAGGCCTGGGAGAGAAAATGGAATTCAGGCTATTCCCTGAGTCTCCCGAAACCTTGGCGGTAGTACTTCCCTGGGCGGGGCTGCCTACCCCTACTACCTACAAAATAGGCTAATTGTGGATGTCAACACTTTCATCACTACTGCTGAACTAGAGGAATTGGAGGCTAGATTAGAAAACGTCCAGGCTACCCACGGTCGTATTACGGCTCTGAGTGAGGTGATTGTGGCTGACATGATAGAGGAGGAAGAGATAGTTACAGAGTGTGATAATCGCGCCCTCTATGAAGAACCTGTCTTTAGAGCGAAGTACCTATTACAGCGTGCTGTCGCAAGTAAGAAGGGAGGCGATAATGAGGCTCATAGAAGGGCTGACCCAAAATATACTGTACACCTCCCAAAGCTCAATCTTCCTACATTTGGGGGCAAGTTAACTGAGTGGTTAGCTTTTTGGGACGTATTTCGATCTACGGTTCATGAATCCTCTTTGGATAATGTCCGCAAGTTTCACTATCTGAAGGGACAAATGGAAGGAGAGGCCTTACATTTAATAGAGGGTTTTGCAGTAGTGGGTGGTAGTTATCTTGAAGCGGTACACTTATTAAAGTCCACATACGGGGATAGAGAGCAGTTGAAGATGGCCCATGTCGTTGCCTTGTTGGGGCTCGCAGAACCACAGTATAAGGTTGATGAGTTGACAAACTTCAGGGCAAATATGGAGTGCCATACTCGATCGCTAGACACCCTAGGGCTTACCACGCAGGAAATGATAGTCATTATCTTGCGTCAGAAGCTTCCTATGGCAATACTTGATAAAGTAAGATCATTTGAGCTGGGGGAGTTCAAAACTCAGTTCAGTAAGGAGATCAATAATCTACAGTTGAACAAAGGGAGAATGTATGTGTCGGGAGGGAGTGAGAATGTGGAGAAGAGGGGAACAGTAAGTATGACAGTGGGGACTAAAGTAAAGAAAGAGCGTGCGTATAAGAAACCTGCTCAGATTCTATGTAAGCTATGTAACAACAAACATAAATGGAGTTTCTGCGTAAAATACCCAACAAATGAGACAAAACTAGCACAGGCGAAAAGATGAAGCTATGTGTAGGTTGTCTAAGTAAAGAACATGGTAAGCAGGGACAATGTACTGCTACATACTTAAGGCCCTGTCGCCACTGCAAAGGACATAATTTTGATAAGTTGTGTCCTACAGCAGATACAGTCAAAGACGTAAAAAAAGAGGGTACTACAACTGTGGCACTAGGTAGCATGCAAGACACCACTATATTGCCCACAATACAGATTCCCATGGAAGGTAATGACAGTAACAAAGTTTGTCGGGTGCTTCTAGATCAAGGGTCTCAACGTTCCTTTATAAAGAGGTCCGTACTAGTGGGACTGAAGCACCGAATCGTAGGGGCTGAGACTCTTCGATTACAGGGCTTCACAGGGGTTACTGATAAACAAGACTACGAGATAGCGGAGATTTCATATTTCTATCGTAAAAACCGGTACTTTATGACTTGTATCGTAGTAGACACCCTACCAGAATATGTATCTGTGGGTGTGAAGAAGGTGGAACACGCATTACGTAGCAAAGGGGTTAACTTGTCAGATCCCATGGGAAATCAGAGTGAGGTGCATGTTCTACTTGGTGTGGATCATTATTATGAAGTAGTATACCCTGGATTTAAAAAGATGTGTGGTGTAATTTTAATCCCCACTAAATTCGGATATTGCATGAGCGGAAAGGTGCATACTACACAGTCATACCCTGGATCCTATGGAGACTGACAATGACTCTGAAGTTGCGCTACAAAGGTTTGACGAGTCTGTGTGCTACTGTGCCTCAGACAAGCAATATAAAATTAGTTTACCCTGGAAGAACAGTGAGATAAGCCTGCCTACCAACTATGGTTTGGCATTAGGTCGCTTGCGCGCATTACAGCGTAAATTGTCTAACGAACCGAGCACGCGCCAGGCGTATGACGATGTATTTCGGAGTTATGAAGATAGGGGCTTTATTGAGAGAGTCGATGTTGAGGAACCGTTTAAGAAGGGTAGGGTTCTCTATCTGGCCCATCATGGGGTACGGAAAGACAGCGTCACCACACCAATACGGGTGGTGTATGACTGTTCTGCCCACCAAGGACAACAACCCAGTCTAAATGACTGCCTGTTGACAGGTCCGTCCATGGTGTCGGACCTGTCCCAACATCTATTGCGGTTTAGGCTGGGGAAGTACGCCTATACGAGTGACATCGAGAAAGCATTCTTGATGGTGAAGCTAAAGGAGGAAGATAGAGATGTTACCCGCTATTCTTTGGTTCAGCGACATTAGCAACTCTGAAAGTCCAATCATAATATACCATTTTTGGGTTGTACTCTTTGGGGCCACGTGCTTGCAGTTTTTGTTAAATGCCACAATCAGAAAACATCTAGCTGACACTCATGAGGACATAAGTAAACTATCTCGCGAATTATATATTGACGATTTGCAGGGTTCTAGCGATAGTCAGGATGATTTGTTATATGCATACTGGCAAGCACGCAGATTGTTTGCGGATGCACATCTATTTCTCCGCGAGTGGGTTACTAATAGTGAAGATCTTCAGAGTTTAATACAGGTGGACGGTACGGCATCTCTTAACCAGGAAAAGTCCAGAAATTTGGGGATGATCTGGCAACCTAAACATGACATACTAACTTTTCAAACAAGGTCTTTTGCTCAGCAGACAGGAGCGCACACCAAAAGAAGTCTGTTGAGCAAAGTTGCGCAATTTTGTGATCCTTTGGGTCTAGCATTACCCGTTACCATAAGAGCTAGGATTCTAATGCAGGAAGTTTGGAGACGTAAAATAGGATGGGATGACAGTTTGCCCGAGGACCTGAATGACCAAGGGACATTGTTGTTGAATGAATATGCCATCCTATGTACTAAACCTATACCTCGTAAAGTGGCGGCGTTCGGTGACGTTACGTTACACACGTTTTGCGATGCTAGCGCCACGGCATACGGGGTAGCCATATATGTAGTTACTTCATTTGGGGCACATTTAGTTACAGCCCGGGCCAAGGTAGCCCCGATAAAAAGGTAACTATCCCTAAAATGGAATTGACTGCCATGCTGCTAATAGCACGTCTGGTGCAACATGTACGCGCAGCATACGAGAGCGAATTTAATATTGAAATAGTTCACGTTTGGTGCGATAGTCAGGTTGCACTCAACTGGATACATAGCAAGAAGTCTCTGCCAGTTTATGTGCGGAATAGGGTAGATGAGATTAGGGCCCTATTGCCAGACGTTGCTTATCATTATGTAAATACAAAAGAAAACCCTAGTGATCTCATAACTAGGGGTATAACGGCTAGCCAGTTAATGAAGTCCGAATTGTGGTGGCATGGTCCAAAGTGGCTCCTCCATGAAAGTGAATGGACGATATGGCATGCTGTTGGTGAGGGACTTCTGCCACTGGAAACAGTGGCAGTTACAGCCCAACCAAATGAGCCACCGGGTCCTATCATAAAGTGGGCAAGATTCGGTGACTATAATAAACTAGTCAGAGTTGTAGCTTGGGTGTTGCGATATGTATCCAATCTCAAGCTTACAGTTACGGGCCAACTCTGCAACAGGGGTCACAACATTGATGCTCGTGAATTTAAAGCAGCTGAAGTAACTTTGATCAAATGGGTTCAAGTAGAAACCTTTTCCAGTGAATTAGAATCCTTGAAAAGCTCGAATAAGACATTAATGCCTAATATAGTGCGTCAACTAAGGTTGCACCTAGACAATGGCCTCATCAGGTGTGAGGGTCGCCTGAAGTGGTCGGGTGTACCAGACGGCACGAACCGCCCTATACTTATGCCAACAAGACATCATGTTACTGGTCTATTGATCATACGTGCACATAGGGAAGTAAAACACTACGGGGTATGTCATATTATATCAAATTTACGTCTCACATGGTGGATACCCAGAGTTCGACAAGTAACTCGAAGCGTAGTAAGAAAGTGTGTTATATGCCAGAGACTAAAGGGTAAACCATATGCAACTGGACCAGCTCCACCTCTACCTGAATGCCGTGTAAAGCACGTAGAACCTTTCCAAGCGGTAGGATTAGATTACACAGGGGCATTGAAGACGAGGGAGCATGAGAAGGTTTATATATTATTGTTTACCTGTGCAACGTCTCGAGCGGTACACCTAGAACTATGTGATATTATGTCTAGCGAAGAATTTATGCTGGCGTTCAGACGGTTTTGTGCCCGTCGTTCATTCCCTCAACTCATTCTTAGCGACAATGCTCCCACTTATTTCCAAGCATCAAAATATCTAAAGGATATGAGTAGTGATCCTACTATCATCACTTTTTTAGGGGAGAAGAAGTGCGAATGGAGGTTCATTCCAGTTAAGGCACCTTGGTTTGGTGGAATATGGTAACGATTTGTCGGCATAGTAAAGTCAGGACTCAGAGCGGTTGTAGGACGTGCTCTATTAACCCTTAATTAGCGGCGAGCAACATAAGTCGAGTTAAATAAAGCTGGACTATGTGGCGGCGCTCGACATAGGTCGAGTGGCAATTTCAGCACGTAATGTTGCTGAGAGAGAGAGACAAGTGGTGGCAGGAGAGTAGCGAGCGTATGACTGCTCCAGACTACCGCGGCGAACATACTGACACAAATCCCAGCTCCCTCCTCCCTCTCTCACTCGCTATATAAGGAATTGTATCGGGAAAGTGGCTAATTACATGCTTTTTGCACTCGCGTTGCACGGTTATTGCAAGAAAACTAGCCATCATAAAAGGATCGTTATGGTGTCATTCGAAAGCTCTGTTTATGCTCTTTCAGGGATAGATACTTGTTTTACGTTCTGGGTCTTATTTAGGCATGAAAATGATCACGTAAACAGCCCTATTTTGGCTAAAAACACCCCGCTGGGCGGTACATATAAATAAACCGCATAGGCCGCTCTTAAGGTGTTAAAGAAGAGTGAGTTGACGACAGTCCTCACAGAGATAGAGGCAGTCATGAATGATCGCCCGCTTACATATGTGTACACCGACCTGCAAGAACCACTACCATTAACGCCAGCTCACTTGCTATATGGAAAACCATTGACTGCATTTCCATCTGATTTCCAATCCATAGTAGAGTTAGAGGATCCCTCGTTGTACACTGAGGTAGCGGTGTCTAAGAGATATCAGTATATATCCAGGATAATAGAGGATTTTAGGAAACGGTGGATTAGTGAATATCTGCTAGCATTGAGGGAAAGGAGTGTTACTCCCTCTGGTAGACCAACGGCACCTACAGTTGGTGAAGTTGTTTTAATTAAAGAAGATAGTCCTCGTTTATACTGGAAATTGGGCCGCGTGTTGGAGGTATACAAGGGGGCAGACTCTGTAGAGCGGGTGGCGCTATTGAAGACAGCCACTGGAACTACTGTTCGTCCTATCGCACGTTTGTACGCTTTGGAGCTCGATTCCGCATTGCAATCTGATGGTCCACCTGTTATTGCTGGGTCCGAGGATTCTCAAAGGAACGACTCACCCCTTACTGATGGTGATCATTCTCGGACCAGGACGCGTCCCAGACGCGCTGCTGCTGGCGCCGTCGACTTGTGGCGTCAGAAGATAGCCTCTGGGCAACTTTAGGTTTAAGGTGGGGTTCAGGTCTTTTTTTGTGGGGGGGAGTGTATCGTATAAATACGATAGAATATGACTCTTTTGTGATCTCGTATGTCTCTGTGACGTCAGGATCACTCCTACAGTACGACGTAGGATGAGTAGATCGTATATTATAAGATTGTAAATAAGTTAAGTTATAAAAGGCCTAATATGCTATTAAGCAATATTGCCATGGTCTTATGTAGTATATATGAATTTATGGTATATATTAATATAATTTATCGTATAGAGCAACCTAGATGTGGTACGATAATTTGGGCTACTGGCGGTTTGCCAAGGCAGCAAGGTGTGCTTTCGAGGAACGCCAGAACCTTCACGAACACCAACCAGTTAACATATAATTTTCCGACCTCAGTTGATCGAGCTTTTGTGCCTCTAATCACAATACACATACAGCAATACACTCAGCTACACCAGCACGACGCTCTTATCGACGCCATGACTGACTGACTAATAATCATGTCCATTCCAATGTAATTATTTATTCTTTCTTTAACTTGACTCGAGTCTCGGGACCGAAGTCTCGTTCCCCATTGTCCACCGCCATATTGGGTAAAACGTTCTCCCTTGCCTCATTGCCACGTGGAACTATTGGTGAGTTAATTCCTGGCTAATATTAACCCTCATAACCTTACCCTATATATATATTTATTATGTGAGACCTTTGAATATAAATTAGCTTATTTCAGATTGAATTCAATTTAGATATAGAGTAGTTTTCATTTAGATTGATTTTATTTTATTCATTATAGCTTAGTAATATTAAACTTCCATTGATAGTTTACCACAATATATATATATATATATATATATATATATATATATATATATATATATATATATATATTGTTACGAACTGGCACTCGGGTACACAAGGGCTCTCAATCAGGACTCGAATACGGCTCGCTGCCACAACGGAAACACACGATCCCAACCCCTGAGTACTGCCAGCCGAACGAAAAACACCAATACCCTCCAGAGTTCAATCTGCTATAACGGGGTATACAAGAACTCGGTACTAGTGTTCAACAACAGACTAATAAAGAGACAGGAATTATCTAGTCTGGTCAACAATCAAACAATGAAGTAAGAAACAACAACACA